>CM030868.1:9901744-10501744 GCA_018105865.1 Metaphire vulgaris | reverse complement strand
GGGACATAAGATTTGCCGATGACTAGGCAATTATGGCAAACACCAACCATGGGTTGCCGCGGTTGATGGACTTACTTAACGCAACATCAAAGGATTACGGATTGAAAATCAATTTAAAGAATACAAAGGCAATGAAAATCAGCAGACACGGTGGATAAATGAAAATAATCATTGATGGAGTGGAAATAGAACAGGTAGAAGAATTTTCGTTATCTTGGAAACCTGCTTGACACAAATGCCAAGAGTCATTAAGAAATAACGAGAAGAATTGCCATGGGGAAATACAGTAGGCCTTTATGAACAGAACAGAACTACTGAGAAGAAATTTTAACCAAAATCTGAAAAAAGATTGGTCAAAACATTGATCTGGCCAGTGACACTCTTTGAATCAGAAACTTGGACGCTCAAGAAGAAGACATAGAAGAGACTAGAGGCATTCGAAATGTGGATCTGGCGAAGAATGGAAAACAATCAGCTGGACGGAAAAAATAACAAGCGAAGAAGTCTTGGAGAGGGTAGAAGAGAAGAAACGCCTAATAAACAGTATTCGTACAAGACAAAAGAAGTGGATAGGTCATGTTCTGAGAAAAGAATCAAATCTACTAAGAGAAGTACTAGAAGGAAAGATGAATGAGAAAGTACAGAAAGGGCGACCAAGGACATCGATGCTGGAGTGGATGTTCGACACTACGGGGAAAACAAGTATTCAGCCTTGAAGATAAAAGCTCAAGATAGAGAGGAGTGGCGACGCTGGAGTATGAAACCTGTCTTTGGGCAGAGCACCTCAAGAAGAAGAATACATAATCCGTAAACCAGATTCGGTCATTCTTCAAAACCTACTGGGTTACTTAATCATCTACATGCACGAGTAAAGAAGGCAACAAGAACGAATACGCCTACTTAGCATCATCAATAATATTATTATCAACTTGATAATACCGTGACCGTCACCGCGATATTACCATAGAAAACGTCCCAGTTCCATGGCATTACCGCCCGACAAGTTCCCGTTACCGCGGTAAAAGCTCAATTTTGCCAAATTTCCCCAATTACTGCAGTAATTACCGCGATTACCGCCGAATTCCCACGGTGACCGTTTTCGTCTCTCTCTCTCTCTCTCTCTCTCTCTCTCTCTCTCTCTCTCTCTCTCTCTCTAGTTGGGAATAGTTCAAGCGCCAGTCCTTTTAAAGTCAAGCACATTCAAACAAAGACGGCGACGAGCAAGAAAAAATAAGGTCGTCAATTATCTAATTTTTATCAGAAGGAAGTAGACACGTTTTCCAGCTGTGTGCAAATTATTGGATTGTAGAAAAATTGATTGACATCTTTGTAGCGTAAATAGAATTGCAGCGTTATGTCCAACCGAAGAATACACATAATAACAGATGACGCAAATTCATGCAGTCAACGCAAAAGAAACGGTTGCAATCGTTAACATTAAGATCATTTGCAATTAAATTTAAGACAGTGATGTAACAAAAATAGTGCATTAGTCGATAATTGAAAACGAATGTACATCACGATCTAGGCTATATATAGTTTCTAAAAATATGTAAACTTTTTGCTTCTTCTTCTACGACCATTAATTTTTCTGAACATAAAATAAGGAAACGAGTGTTAGCCTAATAAAGTGATAAATCACGTGTTCTGAGTTCTGAATTCGGATGTAATTTATCCGATTGGCATTGTACGAACATGGATTGTTGTCACTTTCGGTCCGACTTTAGCCTTCAGCGTGATTCTAACGATGAGATTGTAGATTAGAAAATCAAGAAATTCGAAGAAGGACAAAATACTCCCTCCAAGAAAGAGACCGAAGCTTCCTCCAAAATCGCCTGCAAAAGAACACATGTTTGGTTTAAGCTCGTTTCTAAGCCGAGGCATAGTTTCGGTTGCATTTAGACAGCGTATCATAATTATCGGCTCTTATTCCTTTTAATTTAGCAAAATGAAAACTTTTGCTGTTCTAAAATGAATTTCGATTTGGCCTATCTAAAAATGCATTTGATTCAGCCTAAAACAGATCAGAAACGCATCTAATGCACTGTGATTATGTTTTGCTTAATCACCAACGTTGGCTCATAATCTCTCAAACGGCATGAACCTCGTGCCACGAATGCCTCGTGAATACTAACGACAATAACAACAACAACAACAACAATAATAATAATACTAATAATAAAATAACTATAATAGTAAAAGTTAGAACAGTTAGAACATTGTAGGTCACGTGGTTTTAATTTACTCAAGAATTGGACGATGTCATATCCAGTTGTCTGTACTATGGTGCGATATTTCAGTTCTTCGTAGAAAATGTTCACTTCCAGGAAATTCTTTCTACGATTCAATCAAGGCAACACATTTTTATGCAGTTCATAAGGCTTCAGTATAATGAATAAGCTCAATAGAAAATGTACGCACTCTATATATTACTATGAAAGGGCGATACTTAAAAGGACCCCTATTATAAAGATAACTTTAAAAGGGCAATAGCTATTAAAGCAACCTTTAAAAGGCGGTAATCAAAATTACAAATCCTTGGGAGGAAATATAAAAGTGAATACGATAGATTTGACTCTCTTGTTCATGTTAAATAGTCGCAACATTGTCTTTGTTTAAAGCAATTCGTCAATTTCTTTAAATATCTGCCATTATTTGTCAACAGTTAGTGCTTCAAGCGAAATTACCGAGTCGATGTTTTGATGTTGTATATAACAAAGTTTGACTGAGTGAATTCTTGGTTTACGTCTTTCCTGAAACATCAGTTGCGAACTAAGTGCTCTAATGAGCCCTTCCCTCAAATTTAAGTGTGCCCGGGAGTTTAGTAGAAAGGACGCCCGACGGTTATATTACCTTGTAAATAAATTAATTCAATTATCAAAATCATAATTTCATGGTTCCCCTTGATGTCGCTTCGAAGCGCTTGAAGTTTTTTCCACGTGTGTGTGTGCGTAAATTTGTGTATTAGAATTTTTGTCGGTCATTTGGTCAGCGCCTTTACCTGATGAAATCGTCTGTTATCACAGTTGAAGCATTGAAGGTGCTCAATCCGGTGTTTAGATCAGAGATGCTGTCGTCAATGCTTTGTAATGCACTACGGAGATTTGCCTCCAAATCATTCAACATCTGTTTAAGGTCATAAGTGTACGTTCGAATGAGCGTTGAAACAAGCGATTGTAAGTGGTCGCTACTGCAAGCGAGCGATTCATCCTTATCAATTGTTTGATTCACTTGACTGACGTTGAGCTTAAAGCTCATCATCTAAGCGTAAGAAAACAAAACAAAACAGATGGCATTCAATAGCAAAAGGACACTCGCCTTAATATTGGTAGCACGAATAATCGATTCAACATTGCAACTACACCCATAAAATTCAAAATATTCGCAAATAAAGACATTCATAGAATCTACTGCGGACGTAATCTCTTGCAACTTGCGCTTAGACTGAGTTTTAACTTCAATGAATAGAAAAAAGAATTTACCGTTCTATCGAGTGGCATCGGAATGGGATTTCTCAATAGTAGTAGCGTCTTAACGAAATTCTTTGATGAGGAATTGCTGGAGGGCATGTATGCATTCATCTCGCACAATAGTGATAAAAGCTGCACATAAAATGCAGTCAATCTCGCTTCAGTTGTACTTATAATACTCAGAAGATCTGCTGAAACGGACGAGTCAAAACTGGAAACAGCCACCTCGGCATTCAACATGTATTGGCTGCTGGTTTCACCCAGCAGCTTGTTACAAAGCCCATGTTTTCCAATGATATGGCTGTAATAATCGTCCAACAGCCCATTCAATTCAGTGGAGTCTTGAAGAAGAGTGTTGGCTGCAGTCAGAACAATTGACGCGTCAATTGTATTTAGAGAGAAATCACTTGAACTGAGAAATGTCTTAAATGTCTTCAGAAATTCAGAATATCCTTCAACACAATTGATAAATTGCGTAATCGCAGATTGGATTTGAGTAAAATTTATTAATTGAGTGATAACATTATCTGGTATTGGTGCATTTGTAGCATGAGACTCATAATCAGTGAAGTTCGTGGTAGAATTGTACTCTAGATCTGAATAGGTATCATTGTATTCGGATGTACTGCTATTGATATTAATGTAGCCGGAAAGGTCGTGCAATTTCTGTATAAAGATTCCGGTAAGCAGATCATATTCAACAAGACAATTCTGTTCCAATATGTTTTCCGGGCAAAAGTCCTGCTGTGACGTGTTAAATAGCGATTCCATTGATATATCCAGAAGCTGCACTGATAAACTCATCAACTGTTGAAGGTAATTGATATCTTTAGCTGTAATACTTTGACGCATTGCTTCTGTTTGAGACAGCATTATGTTGATTGAATTCAACTGACCAGACAGACTTTGAATGACGTAACTGACTTTTAAATCGTAACAATTTCTTATTTTGTTTAAAAGCTGACGACTCGCTTCAAAATCACTTTGCATTACTGATAAAATCATCCCCAGTTCTTCAAGAATAAGAACTGGAACTGATGTTGCTGGATTAAGGATACCCTCGTTAATTATCTTGTGTAGTTTCTTTTGGTTAGATATCACTGCTTGAATAGCATCCACTGTTTTGATGATTTCGAAGGCCTGTACTCTGTTAGCTAATTCTAAGCCTCTTAAGTAATTTTGATCAATGTGTTTTGTGTTCCATAGTGCATTTCCGATATCTAAATTACTTAATTCTGAGAAAGACGATAGAGTTGTGTAGGAAAACATTTCACAAGAATTAGGACAGTTGCATGAAGTATCGTCTAGAACAGCAACAAAACAAATGTTTGAGACACGTTTTATTTTGGTTCTCTAATCAAACATCCATTGAAACGAGAATAGGTATGGTGAAGTCAGCCTTCATACAACTCAAAAAGATTCTCACAAATAAACATATTTCAACAACAACACGGCTCAGAATTCTTCACAGCTACGTTTGGGCGGTTCTGATGTACGGCTCAGAAACATGGACGTTGACAAAAACATCAGAAAGGAAACTGGAAGCTGCAGAGATGTGGTTTCTCAGAAGGATGCAAAAAATTTCATGGACAGAAAGAATAACCAATGAGGAAGTACTAAAAACTTTTGGTACAAAAAGAAAATTGCTAAAAACCATAAGAAAGCAGCAGCTTGAATTCTTTGGACATCTAATAAGAAAAGACGGATTGGAAAATCTAGCCATAACAGGAAAAATAGAGGGGAAAAGAGCAAGAGGAAGACAAAGAATAAAGTTTACGGACAGCCTAAGAGAAGCGACAAGAACTACAGACAACATCGAACTGATAAGGAAAGCCAGAAACAGAGAAGAGTGGAAATCCATGGTCGCCGACGTAGCAATACATGGCACATGAAGAAGAAAGAAGAATCAAACATCCATATGATAATCGCAATTCGCTGCTTGTCCCCCCTCCGGCCAGGACTCCTGCCCTCGGGGACAGATCCTTTCGGAGAGGCAACCCAATCCTGTGGAACACCCTGCCAAGGGTGGTCACCATGGAAACTTCGCCAGGAGCGTTTTTGAAGAACATGAAGACACACCTTTTTAAAGTTTCTTTTGTTTGTTAGACGCCTTTGACTTTAGCCTTAGCTATGCGTACGGCGTCGAATAAATCGTCCTGAATAATAATAATAATAATAATAATAATAATAATAATAATAATAATAATAATAATATGGTGTCTTATTAATTTGGGACTTGCGTACTTTGCTTATAACCTTTTCAGATACAGTCCTATTTTATTGAAAATTATATAATTGTGTTTCCTAGAAAAATTGCTCTTAGAAAAGATAATTTTAATTTCCATATTTCATAAATATTTCTCCGAGTTACATAAAACATATCAACAGCCTCTGAATGTAGCAGACGTTGACATTAAATCCGTCTTTGACTCAGTGGACATTGGAGTCCTTCCACATGCGATGCCAACGACAGCTCATAGATATCCGATGGTTCGATAAAATCACTAACGTCACCGTCCTGTCTATCGCCGGTCTACCAACTATGGAGTCGACACTCAAGAATCGTCGGATATCATTATTCAACCACGTCGCACGACTGTCACCCGAGGTGCCCGCGAACCAGATTCTAGACCTTAAAGTTCACGCACTGAAGACCCAGCCACCTCATCCTGGATGGAAGAGACCTCGAGGCCGTCCAAAGAAAACCTGGTTGGACCAGTTGAAGCATGACTTCGCCGAACCGCTACCAGATCTATGGACGGACGCGATTAACTTCGGCCACAGAGCAACGCAACGGCCCCAGCTGGCCAAGCGAATTTGATGATGACGATGATGATGATGACGATGATAAATAAAAGAACTAAAATGATACTAAAGCACCAGAAACTAACAAAGGTCGGAGGGGACACAATAGTGAATTCATTTCATGCGCTACTAAATAAGATGTACTGCTAGGACACTGTGCCAGAATACTGGAGTAGAGGAATTATTATACCTATATTATACCTACTCTGCGTACTAGAAAAAAGGAGATTAAATGTACTGCAACAATTATCGAGGAATTACACTCTTAAGCATCCAGGGAAGGTCTTATCTAAAGGACTCCAGAGGAGAATAAGTGCATATGTGGAAGAAGTACTTGGGGAGGATCAAGCAGGCAGTATTTCGACTGGGAAGAGGCAAAATTGGCCAACTATTTACTATTAGACAAATCTGGGGAAAATATATTGAAATTAGCAATACGTGTTACATTACCTATATTGACTACAGAGAGTATTAATAAAATATGCACATGAAAATTATGTATTGAAAGAGAATATTTTCTAGGGAATACAGTGGTATAAAATTTATGGATGAGCCGAAATAATTCATTGCATTGTATACACTGTAGATAAGCTATGCATTTGACTTACTCTCTGGAGAATCCAGAATTACACACGATATATAGGAATCCATTGAACAAATTGTCGCTGAACCTATTGCAACAAATCAGTATTTTAGCGTTTCATGCATCTGCAGACGTCACGTCGTAATGATTAACGGTTATGTTTATTTCAGTGACTGGTTTGTCTGTCTCAGCCAGTGTTGTATCAGTTACTGATTATTCTTCAGTTACAGTTACAGTTAGCTGATACAACACTGATCTCAGCTTATCCACTTAACATGAGTTGCTGCTTACAAACTCAGAATGAAAGCATAAAATGCAGCGTTCCAGATTATGAGAATAGAACGTAAGTACCAAGAAGATAGATATAAAATATTTTCCTTCATTAGCAACAGTCTTGCAGTTACTGACCTGGCATATAACCACTTTTGCAATGACATTTGTTTAACTGATTTTGAGTCTCACATTCCATCTGACACTTTGCAGTTGTATAGAGATCAGTATTGTTGAAGTATGCATAATCTTCTTCGCCACATATTCCCCAAGGAGGTCTCAAATTTTCCATCTGCATTGAACAGATGAGCAGAAAGGCACAATCTGTCACAACGGCGCCTTCGCATCAGTTCATGATATTAATAGATAATAAACGGATACGTTTATTCTGTTCACATAACCACCCTCTTGTTTTGTCTTCAATTACGATAGAACTACCTTATAGCGGACTCAGTTGTAAGATAAGGACTGTCCCATTTTATGCGCTACGGCATTGGATGGAATCAGGAATATATTTTTACACCTCTCAACACCCTCTCAACACCCCCAATGTGAGGTTGACACGCCCCCAAAATTTGCTATTGTTAGGCTGGTATGCATACAGAATGCATACTAAATAGCCACGAACACCCTCACCAAATTTTTCTGACACCCCCGACATTCACAATCTTAGAAATAACCCTGGATAGAATTAGATAAAACGTACCTCAGATATAGCGTACTACATTTTACCGATCCGATAAGTACATTATTTAGTATTTAAACAAATTTAACAGTTTTTCGCACACTGAATATTGGCCGCAAGAATGACGAAAAAGCAGACATCAAGAACGAAAATGTCAAAGTGAAAATATCAACACACTGTTAATGATCCAGAAAAAAACACTTCGTCTATTGCAATTTATGCGTTTGCTGAATCATCTGTTTAAGCGTATGCAGAACTGAAGAAAATGAATTGTAATCAATTTTACTAGCATTTAGGAACAGAACTAACATAACTAACAATATTCCGACATGACTAACAATTTTCCGGCTTGGCGCCTTCCGGCTGCCTTCCACGTGTATGCGCGTGATTCAGAAAATAACCGTTCTTGGAAGTTTGCCGGCATCTTGCGCTTGTTTTTAGCGCCAAATGTGCGGACAGTGACCTTATGGTCGTTTTAGGATGTTCCTCTGTACTTTCTCCGGGAAGATTTAGACGTCTTTGGTCGTTCGCCGTCGAGTATCTGGACCGCCATCTTGTACCGGCCGATATTCCATCCACATGTCCGGTAGAACTCTAGACTAGACACACGCCTCGAGAACGCTACGACGCTGTCTTTCAGACTAGATCGAACAACTGCCGTCTTAGTATACGCCCGCAATTCCATCTGGGGTCGGATTTGCCAAGTTCGGCGATGGATAATAGGCCTACTGGCGGAAGACCGCATCTCCGGAATTCACTCCTGCTCTTGCCATGCGGAGATCTCCTAGCAACACCTCTACGGAATTTCAACATCCTCTTCCGTGCATCGTTGACTTGTCTGCTAATAGTGTTTCTTTTGCGAAAGACCACTTTCTATAGGATCCAACACCATATTCGTCAAGGCGGCAAGCTCCTACACTTAATCAAAACGGACTTTCAATATCATCATCATACGCTCATCAACATGTCAACGATGTAAAAGCGCCTTTGACTTTGGCCTTGTCTTTGTTTCGACGATATAGAAGTCATCTTGGATAATAATAATAATAATAATAATAATAATAATAATAATAATAAGAGCTCGGTCAAATACTGAAAGAGAACATTTTGGAACATTTGACTAGGCATAAAAACTGTTAAAGATAGTCAGCACGGATTTACAAAGGGGCGTTCATGCCTGACCAACCTGCTGGACTTTCTGGAGGAGGTTTTTGATAAACTAGATGAGGGCACGGCAGTAGACATAATATATTTAGATTTTGCCAAAGCTTTTGATAAAGTGCCCCACATAAGGCTGGCTGCCAAAATGAAGGCCTGTGGAATAAGAGGGAATATTCTCAGATGGATTCAAAATTGGTTAAAAGGAAGAAGACAGAAGGTTGGCATTAAGGGAGGCCATTCGGAATGGGCAAGAGTTATTAGTGGAGTGCCCCAGGGCTCAGTGCTGGGGCCATTGCTTTTTCTAATATATATAAATGATATCGATGCAGGATTACTATCCAAAATTTCAAAGTTTGCCGATGATACAAAGATGTGCAGAAATATATAGACTGGGAGGATGATGCTCAAATTTTACAAGAAGATCTAAGGAAATTGTTTCAGTGGTCTGTGGACTGGCATATGCTTTTCAATATTGATAAATGTCTATAATGCATGTTGGAAAATCTAATAATGGTAATAAATGTTCTTTAGGGGGGAAGGTTCTAACCACAACAGAAAAAGAAATAGACTTGGGTAATCATCCATAGAAGTTTGAATCCTTCTCACCAATGCATGGAGGCAGCAAAAAAGGGAAACCAAATGTTGGGAATGATGAAAAGGACAATAGTGAGTCGAGACATAGAGATAATCGTAAAACTACATACGTCATTAGTGAGGCCCGTCTAGAATACTTTGTTCAGGCATGGAATCCATTCTTGAAAAAGATATAGAGCTTTTGGAAAAAGTGCAAGACGAGCAACGAAGATGGTCAATGGTTGCCATAATTTAAGCTATGAAAAAGGACTTCCATAGGCCTACTGTGGACTGACAACATTAGAAAGGAGAAGAGAGAGAGAGAGAGAGAGAGAGAAGATTTGATAGAAACATACAAAATAATGACTGGGAAAGTAGATGTGCCATACGATCGATTCTTTACATTAGCACACTATAGCAGCACAAGAGGTCGCAAATGCAAATTGTTTAGGCAGACAGTGGGTCCAAGAAAGAAATTGTTTAAAGTGCAAGGGTTGTGGACAAATGGAACAGTTTGGACAAGGTGGGAGTGACAGTTGAAACAGTAAACGGATTCAAAGGCTACCTCGGAAAACTAGGTTATTGAATGTGGATGGTTGCTTCAGTGATTTTCACACAGGATTACTTAGCCTCCTAAACCACTCAAAATCATTATTATTATTATTATTATTATTATTATTATTATTATTATTATTATTATTATTATTATTATTAATATAACATAATTAGGCCTACAGTTGGCCTATATAGGTCTATACGAAGTTCTGTGGCAGAACTAAGATATTAACAAATAATAACAGTGATTTTCACACACAAACTTAGCCTTCTAAACCACTTATTATTATTATTATTATTATTATTATTATTATTATTATTATTATTATTATTATTACTGTCAGCCTGATGACACTCGTAGGTGTAAAATTAAAATGCAATTTCAGTTTAAGAAATTGAATTAAGGCTCAAACAGCAAATAAAACGCTCATAAGGACATCATGCGATAATTTCATTTATGAATGCAAATATCTAAAATAGTTCAATGAATTACCTCAAGGTATTCAAGAGGAGCTAGAATCTGAAATCCAGGAGAAACATCAAAACCCGTCTGAAGAATTTGAGGAACGTCGCCTTGCTTTCGAAGATGGACCTAAAACCATTATCTGTCACAAATAAAATTTTATTTAAGAACATCTAAATTATAACAGTTGTCTCGCAAAATTAGTGGGTCTATGGATCAGAGACACAGAGAAAAATATAACTTGAAGGTTCAACGAAATTAAAATGAAATAATACTGTATTGTAATTGAATATCTTAAAAGAAATTTCACGTTTGTTGCTATAGATAGGCTGAAATGAAAATGCTTTGCATTTGTCCATAAAAAGAATATGTTTCGCCTAAAATAGTTCTATTAGACATCATAAATCGATTGCAGTCAAGGCCAGAGAATCGAAAGGAAGACTTGAATAATTCCCCACTTTGGCTCCAACGCTTCTGTTTGAGCCAGGAATGTTCTCATACTGTTCCACATTCAGCGTCAGGCGAAGACCATGTTTGGAACCTACAAAATTCATACGAATGTAGCCTATACGAATATATATATTGTGATTTGTGAGGAATACTTAACTACACTCAGAAGATCATTTCAAATGGCTCATGCTAGTGAAAGAGAATACAGTCACAATAGTCACTTCAAACCAAACAGGGCCAATGAAACGAATTTCGATACACCTGTCTGAATATTATTATGCAAACAGCCAGGGTGCGATTTGAACGGACACTGCCAAACTACATCCCCACACTGGGGTGGCTACTGACATCCCAGCCAGGGAAGTCAATCTTCTCCACCATTGTGACAGGAAAAATGCATTCACTGTCAGCAGAGGGAGAAACATTTTCGGTGCTTCGCGTCTAGCATAAGTAAAAAATGAAACTTGATGTTCGGTGGTAACTCGGTTGGTATACCTTAACCTTTGAAAAAATTTATCTGTGTTGCTGATTCAACCTTTTACACTGTACATCGTCATGACCTGACAATAAAGTTGACAGATCATAATTTTGGTATTACACTGTAGATCAATAGTTTAAATAGCAGAACTGTGCAAAGAAGATCCGTCACAAGCCCTGGATCAGTTTCTAGAGTACAAGAGCAACGTGAAAATAATCGGCAATGCTTCAGTACTCACTAGAATTCAAATTCTGCCTATCTCGTCAGCTGAATATGTGCAGGGTTTCTCGTGCGTGCATATAAATGATACACCAGTTTAAAAAGCAACTCATTATTCATGCACTTTCATCTTTCGCTTTCGTGAAGGTTAATGGGCCACCACCAACACTGTTCAATCCTGCCAGTTATATTGAAAAATGGGTATGCGATGGGCGACATGCTGCCTCAGATGCACCAACTGGTTAAAAAACTGACAAGACATCTGCATCATTTCATTGCTGCTTTGTAATAATGTCAAATGATAGTTGCTTGAATTTAGTTGCAGATTTATTAACAATAATTATTGCTTCAACATGCAGTTGCGCTGTTACATTTTTGTTTTAAATAAATGGTGTTTTACAATCTATACAAATGACATTGAAAATTAGAGTGAAGTAATAACTATGCATTTCCCATGTTTCTTCCCACTGCTCGTCATGTCTTCACCCCATTTCTCCAGGTCACAAATCGCACCCTGCAAACATAAGTATTTTATGTAGACTCATATTTTCTTAGGACATTCAGGAAGCCGACTAAATTTACTTTGAAATAATAAAAATTGTTTATCAATCAGACCAGAGTAAACAGATGATAGAATACGGTTGCTGTCTCCATTGAATGTGTAGCAGAGACCCATATCAGTGAATTCCATCCTTATGTCAGAGTCATCGCATGGCAAGTTGTTCCACAAGCAACTTTTAAACACAAAATCAGCAAAGAAGAGATCGAAGCAGTTCAGCATTTAATAAAATGTAAGGCATACAATTGCAGAATCTTGATGCATTACTGCAATTCTACATGTATTATCTTGCTTGGCTGTCATGCTTGCAAATAAATAAAATACTGTAAGTCTTATGTAAAGAATTATTTTTTATTTTTGTTATTTTATTCGGTAGCTTTAGTGGCTCTAATTATCCAAGATCTGTTTCTGGAATCTGAGAGGTACATGTGTACGTTGGCCTCCAAGCCCAATTATAGGCTCATAAAGGTCTATTGTCGACTCTTGTCAAGATGGGGGAAAAGTATGCGAGGCCGCATGACAGTTACGTCCATGTTTGTTTCCGCAGATGTCGTGATAATGAAAAATGTGACAGTTAATTGTGATTTCTATAATTCTGATTAGATCTATAGTTTAAATCTGCGACATTCTTGTAATTAAAGATAGTGTTTAATTAGGAAAAGGCGAGTAGTCTTTCTAAGACTAACTGCCCGAGACCCTATATTGCCTTTTGTATAGGACCATCTTCTTCTACAGGTGCTCTGTTCGAGGACAGGTTCCATATTCTACCGTCGCCTCTCCTCTGTATCTTGAGCTTTTATCTTCAAGGCTGAATACTTGTTTTTTTCGTAGTGTCGAACATCCACTCCAGCATCGATGTCCTTGGTCGCCCTTTCTGTGCTTTCCCATTCATCTAATACCATATCGCCTAATACTGTGGATGTCGTTGGGATCAAGGACCAACGACCGCCAAATCGAAGAGAAAGACGTCGATGTTTAGATTTATAAACGGCGTCATCAAGTAAAATGTACAATTTAGTATCTATGTTAAACCTGTAATGAATGGTAACCTGTATATGAAGCTTTGCTTTATGTGGCGAAGCCTGAACTCAACGTCTGCCATCGTGAAATCTTAACATGCACAACACCAATTTAAAATTCCAATCATCAGTGAATCAATCAATCAACATTCAAACCAACCAATCCATCGACCAACCAATCATTCTGATTCTGCTTATAATTCGTTGATTCATCTGTTTATTTTATATTTGCAAATTCAATTCTAATTCAGAATGGCAATTTAGAACATTACTATTCACTAATCATTTGTTTTATAAGAATTAACACTCTTCTTAAATGATCTTTGACGTGTATTCTCTTCGGGATATTTTGTCACCTTCTTACATTTAGTCATTATTGACTGAGTAGTAAAAATCGAAGTTTGACTTTGATATCTCACAATATGGCCCACTTTACATGCAAATGAAATGAAAATAAGCAGAAAGGTGAGAAAATATGTGTTGAACGCATGTGGCAATTTTGATAGAAATATATTTAGGAACTTTTAAAAAATCATAGTCTTTCTGCTGTTTTTTTCAGGGACACCATGTATATAGAAGTCCTTGGCATACAGCCCTACAAGGTCGCGCAAGAAGTACCGTTGAGGTATGAAGGGAACGAATAACAAATTGTGTTCGCATATTAATTGAATTTTGGTTCACGTGACGATTAATGCACTAGATACAAAGGTACTGAGTTTAATGCACATGAACAAACACATCATATCAAAAGAATTGCTTTTAAATACAACTCACGATTTATATTTTTCAAAACCAGATCCTTAAATGAAATGTCTGGCATTGGCATTCCGTCATAATTCACGCCGTCTTTCGAGGAAGTTCGATCTGATACAATTTAAAAAATTAATGCATGCCAATAGCTTCAGTTAGTTTGAAAAGTTAAAGAAGCACTTTTTTGCATAATATGATGAATGAATAAGCCTAAATGAGTGATTCGATATGCAAATGTAATCGACCTAGAGTAATTACACAATATGAGCCATTCATTTTTCAAATTAACCTTAGAAGAAAATAATAAAACGTCTATATAAAGAGAAAAGCTCATTTTTAGAATTAATCTTACCTTGCTTTGGACATGACGAATTGTGTATTACGATTTTTCGAACTGCGACGAACGAAAACTCTCTTGTGTATCCTATTTTCTCTGCCACAAACTTCACCTGCCGGAACTTATTATTGAGCACAATTGATGCATTGTTCCAGTCAGAGGCATTCGTCTGATTATGATAAGACAGGGTGCCCAGGGTAAGTAATGATGATTGAACAGGATCGATGATATCAACTCGGAGTGTTACCTTCGAATCACTCAGTCTATATTGAAACTGAAGGCAATGATCTGTCTCGTTAGTGCTTGGAAATACTGGAGACGATAGAACAGCCGTGTACAGTCGTTTGGAAAAGACAACTTTCATGTAGAAATCTGAGACAATTAAACGATCAAGGAAGCATTTAAGCCTTATGACAAACTCTTTATGACTTCATATAAAAAAGATAGATTTGCGTAAATTAAGAGGGAAACACTACATTTAAGATGCTTTGATGTCGGTAATTTGGCCATGCTGTAGCACTGGATATTTCCAGAACAATTGAGTGTAAATGAATTTTATGGGCTCTAAGAATCGCATGCGTCCCTGTTTAATAATTTACCTGTCATAATAATTTCCCTAATGAAATTAATAAAATCTGGGCCACAGTTTAATAATCAATCAACCTGAGCAGGTAGCAGCTACCAGTGGCTGTTCCACGTGGGGAATGAGTGGGGATGCATATCCCCAACGGACTTCCGAACTATTTTTTCGCTTATGAAACCTATCTTTATAGGTAAAAGCCTAGTAAAGGTACGGCGAAAACGTGCAGATGATCTTTTTTTCTGTCAACATTTTTCGGTAAAAGTGTAGTAAAATTAGGGAAACATATTTTCTTTTGTCGGCCTTTTTCGGCGAAGTTTATTGATTATTCCCTTTCCTTATTCACCCCTCCACCAACTTCTTATGAATTCATTTCATCCCCACACCAAGAAATCCTGGAACCGCCACTGACAGGTAAAACTGCGATCGATGTGCAGCCTAGGTCAACAACTTGCCTGGCCGCACCTTGTAGCTTTAGTAACCTGTGCCACTGGAATTTCATGCGTCAGAATGACCGCTATCATTGCTATGACTCAATACTAGAATTCATCTGAGGCGACAGCGACAGCGAATTCTTAAGGTTTTGATCGCTGGTTCGAAGGAAAAAATCCAACTCGGTAAAGTATTTCCATCTCGTTTGAACAGTGGCGTAGTCAAGGATGTTTGAGGTTAACCCCCCCTCGTTGACTGACCAAAAATTTATTTTATCGCGTATTATTACTCATTTTTTATTGTGCTATTATATTAACACTTCGAAATGACTGACAAGCAAAAGAAGTGTCATCTCCAGTTTTCCGTACTTGATCTGCATATGCAGGGCCTTAAATGGTCGTTCTTAACACCCTTAAGAAAATCCTGGCTACGCCATTACGTTTTAATGATCGCTAAGTAATGTTATAAAATCAACAAAAGGCACAATAACTTTATAGATACATGAATATCATATATCTCGAGAATAATGTTTGGTATTGATCAAAACCAATTTATAAACCTATTTTGCTATCGTGTGTTAACTATTTTATGATTACATTCACTAGTCTAATATATTTGACGTTTTTTTAGAGACAACCTTAATATTTTGACTATTTCTTTCTGGCGTTTTACTGTAGATTCGAATCGTCGCTTACCAAAACTCTCTGAATTGCATTAATCTCTCTTAAAACAAAAAAATCGTCGCCAAGTTTTTAACGGAATTTACGTAAGTCAGATTACCTTGACAAAATGGAATGCCACAATATTCTTTCACGATAGTGTTTCTCAGACTATAGCACCACGGACGTAAAGCATAGTCTCCATCTATCGACGGATTCCGACAGTAGTTACTAACGTCCGACAATGTTGCATTTGGATTATACAACGAATCGGGAAAATAGGAGACGTCATTAAATATTTGGGCAAATGACTGTGAATTCCATGGTTGACATTCTCTTCCAGAGAGCGTTCTATTCGTTCGACCAATGTAATTCCATCCGTTGTCTTCAGAAAGACACTCGCGAACTCTGCCGTAATCATCTGGTATATACCGAGTACGACATTAGGAATTATAACTTCGAAATGGATAGCAAATTATGAAGCTGTTGGTTACTGAATTTAATTAAATGTAATGAAAGATCTAGCGCACCATATCCTTATTGAATAATTCTACTGCGATTATTCTACTGTACTAAAATTATTTTGAACTGGAGAGGGTTAAAGTGTTTAAGACGAATATTCTGGAGCAAGTCATTACACGATTACATGTCTTTTTCTTTATTCTTCTTCTAATTTTATTAATTAAGTAAATGAAAGAGTTCGGTCAATAGTGTCACGCGTGTTTGGTAGGCTGCAGTTTTCTTCGTTATTTGATCTGATAATCGCACCAATGATGGGCAACTAGTTAATTAATTAGTTGCTAACTAAAAGTTTAACTACTTTTTTTAGTTAGCGTCATTGTTTAATTAAATATAAATAGTTTAGTTAAAATGATAGTTTAACTAAAAAAATTTAGTTAATAACTAAATAGTTTAACTAAAAAATTTTAGTTGGTGATCCGAAATTACAGTACCTTTTTTATCTATTCCTTTCTGGGTAATTTTTTTCATGACAACGATAACACTATATATCACTGATCTTGGTCAGAGACCAGTGTATTTTTAACTTACTTACGATCTTTGATCTCATTGGTAAGCGGGAAATGCTTTTATATGAAGTCGTTTATCTTTAGTTGGAATTACAATATTGAATTACATCACAAGTAGCGTTTTCTAGCAACGAAAAAGTGAAAATGAATAGCTTATTAGTAAACATGTGTTACGAAGAAGTCAAATTGAAGTTAAAGGACTCAAACCAAGCTCATAATGACTGCAAGAATTTCAGTGCCACGTGCCGCTTTTGCCGACCAAAAGTTAAGCGATGAGACTCTTGACAAACTTGTGTTCCTGCAAGACTAAGACTTAAATAGACAATCAATGATTAATTGATTCAATGGTTCATTGACTGACATGTTGATGCTGCCAGCATCGTCTATGTTTTGAATTGTTTTCATGAACACATACTTAATACATGAAAAATAGTTGTAAAATTAGTTGCAAAAAGTTTAACTAAATTTTTTTAGTTTAGTTAACTATTTTAGAAAGTTAGTTAGCAACTAAAAGTTTAATTACTTATTTTTAGTTGAAATTTAGTTATAGTTTAACTAATATTTTTTAGTTAGTTGCCCATCACTGAATCGCGCAATATTAAACTGCAGAGCTAATAATATTTGGAACGGTATTCACTTTGTCCCTGTCTTCCCTAGGGACTCCAAATAATGATTAATTTATAAGTTTACATATTGTGTCTCCCAATGGTTACGACGAGTCTAGTCTTGATCTAAATGTACCGTCGACTGATGCCGAACACAACGACATAAGAACTTTGCAACTGATTATGGCCAAAAATCGTTGACTCGTGCGCCTAGGATTGCGGTCACAATTCTGCGAAACAAACCAAGTGATGATGTGTAGAGAGATGACGACCGACCATACGTCATGACCCATCTATGCATATCATCCGAAGCGTCTACGAATCCACAGTCTGACAAGATGCTTAAGTCACATGGAGAGTTCCAACTCATATTCGTCACTGAACAATAACAACACACAATTATTCACTGGTCGCCAATTTAATTACATTGATGCCACTGGCGAGAAAATGAAAAAATTTTGAACGATCATAATTTTCGAAAAAAATTAGCAGTGCTTTTAACTGAATTACTACGTTTTGTTCACCAAATAAAATTTAATATTTGCACTGAGAAAGATAGTGACAACAATTTCATATTAAAATGCTAATCGAAAATTCATTCAGTGAACTTGAGAACAACGATGTATGAGTTCTAAGTTGAATTATTTACTTCGAAGTTCGAACATAAAGAAAGCTAAAATCCAGGATATACGCAATAAGATCAAAATCAATCAAGTTTATTTTTTTCAATCAATCAAGTTTATTTTTCTCAACATACTGATGAGTACAAATCAAGAAAAAAAAGACAAGCTTAAGTTAATTAAACTATTAAAGTATAATACATGAATGTCCATTTGCTTGTACATACTTTAAAGAATAATGTTTCAAACTCATAGTACAGAAATCAGTTGAGAGAAAAAAAAGGATTGGCCTAAGGGATTTGTATCCCGTACAATTGGCCAACCTCAAAGTTTGTAATAATATGACATATAAAAGTCTTTAAATGATGGAAATTAGGAATTATTTAGGGATCAAGTAGGAAGTGATTTAGTTTATTGGATGAAAGTAACCACAGATAGTACATATAGTCATATTGATTGTATAAAATGTAGTTAGTACATATAATGTATAATAAAGGTATTTAGTGATCATAATTGAGAATTTGAGTCAATATTAAATAATTTTAGCCAAGAGGAAATTAAGTTTGCCATTTTAAAAGAAATATTTTTAAGTTAGTTTTAAATGAGGTTAATTGGTTTAGATTTTTTTAGATCAGGAGGAGGCTATTCCAAATTCTAGGTCCAGAAAATTTGTTAGTAAATAATCTGGCATTAGTAGATGCATATTGAAGATAGATATTATTACTATTTCTGAGATTGGGTTTACATTTAATGTTTAGATTATCAAAGAATTTGTTTGCATAGAAAATATTGGGTAAAAAGTTATGAAGATATTTAAATACAAATAAGGCAGTTTGCTGTTTATATATATTTTCAATTTTTAAAATATTATATTTATTAAATAGATTGGTTGTATTAGTATAATTCTTTTCTTTAAATATTAGTCTTATTGCTTTATTTTGTAGAATTTGGATTTTGCCAATAGTTGATTTATAAGTATTTGCCCAAATTATATTGCAATAGGTTAGATATGAATGAATAAGAGTAAAATAGAGTTGCCTAAGAGCAGAGAAGTCAATCATATCTTTAATGTGTCTAATTATATTGAGATTTTTGCTATTTTATTTGAAAGTTCATTTGACTGTTCTTTCCAGTTTAGGTGCTGATCGACTATTACTCCTAGGAATTTTACAGAATTTTTTTGGTTAAGGTAGTGCCATCTATCTTTATTGGATCAAGATTGTACAAATGAGATTTTAGATGGAAATGTATGAAATTAGTTTTTTCAAGATTAAGAGCTAGTTTGTTTATTTTAAACCAATTTGATATTTTTAATAATTCAGAATTGACAAGGGCAACCAAATCTTTCAAGTTTTTATGACTAGCAAATAAGTTAGTGTCATCAGCAAACAATAAAAATTTAAATAGCGTTGATGTATTAGGTAAATCATTAATAAAAATTAAGAAGAGAAGAGGTCCTAATATAGATCCTTGGGGTACTCCATATTTGATGTCTTTGATGTCAGAATTTTGGGAGTTTACCCTAGTAAATTGTTTACGGTTAGTTAGGTAGTTAGTGTAGTTGGTGTACAGTTGCAAGTTATCATGTGTACGTGCAAATAGCGTTAAAATGATTATGAAAGTGAAAGGTGATGGTACCAGAAACTAATCAAATTCCATTGATTGGTCGTGAATGAGCCATGATGTCCAATTTGTAGCCTTAGGCACAGCTGCTGACTCAAATAAAGAATGACCTTGAACTGATCTATTAACCTGTTCGCTGACAGACTCCAGAATCGATTCTAACGTCGTGAATTGTCGTATTTTCGCTGACTTGAATGATGATCTGTGTTCTGTATGTGTCGTCACTTAACGGTAACTCGAATCTTCCTTGCGCTGATTCGGCTGTCGTGGTGTTGGTTCCGGCCAAGAAGACGACCTTCGACGTCGCAATTACCTTCTCTGTTTCTTCGTAGTGTACGATTTGGAAGTTCGTGGATGTTTCCAAGTGGAATGACAGACAGAGATGAGTGACACGAGGAACCAAAAGTAGATCAGAAATCCACTGAGCGGTAAAATTGTCTGATTCCACTACATAGCTATTTGGATACCGAATCAATTGGAGTGAATATCCTAAACAGAAGACAAATAACTCCAAAATATAAGGTATTTTATGTATAGATATTGTTTTCATGGTGGCATATAGAACAATCACCTTCTATAGCGCCATTCTATAATGTGCCGAAGCGTCAGTCACTGGCGTTTCAAATCTTAGTTTAGATCTTAACTGCACAAGAACCAGGTAGTCCAGATCCATTTGGATACTGATTATACCAACATACCAGTCCATAAAAATTCGTCATATAGTAAATGAACTGCTATTTGCCAACCTTTAGTTCTGGTCGCGTTTACTTCGTACTCTATTTCGTCAATGCAGCGAATAGCTGACGGCGATATAACCATTTGTAGTGACTGATTGGAATCGTAGTTTTCTTGTATTCCGTCCCAAAACGACTCAAGAAAAACCGTTTGCACTGTCAAACCGTAGCCGACGTCAGACTCGTAAACTGACATCTACACAGAAGAACCCCTGCTGATCCTTAGTCCTCGCCATTTTCTTACACATATTCATTTTAAAGCAATTATATATCTATCTATGTAGCCAGGCTATTATGTTATAATAATTATAATCAGGCTATATTAGGTTATCTATCTATGTAGCCAGGACCTGGCTATTTCATAATGCACATACATCAACCTGTAACATAACGTCTACCAAATGCAGAACACACAATGAACAAAGCATAATACAAAAAAATATAAAGAACTTAATTTTGTCCACCTCAAAAACATCAGAGAATCTTTTTAACATATGCATAGTAATTCAAGTAGATAAAACAGACATAACGGAAGACAACTAGTCTAGTCAAACAGATAATATCATAATAATATTATTAATTGATTCCAAGTCCAAAAGGCGATGGAGATTTTGGAATGTTCCGAGATGATGACAATGAGTTCCATGTCTTTTAAACGAGCGATTATAAATTAAAATTATTTGGCACAAATGCAAATACTGCTATAGTGTTCTTAATTATTTTGAATTATGTTGCTCTTTGTGATTGGATGGTGAGTTGAAGAGAAGACGGTCAAATTTATTTCAACGCAAAGTTTTGTAAGAAAGACATTCTCAATGTGGTCATGTGATCTACTAACGTACCTTTACTTTATATCGGGCGATTTTCGAAGTCTGCAGAGATTAAATTTGAAATTATGACATTGAATAGTTTCAGTTGTCTATGAGATAAGACACGAAATATCATAAAGATCAACCAATTCTATAGTTTTCCTACTTCAAGATATTCTTCTTTGCATTCCGTTGTATCAATAATTTTCAGATTCATTTTCAGTTGGACATTGAACTCTGCAGGAGCCATCAAGTACACTGTAGTCATCGAGTTTACAGCTGTCAAGTTCAGTTTTCCTTTCTGATCGTAAGCCACGATTAAGACTTCTGAAACAGAAATTGATGAATATGTTATATTTAACCAGGACAGTGATAGAAATCGTTATGATATATTATATACTATCTGTTAACCCGTTAAAAATGACGGGGGAGAGTGGCTATCTCTTTCCTCGATTTAGCGTAAAAGCTCATATTATTACATATAACAATCTGTTAAACATAAAAATGTAATGTGAATGCGTAGATCATCATTAAAACTTTTTCATATGTTCTCACTGAGTGGTCTTCCTCCACCACCACAGGGGCTGCACACTATACACATAATAACGGAACCGATTGCGGTTTGGGCCTACGGTTCCGATAAGATTTGGTCTCCCACGGGGGGTGCGCCCTCCAATGTTACCTTACGGCCCCTCTTGGTCATACGGCTCCTTTTGGGCTTACATACCCAAGGGGCTTTGTCTCCCTCGGAGGGCTGGAACTTTTCTACCCGGGGACTGTGCCCCCAGTGGAAAATAAAGCATCCACGGGTGGCTGGGGCTAGGTATCCCTCGGGAGGCTGTGCCCCAGTAAGGCCTACGGCCTCACATGGGGCTGCGCCCCCAGTAAGGCCTACGGCCTCACATGGGGCTGCGCCCCCAGTAGGACATGCGGCTCCACACGTGGGGCTGCGCCCCTCAGTGTGGTCTACGACCTCCCTCGGGGGCTTGGTCTCCGACGGGAGGCTGCGCCCCATTAGGGCATATGGCCTCACGAAGGATTGGGCTTGGTTTACGACGGGAGGCATCGCTCCCTTCCAGTAGGTTCTGACAGAAACATTTCTTGGCTTTTATGAGAAACAGCATACCTGTAGATTAAAACACGACATATAGAAATGTATTACATTAACCACTACAAAACTTGAATTCCTCGTAGCAGAGATTCAGTTTCAGTTTCAGTTTAGTTGGCATTCTATCTTAGAATAGATATACTGTACATGAATACTGTATTTATCTTTGTGTTCATAGATTCTATCAAACTAACCTGTAGAATCGCCATCGTTATCTCATTCATTTATAAATACTGCCAAATCACAGAGAAAGCAATATTTTATAAGTAAGTAAGTAAGTAAAATCTCTCGTGGATTTATATAGCGCCTTGGCAGCAGCACAACAGTAGCTGCTTATTCTTAGGCGTTCAGCCTCTCTTAAAAAAGCTGTGGGGAAGGTAGGCTTATGTTATCAGCCAGGCAATAGTCAACATCCAAAGGGCAGTGAGGCTAGGTTGTTACAGCTATGGAGGAAATGATTTTAGAAAAAGGAGGGATTTAAGCTTAGACCTGAAGACTTGAGAAGATAATTCGGGAATTATAGGAAATGAGGATTCAGATTTTATTGTTTGAAAGTGTCCAAGTCTGCGGAGGGAAGCTGGGATATGGTTCCAAAGTTCAGGTGCGGCGCATGAAAAAGCAAGGTTGCAAATTTTCAAGGATGACTGATTTAGAGGGCGTGAAAGAGTGGGATGAGATGACGAACGTGTGGGTCGAGAAGGCTGAGGGGTTAATAGTGATCTAAGGTAGACAGGTTTTGATGACTGAAGTGAGCTATATGTAAGTGTTATTATCTTATATTGGATACGTGCAGTTATTTTAAGCCAATGTAATGATTTTAGTATGGGTGAAATATGGACATAGACGAAGTAAGCCACGGCAAGCATATACAACGACATTTACTGACCGTCGTGTCCGTCAATTCGTGTGAATTTTCCAAGAGTAAATTCCCAGAAGAATTGCGGAGATAAACTGAGTACTCGATTCATACAGATGCTGCTATTTGGACAGGCAACATCTGAAATTGTCACAATACAGCTAATCGTTGCTGAAACTCTAGCTGTGCTATGTGAATGCAAAAAAATTATGTGGGAAAATAAATTTCATATAAACATTTTGAAAATGGTAACAACGTAACTGTGCCAAGTCAAAACATGTTTCCTTTTTTAACGGCAAGCGATATTGTATGGCACAATGATGGGCACTTACTTTTTTAGTTGAACTTTAGCTAAACTTTTTTAGCAATCAAGCAGTTTAACTTTTTAAATAACTAACTTTTCACTGAAGCAGTTTAACTTTAACTGATAACTAATTAAAATCAGTTTAATTTATAACTTTAGCTTTTTAACTTTGACATGAGCTACTGAGCTAGTAAAACTAGGCTACAAGCTGCAACGAACACGATTTACGATTACAATTTTAAACAACAGTCACAATGTCCACAAATTCACTGATCGGCATTAGATGAGCTGGCTTCAACGTTACACTGTTTCATTCCTTGAGAATGTACCGCAAAAACACAGACTGGTCGAAGTTTTCATTTGCCTGGGTTTGTACACGGTAGAGCCAGACAGAAGCTGCAATTTACAGTTTCGGCCGAAGCCGAAACTGGGGCCGTTACTGCAGTCCTACATTCGGCCGAAGCCGACGATAAGCCGAAACTGTCTGTCATAGATTCGGCCGAAGCCGAAGATGTTGACATGCAGTCCTAAAAGTTAGTGAACAGTGATGTTTTATATTGGAGATACAAAAAAACACATGATTAATATGAAACATAAGCAAAAGTTACTTTCTCACGTGTTAACTTACAGTGATTTTTTACATTGGCTATAGAACAAGACATTATTAATATAAAATATAAATAAAAGTACATTTGTCAGTTGTGATGTTAATTTATAAACATATCTATAATTGTAGCCCAACAGTCGAATGTTGTAAGCCAAAAATAAGTTTTTCCGCATTTTAACCCAACAAATTGCAACGTCTATCCGAATGTCGCCGAACTGGACAATTGTTCGCTGGCAATACTGGTGGGTGGCGAAGAAAGATATTTCTGGGCAGCAGGCTCAAGAAGTGGAAATGCCATGGTTATTGTTCAGCTTCATATGCCTATGTAGATGTTAATCTGCAGTCACGAGATATTTACATAAGACTGGTGGGACTAAACGATACGAAACATTGGAATCGGGAATCTAAATTGTTAAATGAAGGTCTTTATGACCACTTCCATTGAACCATCCGCTTTAAACATCTTCTTAATCCCCTTATTGCCTCCAATAATATTTATGATCCATTCGAACTTGTAATGGCGCTATTGATCTTATTCGTTAGGCTACTTAGTCTTTCGACATTTGAAGCCGAATTCTAGATAGTAAACGTAAACACCATGATCAAGATTAACTAATTGATAACAACGAATAACTTTTACAGTCATCAGTTAACTATATTACGCTGAAAGTTTCGGCTTATGCCGAAACTCATACTTAGTTAAGGCCGAAGGCGAATATTATAAAAGCGATTAGGCCGAAGCCGAATGCTGGCCGAATCTGACAGACTCCCTTGAGTGATAAGAAGATATATGTTATAAACTTTGCGTCTTGTTTGAGAAAATGTATCAGTTGATGTTGAAGGACTATATTTTATTGTGAGATACGCGGAAACATTGAATTCGATGATTTGGATATAAGAGGTTAACGCAACGGATTCGTAGAACATTGGTCGAAGCAAGAATTCATTGAAAGAGTAAAGTATTGAATTGTCTTGCTTATTTGTGAACATATTAGAATTTCGTCTATTTGGATATTATTGAAGGAGTATATATATCGCCGATTAGTAACTTTTATAGAAACTGCATTTCCTTCATGATCTGTATGCTATTACTGTTGATGGATGACTTTATAAAGTGTTCATTACTAAAAATGTTTTACTACTGTATGTTGTATGATCGTTTTAAGAGAGTAAAGAGACATAATTGGATTGTTGGCTTGGAATAAAGTCTTTTTCAAAATGCCTACACAGTGGCGGCTCCACCGGGGGGGGGGCAGGGGGCCCGTGCCCCCTATTGAGTGCCTTCCCCCTTAGTACCTCTCCAGTTGGGACCTATACTTAATGCTACATACATTAAACAACAAATGGTTGGCCCCCATGACTAGAAGTTGCCACCCCAACGCCCCCCCCCCACTTGCCAAATGCTAGAGCCTCCACTGTGCCTACATGATTGTAGAATTTTAAAGGATTTCTTTGGGGAAGTTATGACCTACAAGCAAAGAACCCGTAGGCCTATTTAGTTCAATTTTTGAAACTTCGTAGCACTAAAACTTCGTACACTATGAAATCCATCTTCCATTCGAGAACATGCACATTATAGACTTCAAAAACAGTCTGACACAGGCTATACTGATACTGCACTGATAGGTACTCTCTGATAGGTACTGATACTAATAGGCTGCATTGATACTGTTTTCCATTAAACTTACTAAAAGACATGTAGAGCAAGAATGTCTACTCACTTATTGTTTGACTGTCATCGAAAAAACACGGTGTATCAGTGATATTGATAGTGTCCACCTGCAAATATGCATCTTTTTCGTGAAACTCTCTGTAACCAAGGAACGCTATTCGGTACATACCCTTCGGAAGACAGAGATTAGTTGTGTCAGAACCAGGATAATACAATCGCAGCAGTTTGACTTGAAGAAACCCGAACACCGAAGCTATATAGACGTCAATATGTACAACCGCATTGTTTACTGCGCTATCCCAGTCTGTAGGTAAACTAAAGGTTGTCTCCAGATCCAGCAACACTGGTGCATCGATGTAAACCGGATCAGTCATGAACACATTTGACATATTGCGGTAGTTGGTTACCGTAGATATCGGGAATTGTGCTGAATATGCAGGAAAGAAAATGCCTATGAATGACAAAAATTAAATAGAGATTAATCCGCACTGTTGATAATGCATGGTATCTCCTGTAGCCTAAATTTGGATTTGGGCAATTCTTTACGCTTTTATGATTCGAAATCAATCATGCTCTATGATTCTGATTTAAACATGACATTCATTCGGCGAATTATAATTAAGCTTATATGTTTTATCAACCTATATGCTGATAAGTAAAAATCTGATTTGCCGACATGAAAATCATTATCATTATAGTTATAGTGCTTCCGGTAGCGCCATTTCGGCTGCTCGCACGTGTCTGTACGTGCTTCGGAATATCGCCGTTCTTGGCGGTTTTACCGACGCCTTGCGCTTATTTCTTTGCGCTAATCGCTCGGATTGTCGCCTACGTATCGTTTTCGAAGCGATCGACGATCGTCTTTATGCCTTCTCTGCGCTGAACGGATCGAAGCTATGTCGCCCGTGTCGGTGCGGTTGGTCCGACATTTTATCTGAGCCACTAGCCCGCCGATGTAGTCTACAGGCTATAAAGGGCACAGACTGTTCCGGTTCACGCGCGGAATTCCATCTTCAGTCGGTTCCCGTCAAGTTCAGCGATGGATTACTGTCTCGCAGACGACCGCCCTCAAGAATTCGCCGCCTGATTTTCGCCAGGCGGAGAATTTTTCTCAGCCTCCATACGGTCCTTCAACATCCTTTCTGCGTTTCGCTGACTCTTCGACGGAACGCCTTCTTGCGAATTGCAGTGGAGAAAATATATAAAACCTAAAATTTGCAGATGATGTAAGCCTACTGGCGGATAATGCACGAAGATTTCAAAGGCAGTGTTGTATCAGTTAACTGTAACTGTAACTAAAATATCAGTTAACTGAAAAATAACAAATCAGTTAACTGTAAATGTAACTGTAACTGTAACTGTAAAATAAATAACTGAAATAGTTAAAATAACTGAAAAATGACAAACTTAAGAAGTCAAACACCACACAAAAGGTCTACGATTGAACACATTGAAACTCTCTATCTTCCGAAATTATTTATGTCATGGTTATGGACCAAAAAATCTGCATGCCATTTTCAATTGTACTGATAATTATGTTAATGTAAATATATCTGACTTTGGTCGGCGTTCTCGGGAAATCTTTGTATAGCCGGTTATTGTCTCCTCCGTTCTAAACTTTGCAGTCGAGGCCAACAATAGCCTACATCTATCAGGCCGCAATGGTAGAGCTCTCTCCCCGATTTGAGAGGTAAGGGTACGGTAGGGAGGGAGGGGGAAACATTGATGTTGTGTCCCTCAGACCCTCACTTTTCTAGGTGTACTATGGCTGAATAAACAGTCCGTCAAATAGACCAAGCCGGCGGAGGGGTTTTGCTCCACTCCCCTCAAGACCTCCGCTCTCAGTGACTTGGAAACTTTAATTACTGTAGCCTACTTTGTCCACAAGGTCAATATCAATGGTCGGCTTGGCCTTGTTAACTGCCACCGATAAACAAAACATTGGGATTTTAAAGAAAGTGATATTCTTAATTTAAAGGTTTGGTTATACTTTTTCTTTTGATTTCTTTATACAGTGATAGACCTTATTACTTTGTAACATTTGTTGATGTAGATCTTAATATTTTGACATAAAATCGATATTTTAGAGGGTATAATAGCGGAGAATTCACATTTGCACAAAATGAAATGTTGGCTTTAAATGACCCGGAATTAGATACCACGAAACTCGGATATATCTAAGTTTTTATCACAGTCCCTTGAGCTTCGATATAGCGAAATTCTACAGTTGATTTTGTTTGACAGCATTCTCTTTTTTGCTTTTTAAATTTTGTGATTCAAATTGAAATTGTGTTTGGTTTTTCCCTTTCTGCCTTTTTCTGTTTTACAGAGGTCGGTCCTTGTCCTTGATCCTTGTCCTTGGAGGTCAGTCCTTTTGGTTCTTGCGCTTAGGAAGTAGGACCTCGTCCTTATCTTTATCCTGGGGGTCGGGCCTCGTCCTTTGGGGTCAACCTTGTTAACATCACTGATGTTTTGATGGACATGCATGTGATGTATGCATATATAAGTAGATTTTTCAATTAATTAGAGAGAATAGAGTAATAAGAAAAAGCATAAAAATTTCATTAATGTGTTCGGTGGCGATTAACTGAAAATAACTGAAAAATAAGTAGATATATATAAGTAGATATTTTAATCATTTAGAGAGAATAGAGTATTAAGAAAATGCATAAACATTTCATTAATGTGTTCGGCGCGATTAACTGAAAATAACTGAAAAATAATTAACTGTAACTGAAGCTGTAACTGAAAAATGACAATAACTTTAACTGTAACTATAACTGGAAAATAATTTCAATAACTTTAACTGTAACTGAAAAATAACCAATAACTGATACAACACTGTTTCAAAGGTTAACAGATCAAGTAAATCAAACAAGCAGAAGATTTGGACTGAGATCTGCAATTCACTCCAGTGTTTAGATTCTCAGTTTTTTTATTTTAAGGATTACTTCTAAAATACTATGAAGAGAGATGAGGATAGTAAGCACCCTATTCCAGACCTTTGTCATAAGCCATTCTGATAGAACTGCACACGTCAGATGAACACATAGACACATGAATACTGGACAGCTCTCAGTCTAGGTCTTAATAGGTGGGGTCCTGCCAATCTGTGTCCTTCGTGCCTATGCTAATGCCTCTAGACAAACTGTAAGAGAAAGAGAGAGAGAGAGAGAGAGAGCGAGAGAGACATGAATGTCAACGTCTTTTATATTAAACTCTCTTGGTTCGTTATTAAAATTCAAAACAAGGACGTGATATTTGACAATGCAATCGAGCAGTGACAAAAGCAACCTTACTGCATGTCTTCAGCAATAATAGGCTACCAACAGCAATCAGTGTCTGTGAGGCACGATAGGTCATGCCTCGTATTGCAAAGAAACTTGATACCTTTGTGTTAAGCGAATTATCTAAGCTAAAATTAGATTTCTGGACTACTTGACCAAAGAGATAAGAACTTACCGATCCACGCCCACATCCAATTCTCTCCCAATGCAGAGGTACACCAGCCTTGACCGTTGGAGCAAAATATGGACGTGAACAACGGTTCTGACGCAGATGCTTTAAACAGCAAAAACCATTGTGATTCTTTTCCAATTTGTTACGGGTATAGCCTACATACAGTGTACATACGCGCAGATAGGGGAATAAATTGTTGGGTTATCAATGGCAGATACCTTAGCTGCCGTCGTTAGCTGGCTAACTCGGTTCGGGGTCAATTGATCGCACGCCAATTGATCGCAATATCACCGAACGGAGCTTCGCACTAAAAATGCCTTCTGAGACTTTTATAGATCGACATCTTAAGTCCTACTAGAGGTTTAGTAGGGACTGCCCTGTGTGAGAATTGGCCGCAAAAACAGCCGAAAAATTATAAGATAATACTAGATAAAAATCTTTAAATTTGGCGTAAATGTTCAAAGTAAGTAGCTGACACGTTGACAGGTTTCCGAGCGGGAATCTGATTTAATCTAGCCAACTTTAAGATTTAAATTCGTTATCGAGACATTGATTCGTAATCTCTCACGTTGACAGCGTTGACATCTTATCCTTCGGACCATACAATGGTCAGTAACTTTTATCGTGATGCGATCAATTGGCGTGCGATCAATTGACCCGACACCGGCTAACTCTATTTATGGTATTAGTCGAATATTAGCCGTGAAATTTATTCCGCCGAAAATCGGTCATCGATCTGGATCGTCAGCCACCCTCAAAACTTTATATTTTGAAGGTGGTAACGTTAGTAATATAATATAAAATTGTGGCGCAACGCCCGCCGACTACTCTCCCAGGATGGCAGGTCCGACGCGGTGCGTCACTCGGTCAGCCTGCCTGTACTACTCTCTCAGACTGACTCTGTTTGTTCTACGCTTAAAGACGCGTGGCCGTCCGATCTAGGCTTTTTGGCTTAGTATTTCCTATACACTTCAGGCCCGCCTATCTTGCTCTATGCTCTCTGGTACCTCGCCTCTTATGGCCCTTCTTATATACGCAGGCTTACTTAGCCCCCTAAACCACTTAAAATCACATTATTATATCTCACTGGTACCGTCTTAACCTTGGTACCTCTCTCTCTTCGCCTCCTGGTACCGGCCTTACCAACGCCCGGTACCGTGGGTACCACTTAATATCTGGTACCCAGTCCTTGGTACCGACCTTCTAACGTCCGGTACCGTTGGTACCACTCAACTTCTGGTACCCAACCCTTGGTACCGACCTCTCACTCGGTACCACTCACTGCTCTCTTGGTACCGCGTCCTAACTCTCGACACCAAGCCTTTCTCTCTCTTGGTACCTTGGCACCTATTCTCTTAACCGCTTGAAACGCTGGTATCACCTCCTTCCTTTAACCGGGCCTCTGTTACCGCGTTTCTCCCCAGCTGGTACCGCTTGGTACTCTTGGTATCACTGCACTATCGATACCGCTATCTTGCTTCTCAACCTGCCTCGGTGCCGCTCTCTCAGCTGGCACCACTCCTGTTTCCACTGCTGGCACCACTGCTGGTACCGCCTCACCTTAACTCTTCACTTGGTACCACTTGGTACCACTCCCCAGTGATGTGAAGCCTTGGTCTTGGTCTTGGCCTCGAGGCTGCCTCGAGGCCCGATTTCGAAGCCTTGGCCTCGGCCTTGGTCTTGAGGTCTAATGTCTTGGTCTTGGTCTTGGCCTCGTGGGTTAGTGCCTTGGACTTGGCCTTGGTCTTGGAAGCAAGTGCCTTGGTCACATCACAAGGCACTGATGGCAGCTATAGTTTGTCATTGCAACTTGTGTACAATCAACAGTGATTCGTTTGATCCAGATTCTGACTACACCATTTTTGCTGAGAGGAATTTCATGAGCTTGAGGCCACTGTTTTCTAGGCTTCTTTGTGTGCCTGCAACTTCGGCCCCCTTTGAAACTTTGAAAGAGTATTTTCACAACTCACAAGGAGGAATTGTAATGAGACCGCATCGAGCCAGGCTATGGAATGAGCTGCTTGAAACGTTGATGTTCTTGCGCTGCAATGGCAAATGAGTGAAATGAGCAGTTTAAAAAAAAGACAGCATCTTTATTATTATAGCTGCAAGTAACTGAAAAACCAAAAGCTGATTGCAGAATGCAGATCATATTAACTAAAATGTTCACTGCATTATTACACATTTACAAAACAACAATATTGACTAGTTTATTATTAGGCTGTTGTGTTAGCTCTTTCACATAGTACAATAGTGTAACAATTGTCAGCGCTACTGTAGTGTACATATTTCATATGTATATTACAATACGAGTGTGACCCTGCCGATAGTTAAAATGGATCGAAGCCTTGGCCTTGGTCTTGGCCTTGAGTGAAATGTCTTGGCCTTGGCCTCGGTCTTGTAGGTCACTACCTTGGTCTTGGCCTTGGCCTTGGGGCTCAGAGTCTTGGTCTTGGCCTTGGTCTTGAGGGTTAGTGTCTTGGCCTTGGCCTTGGCCTTGTACTAGACTGCCTTGGTCACATCACTGCCACTCCCTAAACCTCAGCTGCTGGGACCGTTTGGTACCGCCTGTACCTCTACTTATCTTTCGTTGGTACCACCTGGTACCGCACATTCTCTCCGTCGTCGGCACCGCTGGCACCGGTATTCTGCTCTTTCTCCGTCGGTACCGCCTGGTACCGGTATCTACAAGGGAACTCACCGTCTCCTCCCTTTCCCAAACACACGCTGCTCTTAGCTATCGGCCCTGAGCATTGACTCGGCCCTCCTTTTATAAGAATCCGTTCTTTTCTAATATCTCACTGTCGACTGGCGCCACCTACTAAATGATCTCATCTAGGGTTGTGAGCTCGAAAATTTCTTGCGGAATTAATCCGGAAATTTCCGGAAAAGTTGATTATTATTATTTTTTTTATTATTACTGTTTATTATTATTATTTATTGCTAATTATTACTATTACTACTATCTATTATTATAGTTTTATTATCATTATTACTATTTATTACTATTCATTTTTGGGGTATTTATTAACAACTGTCAGGATTGTAACGCTATATAATGTTTCATGGACATGCGCGCGGCGCTTCCGGTTGCATTTTCCCAAAAAATTCCGGAAATTTCCGAAATAATTCCGGGCACTCTACTTTTCCGGAAAAGTTACAACCGTAATCTCATTCCTCGCTCACTATACCTTTTTAGCAATTACCTGACTATTGATTATTATTATTGGGTCTCAAAATTGTCCAGATTTCATCAAGAAAGATGACTGGCCACTCAACTCGATCCCAGATATCAATTCACTTGACTTCCACGTCTGGGAATCATGCTCGACAGATATCAAAAGTATCAGTCAAAGTCACAGAACATCACGGAGTTGAAGACTGTGATGGAGAATATCTGGGAGAGTTTGCCTGAGGACCAGACCAAGAAGTCGATACTGTCAGTGAGGAAGCGCTTGTCGGCATGTGTGAAGGCTAAGGGTGGGCATTTGAGCACCTGCTCTCGCCACAAATCATCTGAAACTCCCTTTAAAACGGCCCTTTTCAGGACCAAAAAATAAAAAAAATTATCACTTTATTATGACGTTATATTGCGTTGTCAATTTTCAAATTTGGGTCTCTAGTTTTTTGGCCATATTTCAGCAAATACTAAAGATATCAGCATGAAATTTGGTAATTACATCAGAAACATTTCCAGATATATGGCCTATAAATTTCATTTAAAGCAATACACACGTGGCCGAGATATTAAATGTCAAACAGGGATCCAGTTTTTACTTTTACACCCTGTACTATTCAACTAGCCTTTCCAAATATGCAATCAGACAGTGCACATCGTATTTAACCATTCTGAACTCTGCTGTTTTAAATACCGTTATTACCGTTACATGAGCGCGATTCAAAAGAGTGCACAAATTATAGTTCAGTAGTATTTACGAAGAAGATAATTGAGAAAATGAAGATGTATAAGGAGAAAGATTAGCAGTTGATCAGGCTGATTCAGAGGACGTCTAGGAACTATGGATCATATATAAAACCTACGATGGGTTATGGTAACAGTTAGGGAATATCAAAATGAACTCAACTTGCTTCATTATTTCATCGAATAAAGTAAGGCATTTGACTGTGTCAATAATAATAGGCCTATTTTGTAGAAACACCAGACGCCTAGAGGCATACCAGAACAAAAAATTAACATTGACAGGGAATTTAGAAGAAAATCAAGAATTTCGCAGTAAAAACAGAATATGGAAAAAAAACTGGATCAAGCTGGGCAAATGAGTTAAACAGGGATGTAAACTGTCTCCATCTATATCTAATCTTTACACAGAAACCATCATGAGAATAGAAGAAGTGCAGACGTGAATGCGAATCTGAAGATATAGAACACAAGTTTCAAAGCCAGTCTGTTTGTTAGATATTGCCTATCTTCCATAGGCCTAATTGCGTATTCAAAAGGTAGAGCAGTCTCGAGCTTGAACCATAGACACGGCGTCTAAATACGACTAAGTCACTTCACTGGTTGTCTGTCAGACTTCAAAATCTGCCTGCTGCTCCACAAGATGCTGTATTCGAACTAGCCATCATATCTCCATTTCTGACTTACCGTTCAGGATCTTATAAACTAGCGACCAAGTTTTGAGTATTATTCCTTTTTCAGATTCGCACAGTCGCATCGTCCTGGCTAGGCATGCCTTTCCAGTTGGCTGGGCCAGGACTGTGGAATTTATTTCTAGCATAGGTCCGCTCCGCTGAATATCTCATGAGATACAGCAGAAACAAAAATTCAAAACCTGCCTGTTTTCTATTACCTACCCTCCATAACTGCAATCTAAACACCTAAAAATTAGGACTGATTTATTGGTTTTAACTAGGGATTTTATGATTCTACTTTGAAGCGATTATATTATCGGCCGATAGTAAAAGTATTATTAAAATGACGCCACGAAGCTCTTTTAATAGCCAGTCAGTTTGCTTGTTTGTTATCAGGTTTTGAAGAAAGATCGGTTACAGTTACTCACATAGGTACAGATGCCCAAAATCATCAGTCACATAAACTTACGTAAACATACTCACTATCGTTGATCAAATGAATTTCTTGAATGAAAATATTGGTATAATTTGTGGGTGCATTTCTTCGTCGATATGCCGCAATTCGTAATCTTGCCAAGCCCTGGTATTCGATGAAAACGTAATAGGAAAAGGTATCGATCAAGATCGTCTCTAGTGCATTCAGGTAAATCAATTGAGCGGAACTGGTCGAATTCGACAGCATCAGCAGAGAAAAATTCAATTGAGCAGCAATGGAGAGTCTCCCTCCTTCTACAGCTACAGATAGATTCATCAGTTTTGTGGTGTCGAACGGAGGAGATACTAAAACAGATTCGTCGTCAGAGTTGAACTCGTCAAATTCACTTCGGAAACCTAGAATTTGATCAACAAACATTAGAGATCACATTATGGCTCCTTAAAAATGGCAATCGCCTGTTGAAATCGAAGTAGGACACACTAATTGATTGAACGTATTGGCGGAAGGAGACGCAAGCTGACATTCAAAGGTTGCTGAGCACTCTCTATCTCTCTCTCTCTCTCTCTCTCTCTCTCTCTCTCTCTCTCTCTCTCTCTCTCTCTCTCTCTCTCTCTCTGGAGCGTCGGCGGACCTCCTTTTATTCACAAATCTCGACATTCCCAGACAACAATGAATTACAAGGCAAACGTTATGACTAAAAGCGTTCGGCATAGGTATAGGCCCTTTCATTCAACACAGTAATAAATTGTGCAGTTACCTAGCGTCCAGAACTCAACTCAAGTCCAACTGTATCGAATATCAAAGCAATTCTCACCTTAGTCATGAATTTCACGGACTGTTTAACCTCTTAACCGTGTCATCATCATCATCATAGTTGCTTTCTGCCAGCTCATTAGCGGCAATAGCTAGACACAAAACTTTTCCATTTATCTTTTTCCGTTGTTAATCTCATTCCATCTATTATTGTCATTTGATATCTTTCGAAGTCTTCTTTGATGTTATCCATCCACTTTTTCCTGGGTCTTCCTCTTCCTCTTTTTCCTTCCTTGCATGTGTAGAGTGCTTTATATGGGAGTCTGTTGCTTTTCATTCTATTTACATGTCCATACCATCTAAGTCTTCTTCTTCTGATTGTATCTATTATTGTCTCTTTCATTCCCAATCTTTTCCTGATGTCTTCATTTCTTACTCTTTGTAAATTACTTACTCCCAATATCTTTCTCAAACAACTCATTTCTGCCACCAATAGTCTGTTTTCATCTGCTCTTTTTAATATCCACGTTTCTGATCCATAAAGCATTTGTGGAACAATGATAGTGTTGTATATTTGAATTTTTGTGTTGATCTTTATTTCTTTAGCATTCCAAATATGTCTAAGCCTTCCCATTGTCTGTAGTCCTTTTGCTGCTCTCTTTTTAATATCTTGTTCGTGTCTTCCATCGCTTGATATTTCTCCTCCCACATATGTAAAATTCTTTACTTGTTCGATGTTATTTCCTTCTACTGATATGTGTATCATTTTCTCTCTTTTTTGTTGACTGCCATGACTTTAGTTTTTGCTGGATTAATCCGGAGTCCAAATCTTCTGCTTGTTTGATTTACTTGGTCTGTAAGCCTTTCTAAACCTCTAGCACTTTCCGCTAGTAAGCTTACATCGTCTGCAAATTTAAAGTTTGATATATTTTCTCCACTACAATTCACTCCAATGTTTAGATTCTCAGTTGCTATTTTAAAGATTACTTCTAGAATTATTATGAAGAGAGATGGAGATAGCACGCATTCCTGTCTATTCCCGACTTCTGTTTTAAACCATTCTGATAGGTCTTTATCAACTTTTACTGCACTTTCCATTTTCTTGTATATTGTTTGTATTAGATTTATTAGTTTCTCTTCTATACCAATGTTTCTCATAGCCTGCCATAAGCCTTCGTTCCATACTGAGTCAAAAGCCTGTTTGTAGTCGATGAAATTGATGTATACAGTTTTATTTGCCTCTGTGTATTTTTCTATCAGTACTGTTGTCTTAAGGTAAAGAGTTGGTCTATGGTACTTCTTCCAGGTCTGAATCCTGCTTGTTCTTCTCCCATTATCTTTTCTATATAACTACTGATTCTTTTTTGTATAATCTTTGTGAAGACTTTCCTGGTATGCTGAGCAGAGTTATTCCTCTATAGTTATCGCATAATTTTTTGTCTCCTTTTCCTTTGTATATTGGTATGATAATTCCTTTTGTCCAGTCATCTGGCACTGTCTCGTTGTAGTAGATCTTATTAATTAGTTCATACAGGGTGTCTGTAAGTGTTTCTCCTCCTGCTTTCACTAGTTCAGTTGATATATTATCAATGCCAGAGGCTTTATTTCGCTTGAGTTCTTTCTCTGCTTGTTCTACTTCCTCTTTCAAGATGTTGGATGAAGTCTCCTGAATATTCGTGCTTGGTATTTCTTGGAGCACTGTTGAGTCTGTCTCATTTTGGTGTGTATATAGTTCTTTGTAATACTCTCTCCATCTGTCTGTTATTTCCATGTTATTTGTTAAGATTCTTCCGTTTTTATCTTTTATTATTGCTCCTTTCATGTTATAGTCGTCACTTAGTTTTTTGATTCCTTTATACATTTCCTGAATTCTGTTGGCACTGTAGTTGTTTTGTATTTCTTTGCAAGTGTTTTGTAGCCAATTCTCTTTATCTCTTTTTAATTTTCTTTTTATTTCTCTAGTAATCCAGTTTATTTGATGCTTATCTGTTCCTTCTATTCTAATTTCCCTTCTTTGCTTACACAGTTGTACTACTTCTTGGCTAACCCATTCATTTTGAGGTTTGTTATCTTTTTTCCCAATTACCTCCATTGCTGTTTTATGTACTGCTTCTTTCATTTTATTCCAGAGACTCTCAACCGTGTCATTTGATTCTATGCTTGCTATTTTCGTTCGTAATCCTTGTTCATATATTCTTCTTGTTTCCTCGTCTTCTAATTTGGCAACATCAAATACTATTCTGTTTTGTTTTTTCTTTTCCACCTGTAGTCTCATTCTAATCTTGGCCATTACTAGTTTGTGATCAGACCCAATTGCGGCTGCACATGTTTTCACATCCAATACATTTGACTTATCCGTGTATTTAACTGTAACTCAACGTAAAATGTATGGATATATCCGGGATCTCCAGTTAAGGGGTTAAAATACATATGTCAAAATGACAGGTTAATTATAAACAAAAGCTTTTTCCATTAGAATATTTGCGATCACTGGATTCGACAATCCCAGAACTTCGGAAATAGCTCAGAGAATGATCGATGGAAAAGAACGCATTAATTATACGAGAGATGTCTCGAAACCAATCTAATTAATCTTTCACTAATCTATTAAAATTCCTTTGAAGCCCGATGTTCTAAATTTAGCTAATTATTAAATCGTGCCTTGGACCAATAAATCATGAAACTGTGTGTTTTCTCTATTATCACTTTTAGCATGCAGAATCCATCTATTAAAACCCCAAATCCTCATCTTGGGAGTGCTCAGTTTTCACTTTAAATGGACTGTGACTAGAATCCATTTGTCTTAGTGCGACCCAATAACCACTTTAATCAACAAAGTCACATTTTAAAATACTTTATACTTCACTAAAGCTGCAGCTTTCATAATACAGTACAATTAAAATAAAATAATTGTATTTTAAATAATTAAAATAGGAAAACCTGTAAAATAGAATTTATTTGACACACATTTGGTTTACATCAGCATTTGATCATCTTTGCGATCATTATCGGCTCTTTCTTTATCGTGACCAATTTAAGGTATTCAATCTATCATTTGGGAAGTCTGATTAAAATACCGGCCATTTCGGCAAAATAACATGCTAAAGTAACTGACCCGATGCCGCATCCTCATTATAAAAATGAGACCAACTGAATCCATTTTCTGAATGATCTCTGAATCCGCATGATGGATCATCCTCTCGTGCATTAAAACTACATTCGCCGTTCCACAAGGTAGAATTTTGAACATCTAAAAAATAAGAATTTCATCATGAGATTAGACTAGACCAGCGGTTCCCAACCGGGTGGTAGGTCTACACGCACCCCTTGGCGTACGCGTTCTGTTGCAAAGGGCACGAGACGGAAATACGATTTTTTTAATAACAGAAAATATATCAACAGAGTTTTTCGGACGAGGATTCAAATTCCACTTCTGACAACAAATAATGTGATCGTCCGGCAATTCAGATCATGACATTCGACTATTAAACACAAATGGCGAACTCATTTTGAGTTTTTAAGCAGTTAATCAAATAAAAGATATTGCTAAAGTACATTCATCAATACGTCAAATGGCTGTCTTTCATACAACGAACGCACACAATCCCCTTCTACTGTATCATTACGTATGGTGTTCATCTCCCACTAAAATCAAGCAACTAAAAATACAAAAAGCACCCGACAATGACTCAAAGATAATAATAATAATAATAATAATAATAATAATAATAATAATAATATTATTATTATTATTATTATTATTATTATTATTATTATTATTATTATTATTATGCACTTCTCTATCACCATTTCTAATACCTAAGGGTATCAATCTATGGTACTTTTAATCCATCCGCAAAAGACCAGGTCATTCCAGAGATCAGTCAGTTGGAAACAGCAGAGAGACTATGGAGGCAATGTTATTTGGAAGTGATTTGTTTCAAGTCTGGATTTGAAAATACTCAGTGAATTGAAAGATCTGACAACCAGAGGAAGAGAGTTCCAGATTAATGACCAAGAAATAGAATTATCTCTCTTACCAATTTCAATGGTGGTTCTATGTAGAATTGTACATTTAACAATGAATCAGCAACCTTGTGAATGACAATGTTTCGGGTAGTTCAACATAGATTTTAAATATAGAGATTGGCCAGACTGCAGTGTTTTAAAAACCAGGAGACCAGTTTTGTATACAATTTTCTGTTCTACCGGCAGCCAGTGTAACTTTTGAAGAACAGGTTTAATATGATCATACTTACAAGTTTTGTAATGGTCCGGGTAATAGAATTCTGAATCATTTGAAGCTCTTGCGTATTATATTTGGCCATACCATTGCAATGGGAATTGCAATAATCAAGTCTACTGCTAGCAAAGGCATTGACAAGAGGAATCAGAGCAGGTTTGGGCACAAGATCACAAATTCGTCGAATGTCTATGATTTGCAAATGAGCAGCTCTACTTACATTATTTATAAGATCATTAAAAGACAAGTTTATCTAATATTACACCTAGGTTGCAGACAGACAGAATTTGATTAGCGGAAATGTTGACAAATTTATAAAAATGTAGGCTATGTCATTTGCAGAGTAATTAGCCACGAGAAGAATCTTCCTATAATGGTAGATTAGGATAAAAATCTTCAAACAACATAAGCGATCATTTGACAGACAAACAGCTTCGATACGAGACACGACCAAGAATTTAGGACTAATCAAAGGAGAAACCAGTGAGTGAAAAGTAAGGATATTGAAGTAAAAATATCTTGGACGCTTTCTAATTTGTAAAGCACAGATGTGCTGCCCAATCTAAGGTTCGCGTTTATTAAATTTACTAACTTGTATTTCGGGTTTGTTTTCCCTGACAGTTTCGACATATGTCAATCCACAGGACAGTAGCTCTTATGCTAGTGGAAAATCTGCGCATAGGTTATCACTAACTAACTAACTAATAACTAACAGAGTATTTATATAGCGCCTATTTATCCTAATTAAAAGAACTCCCTAAGCGCTACCGCTGCGGTTAGCGCTGTCGACTCGGCAGAGCCAACGTCGGAGGCACTGTTGACAGCGTTGACGCCTCTGCGGGTCGGAAGTTGATTATAAAATCCACTCGGATAGTAAGAGGAGTTCGCGGCCGTAACGAAATCCGGCGTTGAATTCCTGAGAGAGTGGACTTCCGCAGAATGTTTCCTACGACAGAGACGCCAGTGAAGGATGGAAAGAAATGTTGACAGTCCCGCACGATGGTAAATGGAGTACGCGCCGTAGAAAGGTCCGACGACGTACTCCCAAGAGGCGGTCTTCCGTTAGAGTAATCCGCCGCCGAGTAGGCTCCCGTCACCGAACTCATCAGATTCGACGGTGATGGAAAGGAAATGGAAATCACTAGCAACATTTCTGTCACTGTGGTACTCAGGTGCCACCAATGGCTTGACAGCATTTGCACCGAGATTCTGCTCTCTTTGACTGCCTGACAGCCGTTCAATATACAGGGAACCATTTAGAGGAAACAAGGTGTTGGCATCACATGCGCACAACATTTTTCTACCTTATCTACCAGGTTTGCTGGGTATGTATTGTCGAACGGGGTATTTTTCTCTAAATGGTAACAGTTGTTCATCAATTGTTATGTCAGTTAATTTCCAGATTTTTTGTCAATGAACGATAAGTGTAATGCAATCAGCAATATTATCTCTTACCGGCGCAGAGCCGTGATGTCACAAGCACGCTGTCGACGGTAAGTTTCTCTCCAGGTACTGAGCATCTGGCCTCAAGTATTAAAACGAATTGCTGACCGTCTGCAGGTATCCCATCAATGTCCCTTGACAGTGTATAAAACTGTTGCACATACATCATCGGCTGTATATTTCTGTGCAGCAGTTTTTCCTGGTATCTGCCTTCAACCAGATATGCTAGCTTCACATAGAACTCCGTCTGGGCAACAAAGGAAAAGGTTATACAAGATGGTTGCGTAATTCGAAACATCGGAGATACGAATTTGGCGACATGGACATCTGGATAAATCTGCCGTGAAGGAGAACTCAGTTCCAAAGACCTCCACAATTCTGAAATACGGTCATTCAGACCACATATTAATCTAAATATAGTGGTGTTCTAAAGTCTGAAGTCATATTCTCTTCATGTGATTATTGTGATGTTCTACAGTGTGAGTTGCTTTGTGACAGCATGCTAACGTGGAAATTCACATGGCCACACATTGAACGCTTTTCTATTGAATTTAAAACACTAGGAATAATTTTTGCACAGGTTTTAAAAGCCTAATGTTGAAACAGTGCACCGTATACATTATACAGGGTGTCACTGAAAAAACACAGCAGAAAAACTATGATTTATTGAAAATTCCTAAATATATTTATATCAAAATTTCCACACGTATACAGCACATATTTACCCACCTTTTTGCTTATTTTCATCTCATTTTCATGTAAGGTGGCCATATTGTGAAATATCGAAGTCAAACTTCGATTTTTACTACTCAGTTGCAGCATGACAGGCCTAAATATGTAGCTTCACATAAATTTGGTTTCATGTCAACATTGGTAGTAGTAGTAGTAGTAGTAGTAGTAGTAGTAATAATAATAATAGTAGTAGTAGTAGTAGTAGTAGTAGTAGTAGTAGTAGTAGTAGTAGTAGTAGTAGTAGTAGTAGTAGTAGTAGTAGTAGTAGTAGTAGTAGTAGTAGTAGTAGTACCACCACTATGATGTATGTCGTCCTCGTGCCAAGATTCGCTAAGCTAATGCCAGGGGCCGCTACACTGCTGACAAGAGTCAGCATCACTGATGGCAAAAGATCGCATCACTGCGTGACGCCCCTATTAGCGCTTTGTCTTCCTTCTAGAACGGCTCCAAGAGTTCCCCACGTGTATGATCTCCCCTGTTAGCGACCTTATCTCTAATAATATGTAACCCAGCTCTGGCAACAGTAGGCCTTTGTTTATTTCTAACGCAATATTCCGAGAATCGGCCACACTGGCGGTTTCATACTTTTATGTGAGTTCAAATTCATTTTCCCATTTAAGAGAGAAATTCTGGGCCCCTGTGCAGAACATAATAATAAAATTGCTTGACGACCTTTTTTTGGTTGTCAGCCTCTTTGACATCTTGAAATTTTAAAATTAGGTGATGACCATTTTTTTGCTTGTCAACCGTTTAACGCCGGGCCCCCTATTGCTCCCATCATCCCCCCATCATCGTCGTCGCCGGGCCCCCTCTACTTTAGTGTTATTATTCATATTATTATTAATTATACATATTCATCATCGGCCCGGTCCCCCCCCCACCGCCGGGCCCCTGTGCAGTTGCCCCCTGCTCCTCTCGGCGCCCTGGTGCAATGTTTAAACTACAACAAACTATAAGATGAAAAGACGAACATAGCTACCTATGGACTTTGATGGAATTATTTTGAAGATCAAACGGAAACGGTTTGTTGGTTTGTAAGAATGGAAATTGTAAATTACTTTCATTTGAGTTGTTTTGACCAACTGTCTCTGAGGACGAAATGAATGGCAAATCGTTAAATAATATGTCCAGTTCCCTTCAATGTCAAGAACTTCGATCTGAAACCATTTCAGTAGGCAGCGGTACAGCTACATTCACAAGTTTAATATTGAGTAGGAAAATAATTTACAAGTATGGTATTACTAAACTGTCATCGTCGTCATCATCATCATCCTCATCGTCGTCGCCGTCATCGTCATCACCATCATCGTTATCATTATCATGGTCATCATATTATCATCATCACCATCACCAACACTGCTGCCACCACCAACATCATCGCACCATCGTCATCATCAACATCATCACCACCACCAACACCACTGCCACCACCATCATCATCATCATCGTCATCATCATCACCACCCACATCTTCATCACTATCATCGTCGTCCTTGTCATCATCGTCGTTGTCATCATCATCATAACCATCAAGATCGATAATTATATGTTGAAAAAGAGAGAGGAGACATCGCACAAAGTTCCGAGATTCGTTCGTGTCCGGTATATTGTGTCACAAACGAGTGATGTGTAAAATATGACTCGATTTTTTATTCTTTTCAGCCTGCCATAATTCTGTATTCAGGTACTTTACTTCTGACGGTTGTACTCCGGCACTTTTTTGCCAAGTTCCTATGCCATGGTTTACTGGAGTTAGGGATAGGAATATAGAGACACTGCTTTAAAATGAGGCTTCAATATGATGAGGGAAAACTGAGTGGTGACATCATTTGCCGAAGTCTGCGATGTGTCCCATCCACTTTGTTCGTGGTCTGCCTCTCCCTCTTTGCCATCCCTTGTATGATTGTCTTCTCCAGTGTATCGTCTTATCCAACTATGTGGCCAAAGTATTGTGGTGTCGTCTTCTTTACCGCTGCCAATATACTGCTTTTCGTTTTGGCCCGTTCCATTACCTGTACATTTGTTACTCTGTCTGTATAGTTTATTCCCAGCACTTTTCTCAAGCATTTCATTTCAAAGGCATCAATTCGTTTGCCTTCAGATTTACGGGTAATCAAAGCCTCGCAACCATATGTATATACTTCATATTTAGTTTCATATGTAGCTACTGGCCAAACCAAAGCCTGTAGTAACCTGTAATTGATTTGTATACTGATGCTTTCATTTGCCCAAATTTTGTTAAATTTTGTAAACACTGTAAATCCCACAGCCAATCTGACTCACATTTGGCATCATCGTGCAACGCAAACGAATCTCATCGAACAATTCAAGCAGGAGTTAAGGACCCGCATATTCCGCTCTCTGAATGACTGACAATGCTTATCAGTGACTCTCGCCTTTGGTCTCCGCTTTACCAACTCTGCTCTACAACTTCCCAGGTGACATGCCTTGGAGTGGTAGAATTCATGGTTTAAGTTGCCAATTTACTTATGCAGAAAGATCTTGCGAATCAATTGAGAAAAATCTTTAAAAACAGCACCATATCTGCAAATAGGTATACGGACATTTAATCACGTGGATAGTTAATCACGGACATTTAATCACGTGGACAGTTAATAACGGACATTTAATCACGTGGACAGTTAACCACGAGACATTAAATCATCTAGACAGTGTTTCATCCAGGTCTGTTATAGGGAGATTCTTTTCATCCAAAAAACCTTCAAAGCTTCCCGCCCCCGAAAAAAAATTCTGCAGTGAGACACGTTTTTGCTTTGAACTGTGTCTCCTCCCCTTCAGCCAAGTCAATTTGCCCCTAAAAGTTCTGGGATCTGGATAAAACACTGCACCTAGGTTTTGACAAATGTGCCTGTTTGGCTATTATCAGTGATGGGCAACTAACTAAAAACATTATTTTAACTACAACTAAATTTAAAGTAGAAGTGAGTGGTAAGCTTTTAGTTGCAAACTAACTTTCTAATATAGTTAACTAAACTAAAAAATATATTTAAACATTTTGCATCTAATTTTACAACTATTTCCCAGGTATCAGGTATGTGTTCGTGAAAATATAGACGATGCTCGTAACATGAACATGTCAGCCTATGAACCATCGAAATCATTAAGCAACGTCTATTTATATTTATGTCTTAGTCTTGAACTAAACTATTTAATATTTATATTTAATTAAACTATGAAGATAAATAAAATAATTTAGTTAAACTCTCAGTTAGTAACTAATTAGTTAACTAGTTGCCCATCACTGGCTATTATAACATCTAAAATGTATTCTCGATATTTCCCTGAATTGCTGAAATAAAAGAAATAAATAATTTAAGAAATCTATTTGTCAAAATTCTCTATACTGTATTTCCACGTCTTCATTTATTTCTCCAATCACACGTGAAAAGCTGTCGGACGACGTGGAATCAGTGTTCGGCTAACTGCCCATTTGAGTGATTGATAATTTAAACAAAGTCCATTTTTGGACAAAGTCCAGTAACTAAAGTGCATAGTGTATATCTGCTTCCGAGAGGTCTAGTTTTACGGATGGAGTGAGTGAAACCCCGCTATCTTTGCTTAGAGATTCGGCGGTCAGTGGCAGGGTAACGGGAGTAATGATGCAGTCGCTGTTCGTTGCTAACTTACTAATGGCGGAGGAGGGACGACGTTTAATGACCAATTGCCGTAGAAACAAACTTCCCATCGACCAAAGTGCAGGTGACTAAATGCCCCGTGATTAAATGTCCACGTGATTAACTGTCTCGTGATTAAATGTCCACGTGATTAACTGTCTCGTGACTAAATGTCCACGTGATTAACTGTCTCGTGACTAAATGTCCACGCGATTAAGTGTGCGTGATTAAATGTCCCATGATTAGCTGTCCGGTGATTACATGCTCCCAAACCCTGCAAATAGTCAGGTGCGATAAAATGTATTAACAAACGAAAATGATGTTTCATCCTTACCGTAATATTCTCCTGTGTACAGTTGCTGCCAAGTTCTAAGATAGTGACTGAAAAACTGAAGATACTAACGAGTGGAGCATGAATGACATGCGTTTGTTCTGAGCATGTTACATCTTCGAAATCATAATCACCATTCAAGAATGACTCGATCATCCCCGACGCTTTGTAATGATCCCAAATGCAGTAGCCTTCAACAATCATCAAAAAACTCCAAGGTCGTTTTAGTACACATGCAGTACTAGCAGTAGTGCAATCGGATGATTTGCAACAAGACTTACTTATGTAATTATTGCTTCGTATCTTTATAAAAAAACACGGACTCTCCAAAAGGAGGACATACAAAAACTGGAAGTATTCAAATTGTATCTATGGAGGAGAATGAAAAAGATACAGTGGACGGACAAGAAAACAAGCGATGAAGTACTACAGATGGTGGACGAACAAAGATTGCTAATCAGCACCATCAAAAAAAGACAGAGGAACTGGATTGGACACTACTAAGGAGAGAAACATTGCTTAGAACAGTAATTGAGAGAAGTATGTCAGGAAAAAAGACAAAAGGAAGACCAAGGAGGATGCTATTGGACTGGATGATGAAAACATATACAGTACACAGCGTCGCAAGACCTATGCAGAAATCAAAGAAGAAGCAAGACGCAGAGAGGATTGGAAACAATGGAGCTCTGAACCTGTCCCAGGACAGAGAACATGATGATGATCATTATAATGAACGCTTAACGGTGTATTACACGTTACACATTTTTCCGACGACTTAGGTGCATGTGACTGAACCTGGGAGGATCTTCAGGAAACCGAAGCTGTTAGCTATGTTGAAAACTGTGCTAGTTGTGATGAAACCGTATCCGCACAAATCGTTTCCACGAAATGTACAATTAACTGACGAATTACCTGAAAAATCGCAAAGAATAGATTTTGTAATTACTGAAATGCATGAAACTCATGTGGCCTGGATAAATGAAAAGAAGAACAATCGCAAGGAACTTGCTTATAATCAGGCAAAAAATAGGGCTAAAGCAAGTCTGCGGGACATGAAGAATCGGTGGCGGCAAATACAGTCTGAAGAACTACAAGCTGCTTACGACCGTCACGACATGAAAGCCTTCTATCAGGGTCTCAAAGCAGTCTATGGACCAAGGGCGATTGGTCAGTCACCGGTTGAAGACACCAACGGCATATACTAATAACAGATAAAATGAAAAAATTGGAGCGATGGGCAAGCCACTTTCACACTGTTCTCAATCTAAATTCGATGATCTGGTGCTAAATGATTCCACAGTGGCCAGTTGATGTACATCTCGACGATATTCCTTCTCTTGCCGAGGTTCAAAAAGCCATTGAACAAATGTCCTCTGGAAAAGCTGCAGGAATTGATGGTATACCAGCCGATGTATATAGGCATGGCAGAGACTCATTGCTACATCTTACGAATTTTACACAGAATATCTACACTGTAGACTGAAGGGACAGTGCCACAAGATTTTAAAGATGCACTAATTGTGCATATCTACAAGCAGAAAGGAAACCGCGCTGTATATGACAATCATCGAGGAATATCTCTGTTTTCCACAGCCGGAAAAATTCTGGCTCGAATAATACTAAATCGACTCACTTCTCATGTGAGCAAAAACGATATTATCCCTGAAAGCCAATCAGGCTTCCGGTCCGGCCGTGGCACCATGGACATGATTTTTACTGCCCGGCAGATTCAAGAAAAATATCGTGACCAACAGCAGGATCTTTTCATGATCTTCGTTGACTTAACTAAACCTTTGATTCGGTTTACAGGCGTGGCCTATGGCTGATCCTTAAGCGCATCGGCTGTCCTGATAAATTTGTGGAAATCATACAATCCTTTCACGAAGGCATGCAGGGTCGAGTAGTCGACGGTTCTGATCTATCTGACCTGTTTGATATAAACAACGGAACCAAGCAGGGATGTGTGCTCGCCCCGTTGCTGTTCAGCATATTCTTTTCTACGATGCTTTTTGTGGCATTTAAAGACTGTGATACTGGAGTTCCAATACAGTTCCGTACTGACGGCGGCGTTTTCAATCTGCGCCGTCTGCAAGCTCATACCTTAATATCATCTGGTATGATACGGGATCTTTTATATGCAGATGACTGCGCTCTGCTAGCTCATACCCTAGTGGAAATCCAACAACTATCTGATAGATTCCGTGAAGCTGCCACCCGCTTCGGACTGTCAGTGAACATGAAGAAGACAGAGCTCATGCATCAATCTTCAAATGGCTTAAGCAATATAACACCTTCCGTGATGGCTGGTTGCACAGCCCTTCCGACGGGAACAGCTTCTGTTACCTTGGCAGCTTTTTGTCAAATGATGCTAAGTCCGACACTGACATCAATGCTCGTTTAGCCAAAGCAGCCTCGGCGTTTGGTAGGCTCTCCCGAAAGCTGTGGAATGACCATGGAATACGTCTAGACACCAAAATCGCCGTCTATAAAGCAGCAGTGCTCAACGAACTTTACGAGAAAATGATGGCGTGCTGCACACCCATTGTTGTGTAATCCTGAAAGACGCCTGAAAAACACAGCAACGAACAGGCATGGTCGCTATTTTCACGCACATGCGAGGCGAAGTAGGAGCATTAATGGGAAATGGCTTTCGCATTTTCCAGCATATATATAATATATGTAGGAGTCTAATTGTGGCACTTTTCGGAAAACACGCCACACTAGACTCTGTATATCACGCTTGCGTTCAACGTTTTCTGTCGTCTAATCAGATATCTTCATCGCCATAATCACCGACACTGTCGCTCCAGTCATTTGACCTAAGTCGTTACTACAACTCGACGAAAAGAGTACATCAAAATTGGTATTGCCAATATGCCCTGTGTTTCATAAAATAGGGTGGGAAAATATCCAAGCCTCCCTGTCAATTTTGCCGAGAAAACATTTAATCAATAATATGCGCTATTTACTGTAGCTGTGTCGGAAAATCATTATGCAACGTTTAAATAGGTCAGTAAATTACCATTTATGCTTTTCACAGAATTTTTGAAATCGTCGCAAATGTCTTCCAAAAGTTGAATGTTATCAATTGCTATAACACTACCAACTTCATTTCCCATCGCTGCCTCGAATACCAAGTAATACACTCCTCGAGGAAGACATAGTCTAGCGCTTTGCCACAGGCTCTGCAGTCCATTGTTGACAATTTGAAAAAGCTCCACTGGATAGTTAAGTATTGAATATTGCAATACACTAAGAAGTGGACCTCCACCAGATTCTAGTGTTGTAGAAACGATGTAGGAGAACTGTAATGTCTTCGGTTGAGTCAAATTGACCAGTGGAGACATGAGCTGCATTTTGATGAAATTGTTGCTGGGATCTGAAGTGACCGTCATGTAGTGACCTACAACGAACAATAATACCAATATTCGTAATGCATTTGTCACATTAATAATAATAAGTGAAGCAAGTGTCTCCTTCATATAAAAAACACACTGAAATGCCTCCTTAAAGACTGTGGAGGATAACAATTGCTTAATTCGTGCTTTTATTTTGCACTCGTCTCACAGTTTTCTTTGTAAATCTGTTACTGTCCTAGAATGTTTTGCGACACTGTCTTGGCATAGTATTCCGAAATGGATAGAATTAGCTCTTCTCGAAGATGGACATTTCTTTAAGAGTTTCAAAGGGCTATAGAGATGGTGCCAAATTCAATTTAGATTGTGGAAATTCTGAATTAGAGCGGGTATACTGTAGGCTTAGCACAAACAACTTGTGTAGGCAGTTCCGCTTATTGGTGAGGCTTTCCCATTTTCTAAGTCTGTATTCGTGACCTTTGACTTACAGTGTAACGGAGCTAAGCGCGGTCTATTGCCTCCTGTTCTCAATTCGAGGCCTATCAATCTGTAAACTGATTTTATGCTTCTATTTTAATAATGTCTGTCCTGAATTATAAGATTGACTCTAAATGCCAATGAAATCCGCATACCTTTCGCAATTGTTTGGCGCGCCATCTAGCGACACTGCTTGATAAAATCTAGAGCGCGCAATCGCAAGTTCAATCTAAATTCTTATTATTGTTATTTATTATGACAAAATTAATAAAACTCGAAATTGAAGAACTATATCAGATCTTAAGATAACGTTCCCTGCGACAACGACAACAATAGATGGGCAGACCAGCACTCTTTTACAAGAATTGGAAAAGTGATAAGTTAAAGGTTTAGTTGGAGAAGAATTGCAAACCACATAATAAACTGATGCATCATTTCTGTATGTTCTCATTTTCAATTTTCTTCGCTTCTTATGAATGTAGGCCCCTAATGCAGATTTACTACGATATTTAACATTGCTAATATTAATATAGGGACCGTCAACAGATCCGCTGGCGTCGGTCGTGATGCCTCGGAAATCGATGTCGTTGGTATCTTCGACTTGAACTCGGTTGAAAGGAAGGAATCCTGGAAGGTTCGTCTTATAGCCACACAGATAATCGTCCTCGAAGTCACACGTGATTCCTATCTTTGTCGCTAAAAACAGGCACCATAATAAAATAATAACGCTAAAGATTAATGGTGGGACGTTTTTGCAGATATAGGCTAAGCCCCATTTTGCAGTGTACATCCCGTAGCCAAGCATATCCAATTATCCATTCTTAAGTTCTTATAGTATAGACAACATAGTAACTGAGATGGTACTTACAGTCGGAGAGATAGGAACAAGGAATTTAACAGAAATGGCTAACATCATGTATGAAACAGGCTACTTGCCACTGGAAATGTGCCAGTCAATATTCATTGCAATACCCAAAAGACCAGGAGCAACGGAGTGTGGAGATCACAGAACGATAAGTCTTATAAGCCATATAACGAAAATAGTTCTAACAGTAGGCTACTGCCCGAAAGAGCAAGGAGCAAGACTAGACACGCAATAACAGAAGAACAATATGGCTTCAAAAAAGACTGTGGACGCAGAAATGCAATTTTTGAACTGAGAATGCTTGGGGAAAAATGCGTTGAGATGCATACAGATTTGCATTTATGTTTTATTGATTATGAAAAAGCCTTTGATAGTGTGGAACACGAAACCCTATTTACAGTCTTTGAGAATTCAGGAATAGATGGGAAAGACTTAAGGTTGCTGCAGGATTTATATTGGAAACAGGAAGCTGCAATCAGGATAAACGGAACCATAGGAAAATGGATTAAGATAGGAAAAGGGGCAAGAGAGGGGTGTGGAATGTCACCAGACATGTTCAACCTATATGGAGAGGAAATCATAATAGTAATCAAAGATCTAAAAGGTGTCAAACTTGGAGAAAGAAATGTAAATAATCTTAGGTTTGCATATGATGCCACTTTAATAACTGACTCAGAAGAAAAACTCCAGGAACTTCTAACTAAATTAGAAAGCATTAGAAAACAAGACATTAGAAAGCGAAAGGAAATGCTTAAGGATTAATATAAAACAGACTTTCTGCGTGGTGATTACCAAGAGCAAAGTAACACCCACATTCAGGATATAACTAAATGGTGGCTTCCGTTAACAGTCTTATGCCTAGTCAAATGCTCCAATATGTTCTCTTTCAGTATTCTATCATAACCTTGCAGAATGCAGATCACATAAGTTAGACTCTCTAGTATGTTACTGCTCGGTTCACTTCGATTTCCCTCTTGGACAGTGGAGCGACTAACGCGTCTATCCAGTCTTGTCAATATGGTGACTTGCAGTTAGAGGGATTTCGTATAAACTATTCGTATATGGTTCCGGTTTTCGTCGAATAAAGAACCCTTCCGATTAGTTAAAATCCCTTTTCGCAGCAATAGATTTAATTTCATGGTAATTTTTGAAAGAAAATTTACGGCAACTGTCGGGTTCCTCGTCGCTTCCGTCGACGCACTCGTTGACTCCGTTGCAGATCAACTGTCGCGGAATACAAAAGCCGTCGTTACATCGAAAGTAACTGTCAATGCGACACTCTGAAAACAATTAACGTAACTAAGCTAATATCCCAACAGTTGAGTTTAGTTATGCTTATTCTCTGTAAATTTTATAAATTTTAAGCAAAATCAAGTTCTTAGTAAAGCCACGAGAATTTTATGTAACAGTTATGCTATTAGATATGAAGAACAGACCAGAATCGGCAAAATTCAAAATGGAAATATCAACACATTGAAAACGACATTCCAGCAACGCATCATATATTCATTACAAAGATATCTTCTACAGTGGCGCACCTACGGTAATTGGCTAGGGGACGGTGTCATAGGGCCGCCCACCAAATTCCAGGTTCCGCCAGTCCATAGTAGATACCAATCCCCAATCCCAAACCTTCGTTGTTTCAATTTGTTCTTCAGTAAATATAATCAAAATTCTTAAATTTTTTAATGAAATAACTACTTAATAAGCTGTAGGCTACAATTTGGTTTGGTTTGCCAATGCAATAGTAAACGTAATATATATATATATATATATATATAAATTTCTTGCCTTTTACCTACAAAATCTTGAATTACCGTCCCTTTCTTATGGTACCCCTAGGTGCATCACTGATCCTATTGCTGGGTCATATAATCCAGTAGTAGGGTGTAAGGTAGTGGTAGGATTCCTGCCACGCAATCTTGGTGGAGCGGGTTCGAATCTTATACAAACCACTGCGTATCGACCTTGGGCATGTTGCTCACCTCTGACTTCGTCTGCACTTGCTACTTTTCACTTTTTGAACGTGAACATTTGTGAACATTTCATGTGCTCCGAGAACCAAATAAAAATGATAATCCACCAAAAGAATTATTAATATAACCACAATGTTTTGACTGATTCATAATTGTGCTAATATTACAATTTTGATTTCTGATTTTGTCGGTTGGTCTTTCACCGTTTAGTATTGTTTTTATTAAAACTCGAGGTATTTTGTAATAATATAAGCTATTTACCACAGTATTGAATGTTGCATGGAGAAAATTGCTGCGTTACGACCTTAAAGTCGTCCGTTTTATAAACGAAACAAGACGGTTGGAGAAACGTATTTGCTCCAATCATATTGCGACAAAGGTTCTTAACGTCATTACTGTTGATCTTCATTGGCAATGGATCATAATCAAAGATGACTTCAGACCAGGCGATGCAAGTGTCACCAGAAGAAGATTTTGCCTCCGATCCAACGTAGCCTGTACCCATTGGATTGACTCTACATTCTCGTTCAAGCTCTAAACAAATGCATACAGCCTGCATTCAGTCAACAATAGGCCACGCTGATTTAAAATCAACATATCCAAATGTCAGTGCAGCAAATATATAATAAGTGAAAGCATATTGATACATTCAACAGAGCCAAAACTAACAGAAAGTCCATTGTCAGTAGCTGATCCTAGATAAACAAAGCTTGTCACCTGTTCTAGGTGTTTCCCGTTAATACATATTTGGCATTGATTTTCATTTGTATCATGACCTTTGTTGTATCAATATTTATGCAAAGATTGTATTCTTGAATTACTTCGTCTAGTCGGTCTACTAGTTCCTGTAGCTTTTCTGCAGATTCGGCCAGAAGAATAATGTCATATGCATTTCTTAAGTTTGTGATTCTTCTCCCTGATAATGTGATTCCTCCTTCAAATCCTTCCAAAATTTCTGTCATAGCCATTTCAGCTAGTAGTCCTATATAGTGAATAGTGAACCCTCCGAATAGTTAAAATTATTATTCGGCTCGGCCCCATGGGTCATACCATATTGGTAGGGGGCGCCGAGTTAGGCAGCCCGCAGGTGATGTGCCTGCTGATGTTTCGGACTTTTGCGGATAGTTACGCCGAATTTTCAAGCGACTTGCGATTATTTACTCTCTTTGACACTTCCGGACAACCAGGGTGTTGTGGATTATTGCAATAGAACGTCTTTAGACACGGTTTTTGCGTCGTTACTGAATCGTTCGAGGCCACAGGTACCGCCATTGTTTCTTCAAAGCCAAGGGCTATCATAGCTCACCTGTCATAGCTCACCTGTCAACGCGTATGTTGATATCGAACTATGTTTACCTGCAGTGACGTCGGGAATCATTCATCGACGCCGACGAACTCGTTCGCCTATTCGCGTTTCGAGCTCATGGAGATTCGGGTCGGCGTGACCTGGCGGCTTCCAGCGTCCGTACGACGTAAGCTTGACCGCCTCGCTTTTCCAGCCCCCTTGTGGAGACCGAGAGCCCGAGGGTGTAGAGCTGGACAGATACTACACAGGCCAATCCCGGTCAGGTGGAATATGGATCGCCCTCATGGGTCTCACCAGGACACTCGTAGAGCCGAATCACAGCACCGCCCTACCTTGACGTTAGTGTATCCAGTGGTCGAACGGTGCTCTAGGCCCCCAGCCAGGAAGCTGGGCCTCGGATTACTTAACATTTGTTCGCTGAACAACAAGACAGAAAACGTTCTAGAACCTTTTGCAGATTATAAGCTGGATATGCTTATTTTAACGGAGACGTGGCATGAGAACTCTGACGCCGTAGCGGTTAAGAGACTGCGTGGCCATGGACTAAATGTTGTCGAGGCAGCACGGACGATTCCTCGGGAAGCAAACCTTGACAACATCTACTACACTAACCATGGCGGAATAGCCTTCGTCTCCAGGCCGGGTGTAACTGTTGCGAAGCTCGATACTAAGCTCAATCCGAGATCATTCGAGCTTCTATGCTGCCGAATCAGCGTCGGTCACAAGTCAATCATACTTGCGGCTATCTACAGACCAGGATCGCGACCAATCACTGACCACTTCTTCACCGAGTTCGCGGTCCTACTGGAGTCACTCTCCACCTTCAAGAACCCAATATGGATAGCCGGAGATATGAATCTGCACCTGGAGCGTCCGACTGACAAAAACACAATGAAACTCATTCAGCTTCTCGACACGTTCAACCTGCGGCAATTAGTCAGGGAGCCGACACACGATCGTGGAGGGCTGCTAGACGTAGTCATTTCTCCAGCGGATGAGGACATACACAACGTAGTGGTGGCAGACACCGGCCTCTCAGACCATAAGCTGGTCCGCTGGACACTCCCGGTCGCCCGTCCGCAACCAGAATTCATGACGATTCGGAGGAGGCGCTGGGCGCTCTTGGATCGGGGTCGGTTTATCGACCGGCTTAAAGAGTCGTCGCTTTGCAGTCCTCAAGACCTCATAGAACCAGCTACTGCAACGGATCTGGCCGACCGTTACCACACGGTTATCACTGGAATATTGGATGACTTGGCACCGTTCGTGGAATCGACTGTGCCGATTCGACCTCACCTCCCTTACTATGATCAGGACTGCCGAAAAGCGAGGCGGAAGGCTCGACGTTTGGAACGGGCTTTCCAGAAGCGGAAGAAGCGTGGGTTCGAGAGAGACGACGCTGCTTATAACGCCTGGCGTGAAGCCCTTAAAGATAGCAGGCGTCTTGTTAGGGTGAAAGGTCGCCAATTCTGGAAAAGCTCGCTCGAATCAGCAGCTTCGGATTCGGGGCAGACATGGAAGCACCTGGACAGACTTCTTGGAAACCCCGATCATCGCGGCCGTGTGACCACTAGTTTTTCTGCAGACGACTTCCATCAGCATCTTGAGGACAAGATCACCGCCATTCGCAGAAGAACGTCGGATGCGGAGCCGGTCGGCTACACCGAGATTACAAGATCCTCCCTCACCGAGCTTTCGGCTCCGACGAGGGAGGACGTTATCGCGATCGTCCGGGCATCCCCGAATAAACAGTGCGACCTCGACCCCCTTCCAGTATGGCTTCTCAAGGAAGTGATCGACACTCTGGCGCCATTTCTCGTGATGCTTATGACCACATCTCTGAGAACCGGCGAGTTTCCCTCGTGCTAGAAACATGCAATTGTACGTCCACGGCTGAAGCGGGTGGGAGCGAATACAACCGATACCGACAACTATCGCCCTGTTTCCAACCTAACCTTTCTTTCCAAAGTCCTGGAGAGGTTCGTCAATACGCAAATGGTTGGATATCTAGCAGCGAACGGACTAATGCCGAAGAAACAGTCGGCATATAGACGCGGTCATTCCACTGAGTCGGCCGTTCTGCGCATTTTTAATGATATTGTTGATGCCATATCGAATGATCGAGTAGCTCTCCTCTGCCTTCTGGACCTATCGGCAGCCTTCGATACTGTCGATCACGAGATCATGGTCCGACGACTGGATCTTTCTTACGGCATCAAGGGAGGAACCCTCGAGTGGCTGCAAGACTACCTAACCGATCGCACGCAGTCGGTATGGTGGAACGGAGTCATGTCCTCACCGCGTCCTGTTCTCAGTGGCGTGCCGCAGGGGTCTGTGCTAGGCCCGCTCCTGTTTATTCTGTATGTCGCAGACATCGGACGGATTGTCGAGGAGTGCGGGCTAGACCCTCATGCTTACGCAGATGATGTACAGATCCTCGCCACTTGCCCTGCCAGAGACATGGAACAACTACGTGACCGCGTCACATCATGCATAGCCAAAATCAAACTCTGGACCGAGGCAAATCGTCTGGCTCTCAATCCCGCCAAGACGGAAGTTCTCTGGTTTACCACCCCAAGGAAGACGCATCTAATTAGCCATGCGCCGTTCGTCATCGATCAGATCCCTATTGTCCCGTCGGCCGAGGTCCGTCTTCTCGGAGTTCTATTGGACGAGTCGCTGTCACTCCGGAACCACATCGGCATCGTCGCTCGCAATTCCTTCTACCAGCTCCGGCGGATTAGAGCGATAAGAAGACACATACCTGCGTCTGTTGCGACCCAGCTCGTGCGGGCACTGGTGCTTACGAGAATAGACTATTGTAATAGTATACTACTCGGAACGCCAGACTATCAGCTCAATCGTCTGCAGATGGTCTTGAACGCTTCCGCCCGAGTGATCTTTCAGACCAGGTGGTGTGAGCACGTCACTCCCCAACTTCGGGACAGACTACACTGGCTACGCATTCCGGAACGGGTAATCTACAAGAGGTGCTGGTTCACGTTCAGAGCACTCTACGACCCGTTCTGCCCAGACTATCTATCGGTGATTCTTCGAAAGCCTCCATCCACAGAAGGTCGCTTGCGGCTCAGATCCTCCAGTCGGGTCCGACTGATGGTGCCTCCTCCCTCGAAAACAGCCAAACTGGGGGAGCGTTCTGTTACTCGAGGGAACCCGGCTCTCTGGAACGCGTTACCAGACAGTGTCACCAACGCGACCAACTTGGAAACATTCGCTAAGAAACTAAAAACGCACTTGTTCGGACACTCTTTTAATTTAATGTAAAGCACTCTTGACTCTAGCCCGCTAGTACAATAGCGCTATATAAATTAGCCTATAACTAACTAACTAACATATTTCTAAGCAATCGGTTTTGAAGAACTGCGATTAGTCAATTAGTACGCACCACCATTGTTTTGCATAGGGTCATACACTATTTCTAAGCATCGAACCCGGTATTACTGCATTAATTAATTCAGCTCGGCAACGATGGCAGCAAGATCGGCGTTTTGCGGAATGTGGATGAGGGAACTCTCTTGTACGGATGTCCACGAATATTGATGGTGAACCGCCAGTTGTTATTGGCTGCTGACAGAGTGAATAGACATATATATATATATATATAATATATATAATATATATATTATATATATATATATATATATATATATATATATATATAATTCTCTTTGTCTGTTTGTCGGTCAGGATACACGGCAGATGTTGAAAGACGACGTTGCCATTGACAACCAGACTTTATTATCGAATGAGCGTTTGGCGAAGCGTCTTCAATGCAGCTTAACGAATCGTCCTGTTTGCCTTTACTGTACGGCACCACTGGGGGCGCAGTACCCCGTGTGGCGCCGTAGGCCCTACTGGGGACGTCGGAGACCAAGGACAAGCTCCCGAGGCAGACTGTAGACCCTACTGGGGCGCACCCTCCTGTAGAGCGCAGCCTCACATGCGGGGGCGCAGCCTCTCGTAGGGCGCAGCTCCACATATGGGGCCGCAGCCTCCCGTATGGCGCAGCCCCACATGTGGGGCTGCAGGCCCTACTGGGGGCGCAGCCCCTATGTGAGACCGAAGGTCTTACTGGGGCGCAGCCTCCCGTAGAGCGCAGCCACACATATGGGGCCGCAGGTCCTTCTGGAGCGCAGCCTCACGTGAGGTCGTAGGCCTTACTGGAGGGCGCAGCCTTCCGTGAGATACCTAGCCCCAGCCCCCCGTGGGGGTTTTATCCTACACTGGGGCACAGCCCCTTAGAAAGAAAAAGTCCCAGCCCTCCGTGAGAGACAAATCCCCTTTGGACCCGAAAGCCCAAAAGGAGCCGTATTCCCAAAAGGGGCCGTATGTAACACTGGGTGGCGCATCTCCCACGGGAGACCAAATCCAAATGGAATCGCAAAGCGATTTGGTGTGCAGCCACTGTGGTGAAGAGAGGGCAAGACCACCCAGTGAGCACATAGAAAATTTTTTTAATGATAATCTACGCATTCACTTTACATTTTCAGGCGAACCTTTGCAATATATCGGGGACGGATAATCGGATATAGCCACTCTCCACGTCATTTTTACGGGTTAACAGCTAGTCAAGTATAAATATCATGCAGCTTTTCGTAATATGCTTACGGGAGACGCCTAGCACCGCCATCTTTGTGTCTATTTAGCACTCTGCTTTTTCATCATTTGTCAGCTTAATATTTTGAGAATATTTAAAAATTCCATCATTCAAAAGCTTTGAAAACCTCAAACTTACGGAATGCGCTACATTTTCGAACGAATATATCGTCGACTGCGATTCCAGTGAAACTCAAACGTCCTCTTCTTCCTTCGATAACAATTTGGTTGAATCCAACTGGTAACTCAGCGAACATTCGATTCCATCCTGTCGTTTGCTTTCCGAACGTCTTGACTACTGTAACCTCATCCTTTTCTTCTGAGACGGCGATGGCTGATAGGATTGGTATATCGTCAGACGAGTCCATCCAGAAATAAAGCTCAATGCACTTATCCGTTGTGTCGATGTACGGTGACTGAAGACGTGAATAGAAGCCGAGACGACGATCGGTCGTCATCAGCAATTGAAAATGACCAGTTGCTTTGAAATCAAATACCAAACTGATTTGCAACAAAACCGAAAGCGCTCTATTATAACTTATTAGTAAATTGGCAAACAGATAAGAGGTAGCCGAACACGAAAGCATGTTGATACATTTTAGAACAAATATATCGTCGACTGCGATTCCAGCGAAACTTAAACTTTATAAAGCCACTTCGTAGTTTAGGGAAGAATAAACTGATGGCGTGCTAAATCACAATCACAAAAGAACAAAGTTTACATTCCCAATACAGTATCAAGTCGGACAACCAGATGACGAATTCCGCTATGATGGATAAGCCACAGGGAAGAGTTAGGAATTTAGTCTTGTTTGAAAATATTTCAAATGAGGTCACGATGCTGGCTATATTGCTGGTTTTCAGGTTTTCATGTATTATTCGCATGGCAGACGAAAGTTGGAAAAAAGTCAAAGATTACACCTGGATCACGTGCAGCTGTGCTTAAGAAGATAATAATTAATCGAATCTCCAACTTTAACAGACATGACAGACTCTTTACTCAGGACTAAGTATGATCAAATATTTGAGACATCTGCTTGTCTATTGATATTATGTCTAATTTATTGCATACACTATTACAATATTCGCTTGAAAATTGCGAATAATACAAGTAAATAACCCAAATTGAGTGTGTTATCAAAGGGTATTGATGCAACAAATTGCGCTGCTGTCAAGGTCCAAGTTTCATTCGATTCCGTCGATTGAGTCAAAATACACGCATAATCGTCTTCAAATGTGCACGAAATATCCGAATATTCTGTCAAAGATCACATGAAATTACGCAATGAGTATTTGCTTACTTGAATTATATAGTAATCAAAATTATTAAATAAAAATGTAACTATTTGCCAATTTATTAAACTCCAGTGCATTATCAATAGAACATGTAGCTACACTGTGGCTCAATACGTTGAAACAAAAGTTAAATTAAATAAAGTTATTTTATAAAAACAATTTTCTATTGGATTTATACAGATTGTTTATTATAACCAACTTCAATTTAGCAACAGGACCAGCTGATTTAAACAATGCAGGATTTTCTTTTCGTGGTTTAAACAACATAAGGTCGTAGAATTTCTTGTCTTAGCCTACTTGGACACCGTTGTCTACGATAGAATTCCTTGAAGTGGTGGTATTCGTTGGTGCTGGTGCAGTTTGGTGCATTCGATGGAATCCAGTCGCCCGTGTATGCACTGAGAACGCAACTGCTATCTGTTCTGTTGAAAACGAAAGAACTGCATTCTTCGTCGTACACTTCGGAGCATAGCTGCATGCAGACGAACCTCGTCACTTCACCGAACCAAACATTTGCAGAGGAAACCCTTTCAGGAATGCTACAGATGCCCGGACGAAGAAAGTATCCGTCGCAGGTCGCTATCAATAACATCAGAACAATCACTAGATTCTCATTTATATCAACGATGGAGATTTTAAAAACGAAAACCAAAGACTACAACTTTTGGAAATTTAGCCACTAGCGAGTTGCAGATGGTAATTCAGGATTCAGTGGAAAGGATGACAGTGAACGAGTAACGTAACCCTTGAAACAGGTTTCTTTAAGATCTCACAAAAGAAATGAACTTACGTTTGGTGCTGTTTTCAGCCTCTGTTTTTTCAATGAATTTGATAAATAGGTCATAAAGTCCGTTTTCGTGAATTGCACTTAATCTGTAACAAATATTGTAACAGGACACAATTGAGACAGAAAAAGACTTCCAGGTTCAAAATGTTATGAATGAATTTATTTAGCGGTAATAGTGAAATAATTAGCTGCAAAAATATATATTTCTTGTGCTTGTCTTGAAGTTCTGAAGAACATTTTGAGGATGTAAAATTCAGTTTTTAATGACGTTCATCGTTGTCATTTGATGGAAAACGTAAATACGGTTGAAATTTCTGATTATCATAGGAGGGATCTCCAATACTTCTTCCGCATCAGGATGCAACTGCTAAAGGATCATATCCAGTTTAGTGGCTATCAAAACTGCTAGAACCCAGGATAGCTGTCTACCGGCGAAAACTAATATTGCCACAAAATCTTTGATCCACCCGAACGTTGTCTCAACATCACTTACCTACGTAATTTGAATCAGTTATGGTTTAGAATCTACAGACGCACTTTTTGGTGTGGTGCGTCGTAACTCTGGAACTCAATTCCAGTATCACTCCGCTGTCTACCACACGGTCAGTCACCATTTCCATTAATCCATGGGTGGACCAATAAACCGGTACCACTCTATTTCTATGTAAATATCTTCATACCCTTTTCCCAAAGACATGATATTTGCGCGCCCTGTGTGGTATTACAACCTAAATGCAGTCATTTACGTTTTTCTTTCAAATTCCTAGGTGCAGCAGCACCACCTAGGGAAACCAGGCTAGGGCAAGACGCGTTAATTAAAAAATATAAGCTACTCCGTTTGGTGACTAAATCAGTAACTGGTGCAAAGGTGAGAAATGTCAGTCTGTCAGCAATTTCTCATGAACTTTTTTGTGTCTGTGGCTTGTTTCCAGGCTGTATATTAATTCCCTAAAATATTGGATCACGTCCGGACAAAGCACGGACAGTAACCTCTCCGTCAAACCGATGGCATCAGCTTTCTTCAATAATCGTTCAAGACTCGTTATACTTCACACGTTGTTCGGAAATGCTGTCAGAAGTCGTTTCAAATTCCCTCAATTTTCCTAACACAAAGTCTCTATTAGGAAACAAGCAGCTATCGATGTTTGCCCATCTTATTAAAAATGTATAGCATTTGCTCGACAAAAGCAGACTGCGTGTGAAATAAACAAGGACATCATTGTGTTTTTATCAAAGCAGAAGAAATTTTAAAAGACAATTTATTTCGACACTCTACATAAAATGTTTTGTTACTAATTTTATCAAACAAGCATAGTAAATCGCTCGTATTTTTCATGAATGCGTCCTGCCGCTAGCCTGGTTTTTATGGATGACGAAAATACACTCTGGAATACCGCAGAGGAATATTGAATTTCATGCATGTTTACCCAGGAATCATAAAAAATGCAATAAACAGGGTGGTTCCGATTTGATTGAGCCACGCTATAAATGCGCCGTAGGAATGACAGATCATAAAAGGCATAAATAAAACAGAAATATCAACACACTAAAATGATCCAGAACGAGCATTATGTCCATTCCCATTGATGCATTGTCTGAATCATAAGCGTTTGTTCATATTTCAGTTTTGACTTACAGTATGCTCTTGCCAGGCAAAACGAGCATATAATTAATAAGAATAACTTAAAGAAATAAAATGCAAATCGGGTAATATCATTTCATATATTTGAGTAATGTGTACTTTTCTGAAAAATCTATGCCATCATTGATAAAGAAGCACAATAAATCTCTAGGATGTCTCAAAATTTATAAAATGATGTTCAATCTGCCCCGCTTTTCCCTTATGTCACAAATGTGCATTGCATCATAATTGTTTTGCTCACTGGAACATAGCAACTAGAGCAATTAAAGTAGCACATTCAACAGTGTTCACCATACCCATTATGCAAGCTCTTTCTATGGAGTGCCTACCCACTGCTGGATATTGTCTATGACAGCATCATTTGAATTATCTTGCAGAATAAATATCATCTCTCCATAGACCCTTTAAGTGATTTACGACCCTGACGTTCATTCTTATGAAACTGTCTTTAAAAATCTGTAGAAAATTTTCTGCAGTTGCTAAAAGTAATAAGGTAATAGGTTTTTGTAACCTGTATGGATTTTGATTGCAAAAGGTGACAGCTGGAAACGGTATTGAGTCGTTGTAGATGACATCGAGATTTACATCGCTATCAAATGAATTCAAAACGTCAACTTTGGCTACCATCACTATGACGAATAGAACCGTTGAAATGATGAGAAGAACCAGCCAAATGAACCTTGAAATGAACACAAGAAATCACTTTATTAGCCGTGATGCTGAGGGAAAAATTTGAATACATTTTTGGGTAAATATATTTAATGTGTAATACTGTACGTTTAAATTGTCAATTGGCCTATCGAACGCATTCAATAAATATGGTGTACCACATGGATCTATATTGAAACCTTTTTTTGTTATTATTTTTATGAATATCTTTCCTAACGCCTCATCCTTAGTTAGACATCTTTTGTCGATGACACCATTGCTGTAGCCAGCCATATTAATTTAGATGATCTTGTTACACCCACTAATAATGGATTATGGATATGTGTACTTGGTTCCAGATAAGTAAACTAGCTCTTTATCTTGACAAGACTACTTTTATTATTTGCTACTCTATGCATAAATTTTATCGTTTGCTACCCCAGGTATGGTACGCGGACGACTAAATTGGTTCTTAGGATATGATTTTAAGTTTTCAAGCTCGTGCTGTAATTCAAGCTAAATTAACAGTGCTTGTTTATAGATATAGGCCTATCATGTGCTTACTCAATGTAACTGGCTATGCACTGCTAGCTAAATTTTATGTATTACGAATAATGAGTATTGATTCAGTAGATGTAGACTTGAAAATGTGTGTAGCCTACTGTAGTAACACATTTATAATTCAACATGTCTAATTTTCTATCAATGATTGATGTACTGTATTTTTCCAAACAATTTTATTCTCCTAATAGGAATCGCAATCAATGAATTATGATATTATGCCTTGATATATCATTATGTACAATGTCTGATTTGAAATATAGGCCTCTACTTATTTTTTACAGTAAAACTTATTCGCTTTCTATATACGGTAGCGTAACATCACGAAAAAGGCACCTTGGGGGAACATTAGTCGGGTCAGTACCAGTCGTGGGATTTGCGCAAAACCGATGAGACAATATTTTTTGAGTCGGGGCAGAGACGATTGTCTACGGAATTGCTATACAGTATTCGATTGTAGCGCATCTTTTGGACTCTATTGTAAATCCCAATTATGACTAAAAGTATTCTCCAGAGCTCAAAATCTTCTGCCACTGGAATCCGCTCCTCCGTACCGTCTGGCGTACTAAATGAGATGTGTTCTCCCATTATGCAACCTTAGAGCCACCAATGATTAATAGCATTACGTAGAGCTATGAGGGAGACAGAGATGGGCACAATTAGACAAAAATCTAATCAATTAGAATTAGAATTAGTTGCTTCTAGAACCTAATTGATTAGCATTAGAATTAGTTCTAAACTTTGTTCAATTGATTAGAATTAGCATTAGCTGCTGTCTAATCAATTAGAATTACAATTAGATTGTCGATGTTCGCGATACAGTTGACACACCACGCAAAACAGTTTTAAAATACTAATTTAATACCAGCAGTAATTGCATGCAGCTGCAAATGGTTGGAAATGGCTGGCATTTCCAGTTGTCAACAGCAACCACACAAAACACTTAATCTATCAGCTGTAAGTTTTTCCTTGCTAATGCTACCATGATCATCTCAGCGTTATACTATGAGCATGCGTTTCAACATTATTCTCAGGCTGCCACGGATGGCTAATTGTCATGTAATTAAAAAATAATTAGAATTAGCAGGTAAATTCTAATTGATTAGAATTACGATTAGCTGATAAAATTTGCCAATTGATTACATTAGAATTAGCTGGTCATCTAATCGATTAGCTAATCAATTACTTCCTAATTGATTAATTACCCATCTCTGGAGGGAGAGGGGATTGGGTACTTACGACCACTTGATTGCCAAAATGTTTTCATCAAGTATGCAAAATTGCCTCAAAGCTCATGGTTTGAATTTGATATTACAATATTTTTACGGCTGGGCTCCATCTAGACCCCGTTGGGGAAGAATTTGACTTTCCTCTGACGCCCAAGTGGATCACAACGGTTATGCCTGCATAAGCGATGGCTCCTCTTCATTCTGGAACCCTGGCAAGTGTGTGCAGGCCGTCGGTTCTAGCGTTTTGAACCATAAATCTGCATTTATTGCAGCATTTTTATGTCCCGAGAGATAAACGCCCTTTCTTTCTTTAAAAGAGTCGCAATCACAGAAAATAAACGTATTCTTTGATCCTAAAATATTATAGAGCCTACAGTAGGCTGGTACAGTAGAACTTCGTTATAACGGACTATTACGAATCACAAAACAGTGAACCCAGAGTAAATGTCCAAATCAATAGGAACCTCCCCATCAAATCGTTTGGTGGTCCGAGTCCTCTGCAAAGAAATAGTCCGAGAAATAGACGAGTCCTCGGGCGATCAAAAGCTAATAGAAGAATATTTTTTAAATGTTTGCAATTATATAATTATAGGTTCAGTTAAGGTAAGGTAAGGTAAAATCTCGTAAACTTATACAGCGCCCCTGAAGCAGTACAGCAGTAGCTGCTTATTCTTATGCGCTTAATCTTTGAAATAGCTATAGACAAGGTGGTTTGTCGGCCGGGCAAAGGTCAGTGTATCTATGAGGCAGCGGGTCAGGTTGTTATTGCTATGGAGGAAATGACTTTTCGAATAGGAAGGTTTTAAGTTTAGACCTAAAGGCTTGAGGAGACAGTGAATGAATTAAAGGCAATAAGGATTTGGAGTTAAAGTTAAAAACACGAAAGATGCAGTATGTGTTACTGACTTTCTGCAAATGAATCTTGAAGGTTGAACCAGAAATCGAAGCCCGTGAACGGTTGTATTAATGGCAAACCGAGAACAGAGAACCGACCAAGGTTCGTTCTTAGGAGTCTTCGAAGCCGGATCTTCTGAAGCTTCTGCAAAGAAATAGTGTAGCGAAATTGATAATAGCAAGCATGAGATCCAATAATAAAATATAAGAAGATAGTTTATAAGGCAATCGCTAGATGGCGCTGATGGCCATTTAGGTAGTTTAAATAAGGAATAAATTAATAATAATAATAATTAAGGACCTTTAATAATAATAACTATATAATAAATAGGTTAAAGGCCTAGGGAAGTTAGACATAGAATATCCAGTAGAGGGCGCTAGGTATTGTTGAGTTATAGCCCGATAGGTAGTTACCGTTTAGCACACCTCTTTAAAGGTAGTATCAGAGTCCTATAAATAGAGGTCCCTTAGAGGGCCACGGGGCTGGTATACTGAGTTTCGACTTGGAGTGCCAAATAGGTGGAGGTACCTTCGAGGTACTACATTCCCGCTAGGGAAGTGGCAATCCACCGCGGAAGCGGTTCCCAAGGGGCAGGGTTGTGCCCCGTCAAAAGATAAAACCGCGGCGCGTTAGGAGAGGGAAGGAGCCCGTGGAAAGGCCCGGTAGATCCCTAGGTAGTACCTGAGGTAATACCCGAAGTAAGAGGAAGGAGGTAGTACCTGACAGAAGAGCGAGGTAGTACCTGACAGAAGAGCGAGGTAGTACCTGACAGAAGAGCGAGGTAGTACCTGACAGAGAGCAAGAAGAGAGAGGTAGTACCTGACAGAAGAGCGAGGTAGTACCTGAACGAGATATCGAGGTAGTACCTGGGCTAAGATATTGAAGAAATACATGAGAGATAGAGAAAAATAGAGAGAGATAGAGGTAGAGAGAAGAAATCAGCCATATAATAATAAAACCTTAGCCAAAAAGCTAAGTCGAATACCCACCCGCCTTAATTGAAAGGAAGATATTCCTGTTAGCGGCCGGCATCAGTCATCCTGGTAGATTAGCAGTAAGGTCGGTTCGCAACAATACTTCATCATTACAAGGATATATTCAAGAGGTATATTCAAGAGTACGTTTTTAAAAATCAGAATTCAACCTTATTATTTCATTTTGGCAATGCTCTTTAGACGACTATCCTCAGTCCATCATTATCGTCGTAACCGAATAACATATAAGCCTACATGTAAATAGGTTATGAATCTTGCAGAAAATAGGAAAATATTTGCAATTTAGAATATGGGGCCTACTCAATATAGGCCGAAGCTTATGCACATTGCACAACACATGCAGCATTTTGCGCTGCTTTAAAATTGGTTGTCAATGTCATGTAAATTAGCGAAAATATACTTATACAGTGTTATACTTACTTTTCGAGGAATTCATGTTATCTAGGTGTTTTCACTTCCACTTATTTCAGAATACGCAAATACAGACCGTATTAGCAAGATGACTGCTTTCATGCAATAGATATATAGACCTACACAATGAAAAGGCGGAATATTAATTTACTTAGGCGATCGCATTTCTGTTTAGTATATTTAGCTGCCGTTGTCGTTGACTTTTATTATTAATCGCACATCGATGCCAATTCAAATAAACTTCTAACAAAGGAGGCAACGACGACATAGAGAGTGAATCTATACGTTCCTGGCAGTTCCTTTGTTCTTCGCTTGCCATCTGAAAATGAGCCAGCAATGAAATACATTGCAATAGTAACAATTATACGACGCACCCTGACTAAATAGCCCACGACAAAGCCGACCAGTCAAAACAGCCCTGTCAAAATAGGCAACCACCAAAATAGCCCCAGCCAATAAAACCCATGTCAAAATAGCAAGCAGGTAATAGAGAACAAGGTCGATCAGGACCTAAGCCTATTGTTGAAGTTTATCGTTGACACGAATATTACATCGGGTATATTATAATCACGATTGGACTTGATATACTTATGAAGAGAGCAAATCTTTTAAAACTAAAAATCGATATCCAAACTTTCAACATAAGAAACCAGCATTTTTAGTAACTCAGACGAAATAAAATCTGGCTGTTGTCCACGGTGCCAATTGCTCCTTCAAACTTGAAAGAAGAAACGTCAAAGGAGTTCAGCCGTTGCTTGTCAAATATTGACTGAGCTGGCTATTTTAGTGATGGGCTCTTTTGACGGGTCACATTATACGACCAATACTACTAAACATAATAATAATAATAATAATAATAATAATAATAATAATAATAATAATAATAATAATAATAATTATTATTATTATTATTATTATTATTATTATTAGTAGTAGTATAGTAGTAGTAGTAGTAGTAGTAGTAGTAGTAGTAGTAGTAGTAGTAGTAGTAGTAGTAGTAGTAGTAGTAGTATATTTTAAGGCTGAATCAATGATATATAGAGGATCTTATGCAGATTTGTTTTCAACAAGTCTATTCTTTAAAAAGGTGGGTTTGATGCTGCATTTTGAAGATTCATTCTAACAATTTAAGTCGATGAAATAGGCTGGAAACTGGCATTTGCTGGACTATAAGGACGCATCTAACGAAGCGCTATTGATCGCTGGAATGATTAACGAGTGTTCATAGGAAGCGAAAGCTTTACGAGCAACGTTTATGTTGTCTGTAATGAAAGGCGCCTGGCTGAAAACAACATCGGGAATGCAAAGCCTTGCAAAGCGATGAAATGCCAGACAATACAATTAGCAGACGCATAATTCTGCTGCTGCTGCAGGCCAAACACTGTGCAATTCCATTCTCCTGTCTGTCCGATCGTCAAAAATAACTAAGAGATGTTGAATCAATAGTTAAGTCTTCCACCGCTAAGCTTATTCTTAGCAACCTCTAAAAGGGATCATTTACTACTATCCATCTTTCACAGCCTAGTCTCTGAGAACTTAAATATTGTTATAGGTCTTTTGATTCGCCTTTCAAAACTCTACACAATTGGCATTTAGTATGATGTCCGTTTTCTTTGTTCTGTACTTTGTTCTGTACTTTGTTCTGTACATCATGCATATCCACCAGACCGAAAGTTGATGATTTTCGCGTTTGAAGGCCCAGTAAATGATAAATGTGAGGTTATTTGGTTACAAAATGTATGAAAATGACAACTTCTTCCTCGTGTGCCTTGTTCTGTTGCGTCGGTGTTTATGTACTTCCACTTTTGTTGCTCTCTTGTAATTCTCAGAAACTTTATATCAAAACATATACGCCAGCCATTACTTCTTCTAGGTTTTTATAAATGTAATCTATGAATTTATATACCTTTTTTCGCTACGATCGTTTTCCTTCCATCATACCTGTCACTGTCAAGTTCTCTAGTTCTTCTCTTCTCACCAAGTGCACGAAGAATTTCATCTGCAAACTCTTTATAAGCTTAATTGTAATTAATTTTGGTTCTGCTCCATCATTTGGAAGATTTCTGTATTATTTCTTTTATCCGTCCATTGAACGTTTAGCGCTATTTGGTGGCATCACATTTCTGTGTTTCTTGAGACGGTTAATAACTCTGCTCCATATAACAGCGCTGATCATATGTAGCGTTTAGGTGTTTTAAAATCTTTTTTAAAGATTTGTTTTTGTTCGTCGGAATATTTTTCATTTACATGTCGCTGTTTATCCTTGTTTTTATATCTGTGTCGCTTCTACCGTCGCTTGTGAAATGCTTCCAAAGTATCTGAATTGTGTTATTTGTTTTATTTCTTTTTCATTGATGATTGATCACTGTCCAGCAACTGGATATCTCTTCGTGTTGTGTTATTGCCATAGTAAAAGTCTTTTTAGCGTTGGCTTTTATTCCTTTGTCTTTATTTGTTTTGTCAGTTTACCTGCATTTACAGTGCGTCCGGAAAAAAGTATGCCAACTCTATGTTCACTATAACTTTAAGAAAACTTGGCCGATTTCTATAAAAATTTGCAGTTGGAGACGAGAATAGAGTGGTCTCAAATAGATACGAACATTATCTGAAAAGGTTAAAATTAGTATTCAAAATGTCCACCGAAAGAATTGACACATGATATCAGACGTCATCGCCATTGATAGCTTGCCCTTTTGGGATCGTGGTGTGAAAAATTAGTAGCAGTTGTTAGCGTGAAACAGTGCTAAAGGAACTCCTACAACCAGATATTCGCTCTGTTTCTGGCGATTGTCACATCTTCCAACAGAATGGTGCTCCGGTACATCGTGCTCGTGGCACCGTTGAATTTCTGCACACAGATAGACTCCTGCTTTCATACCACCCAATCTGCGTGCGGCCAACAAAGTAACCAGATTCAAACCGTGTGGACTTCTAGGTGTGGAAAACAGGAGAGTCTCAACCTCCCAGAATTCGGATAGCACACTTTTGGAAGACTTTTCATTGTAACTCCAAGTAAACATGGCCATTTCTATAAAAATTTCTACGATCCCTATAAATATTCTATAGGAAAGGGTCTACCGGTCACGCATTTCCACTCTGAAAGAGCTGAAGCGGATATTGGTGACTGCTGAATGAGTGGGCAAAGTATGATCACGCCGTCATTGCAGCAACAAAATTCAAATTCAAATTAATTTTATCGTCCGTTTCAAACACATAGGTGTTCATCGGGGACGCCTCAGACCACAAACCGCAGTGCTCATCGGCAGACCAGACTGTAGCTGAGGAGGGTCGATTCGGTCCAGGTCACAAACCAAAAATCAGTCAGGGCAATACCAAGACTTAAGGAGGAAACAAACATGTTTTAAGGTGACGCCTAAAAATATCTAGAGAAGAGGTCTTCCGAATGTCAAGGGGAAGGGAGTTCCAAATATATGGAGATGCATAACTAAAGGCCCTACACCCAGATTTAGTGCGACGCAAGAGAATTTCAAGAAGGCATTTATTTGCAGACCTCGTGGATATATATGACTGATGATATAATAGCATTTCTCGCAGATAAGTGGGATGCTGATTTCTTAGTATCTTAAAAGTGAGGGTAGCGATTTTGAATTTAATGCGTTGTTCATTGGGAAGCCAATGCAACCTACGAAGAACAGGGTAATGTGATCAAATTTCCCGTTGGAATTACAATTATAATTAACACTGGTCAACAAGGTTTTTGTTTCCTGTGCAATTTCTGATGTTCCAGGTAGATTTTTTCATGCTGATTACAGGAATAATTTTGAAATTTTCCTAACACGTAAGTTTTTTGAGAAAAAGCTGATTTTAAGTTTTAAAATTATAAGAATTTTAAGATCGTGGTTTTCGAGAGTTATCTGAGTTATAGGTATTCAGGTTAGGCAAGAATCTTATGTGACCGCCATAACAGATGTAATATGCACTGCTGGCTCACTTAACTACATGGATTTTGAAAATTAGTATAATTAGGCATGTCCAGACATTCCCAGACGCGCCCAAACCTGTCTTCAAGACTACATGCCTAGCATGTATTGTTGCTATGGTTACGCAGTCCTATTTAAATACCAAGCAGCACTAGGAAGCAGCTGCAGTCTTTCTATTTGATGAGATATAACTGTTTAGTTAAAGGCTGTGAATTGAATATATTAACTAATTTAATTAAAGTTTCTGAAATGTCGCGTCGATGTCGCAATAGCAGTGACACGTTCTGCTACATCTGTGGAGAGTTTACGTTGAAATCACAGAAGCGGAGTATGACAGCAATCACAAAAAAGGATATGAGTTATACTTTGGATGCAAAATTGGCGACCAGGACAAAGTATGGGCACCTCATATATGTTGTTCATCTTGTGCTACCAGTCTGCGAGCTTGGCTTGCAGGTAAGCGTCCATCCATGCCATTCGCCATACCAATGATATGGAGGGAGCAGAATAATCATGTAACGGATTGCTATTTATGCCTGACGAATGTTACAGGATTTTCTTCAAAGAATAGGAAGTCTATTGAGTATCCTAACCTTGCCTCGGCAATGAGACCAGTTCCACACGACGAGAGTCTTCCTGTTCCAACCCCCCCCCGAGTTTTGGACACTGGAGGACGAGGACGAGCATGCAGAGACAGATGAAATGCTGCAGATAGTTGATGATTCAGCTACGGAAGACCCAGAGTTTGAGCCATCGACATCCAGCAATCCTCATTTGATTTCTCAGGCAGAGCTCAATGATCTGGTCAGAGACTTAGATTTGTCAAAAAATCAAGCAGAATTGCTTGGATCTAGGTTGCAAGGATGGAATCTGCTCTCTCCAGGTACAAAAATTTCAGTATTTTGTAAACGGCATGAAGACTTGACTCGATTATTCAAAAAAATCAATCGACAGTCTTACTTTTTGCATTGACATTGATGGATTGCTTTCTGCTTTCGGCTGTAAGCACAATCCATCCGAATGGCAACTTTTTGTTGACTCTTCGCTGTTAAGTTTAAAGGCTGTTTTGCTGCACAATGGCAATTCATACCCTTCAGTACCCATTGGACATGCTGCTTACATGAAGGAAACATATGAGAACATGCAGCTGCTATTGAAACACATAGAATACTCGAGATACAACTTGAATATATGTGGAGATCTGAAAGTTGTTGCAATTCTACTCGGTCTGCAGCTAGGCTACACCAAGTACTGCTGCTTTTCTTGCTGACTGGCCCAAATTTTACTACTAAATTTTGAAGGTTACTAGTTCACTGAATTTAGACTAATAATTAATCTAACCTCCACTGGCAACGTATGAATCTATAAATTTCTAAATCAAATTTCAGTGGTACGGCTGTCGCATTCTGCATCCAATCTCTTTCTGTTAATCTGTTTAAATAAAAATGTTTAACTTTTCGCGAGACGAAGAAGATTTTGCTAGAAGAGCCCCCATGCGGTTCGAGAACCGCAGTTTAACCTTCCCTGTGATATATCATCAGCTATTTTAGGAGCTCCTGAAAAGTTTCCTCATAGCAAAAGCTTTAGTATCGTCGTCTTTGATAGCCCCAAGTATTCACCAACGTGACTGCTATAAATGCCGTTGAAAGTCCAAATAAAGTGCTATAATTAGTGAATAATGATTTCTGCTTTGTTATTTAAATAACTCTCTAGTTGGGAATTACTAATTACTGTCTCTTTAAATTCGACCACTTTCAAACAAAGACCGCGAAGAGCAAGAAAAAATAAGACCGTAAATTATCTATTTTTATTAGAAGAGGCAGAAACATTTTTTCATCTGTATATATGATGGCAAACGTTTTATTCACAACTTTGTAACATTAACAGAATTACAGCGTTATGTCCAACCTCGGAGTAGCCTATACCAATCATAACAGATGATGCAAATTCATGCAGTCATCTTGAAAGAAACGGTGGCAATCATTAACATTAGTATAATCTGCAATTAAATTTAAAACATTGACGATATAAAACAGTGCATTAGTCGATAATTGAATACGAATGTATGTCTATATCACGATCTATATATAGTTTCTAAAATATTTCTACGACCGTTACTCTTTCTGAGCATCGGATGTGGTTACAAGTATCAATAACGTGTTAAATCATGTGTTCTGAGTTCTGAATTATTCGAACGAAATTTATCCGATTGGCGCAGTACGAACGTGAATGGTTGTCACTTTCGGTTCCACTTTAGCCTTCATTGTGATTTTAACGATGAGATTATAGATTAGAAAATCAAGAAATTCGAAGATGGACAAAATACTTCCTCCAAGAAATAAGCCGAAGCTTCCTCCAAAATCGCCTGCAAACAACATGTAAATGGCATAAGCGGTTTCTACGCCTTGGTACATGGTATCAGTTGTATTTAGACCCCGTATCAGAATCATCGGCTTTTAAATTACCAAAGTGAAAACTCTTGCTTGTGTAAAATAAGTTTGGACTTGGCCAATCTAAAAATGCATATGATTCAGCCTAAAACAGATCAACAACGCATCGAATGCACTGAAATTATGATTTTGCTTAATTGCCAACGTTTGTTCATAATCTCTCTAACCGCCTGAACTTCCTGCCTTGAATGCCTTGTGAATACTAATGATGATGATGATAATAATAACAATAAATTAATAATAATAATACTAATAAATTAATAATAATAATAAAAGTTTGATATTAATAAGTCACTTATTTTTTAATTACTCAAGAATTGGACGATGTCATATCCAGTTGTCTGTACTGTGGTACGATATTTCAGCTCTCCATAGAAAATGTTCACTTCCAGAAAGTTGTTTCTATGATTTAATCAAACCAATATTTACAGTGTACATCTTAATTTTAAAAATAAGGAATCAATTTTATAGAAATTTTGCTAAGAACGTCACGTACAACAGACATTCTGAAAAAAATTAATGGAAACTGAAGATCTCGTATAGAACCATGAATAAAGACTAAGAACTTTGCGCCAATCAGAATTCACGCTGAAGGTGCCTTAGCCGCCGTACGTACAGTAGAAGCCCAATCAAACACAGGACCATTATGGTTCTGGCGCTCATTTTGACCATCCTTCTATAGACGCGACGGAAACCGAGACTTTACTTTCGGAAGACCAGGGAGCGCTGGAAGCCTTACACATGCGGTGTTTGCGGATCATCTTATAAGTATCTGCTGCAACGACTTCATCACCAACTACGAAGTACTCAGGCGTGCAGCAGTACCGCCGCTGACCCAACGACGCTCGAAGCGTCATCTCGCCCTGTTCGGTGAAGTCGCTCGCCTCGATGAAGATGCCCCTTCACACCGAATCCTTCATCAACATATCGTTCTGTCACGTGGTCGTCGTCCTGACTTTTCTTGAGCGTGTCCCCGAGGTCGACCAAAGATGGATAGAACTGCTCTGACAGGACAAAACACTTCTCCCACCTCTCTCTCTGGCGATGTACCGTTGTCAGGAAACATGGACAAGGATTCGAGGCAGCCCAAAGGCCCACTGCTGACTACGCGAACTAACTAACTACAGTGTATGTGCGTACTTAAGTCTGTAATTCTGTAAGCGTTCTGTTATGGCAATTGTATCCATTGCATCTTACCTGATGAAGTCATCTGTTATCACACTTGAAGCATTGAAGGTGCTCAGTCCGCTGTTTAGATCAGAGATGCTGTCGTCAATGCTTTGTAATGCACTACGGAGATCTGTCTTCAAATCGTTCAACATCTGTTTAAGGTCATAAGTGTACGTTCGAATGAGCGTTGAAACAAGCGATTGTAAGTGGTCGCTATTGCAAGCGAGCGAATCATCTTTATCAATTGTTTGATTCACTTGACTAGCGTTGAGTTTGAAGTTCATCATCTAAATTCAAGACAAGAAAACCGATGGCATAAATTTTATTTAATGGGCAAAAAACACTCGCTCTAATATTTGGTGACACGACCAATCGATGTAACATTGCAATTGCACCAATTGAAATTAAGATATTCGCAAATAAAGACACTCATTGAAACTTCTACACGAATCTACAGCGCAGCCGAACTGGGCAGACGTCATCCAATTGCAGGAACAGTCTCGACTACTGAGATCGCAAGGTGTTAGCAAACTGCTACAGCGGTGCATTTGCCTATCTTCCACCAACTGTTCCTTCGCCAACGCTGCTCCGTGTGGTTGGAACAATTTAACTAAATCTGTCACTTCGGACTTAACTGTTTTCTGTTTGGCTGTATTTAGACGCCGACTGAAACTGTACTCTGCAGTTTTGCCTGCAATGTATAGGACTCGTGACTCACCCGCTCTAATGATTCTTCATTTTGTGAATGATTTGTTGTGCGTTAGCAACCATGTAACAGTAATAATAATAATAATAATAATAATAATAATAATAATAATAATAATAACAACAACAAATATTGCTACCATAATATTTTTCAACAAAAATCTATATCTTCATAAAGCACTACAAAAACAACTTACCGTTCTATCGAGTGGCATCGGAATGGGATTTCTCAATAGTAGTAGCGTCTTAACGAAATTCTTTGGCGAAGAATTGCCAGGTGGCATGTAGGCATTCATCTCACACAATAGTGATAAAAGCTGCACATAAAATGTTGTCAATTTCTTTTCAGTTGTACTTATGATAACCAGAAGATCTGCTAAAACATAAGATTCAAAACTGGAAACAGCAACCTCGGCATTCAACATGTATTGGCTGCTGGTTTCACCCATTAGCTTCTTACAAAGGTCATGTTTATCAATGATATCTTTGTAATATTTGGTAAGCAGGTCATTCAATTCACTTGAGTCTTGCAGAAGAATGTTGGCCGCAGGCTGAACAATTGACGTGTCAATCGTATTCAAGAAGAAATCAGTTGGACCGACAAATGTCTGAAATGTCTTCAGAAATTCAGAATATCTTTTCACGCATTTGAGAAGTTGAGAAATCTCGGATTGGATTTGAGTAAAATTTATTACTTGATTGATAATCTTATCTGAATTTGGTGCTTTTGTGGCATCAGATCCAAAATACGAGAAGTTATTTGTAGAATTGTACTCTAGGTAGGAATTGGTATCATTGTATTCGGATGTACTGTTAAAGATATTCATGTAGACGGAAAGGTCTTGTAATTTGTGTGTAACGAAACCTGTTAGCAGATGATACTCAGCGATACAGTTATGTTCCAATATGTTTGCAGGGCAATAGTCCTGCTGTGGTGTCGTAGATAACGATTTCATCGATGTATCCAGAAGCTGTAATGATGAATTCATCAACTGTTGAAGATGACTGATATTGCTGGATGTAATATTCTGGCTCATTTCTTGTGCTTCGGACAGCTCTATGTTGATTGACTTCAACTGACCAGACAGACTCTGAATCAAGTAACTGACTTTGATATCGTAACAATTCTTTAATTTGCCCAAAAGCATTCGACTCGCCACAATATCAGTTTGCATTATTGACACAATCATCTTCAGTTCTTCAAGAATAAGAACTGGAATTGATGTTCCTCGATTAAGGATACCCTCGTTGATTATCTTGTGCAGTTTCTTTTGGTTAGATATCAATGCCCTAATTACTTCCACTGTCTCGATGATTTCGAATGCCTGTACTCTGTTAGCTAATTCTAAGCCTCTTAAGTAATTTTGATCAATATCTTTTGCGCTCCATAATACACTTCCGATATCTAAATTACTTAATTGCGAAAAAGACAAAAGATTGGAGTAAGAAAACATTTCACATGAATTTGGACATCTGCACGAGGTATCGTCTAAAACAGTAGCAACACAAGTAATTGAGACACGTAATATCGCCATTCTCTAATAAAGCATCTATAAAATATTTCCTCACAATCAAGCATTCAACAGCATATCTTGGCTCAGTGAAGTTTACGCTAGGCCTAATTCATAGAATAGCCCTAAACTAAGGTCACAACCAGTGATGTGACGTCTCGAGACACTGTCTCGTCTCGAGGCAGTCTCGAGACAGTATTTTCAATGTCTTGGTCTTGGTCTTGCGGGTCAGTGTCTCGGTCTTGGTCTTGGTCTCGTCATTACTGTCTTGGTCTTGCGATTCAAGACCGAGACAGTGCCGAGAAAGCGAAACAGTGGGTTTTTCCACTGTGAGTAATAATGTTTCCTGTGGTTGATGTTTTCCTAATTATGGATCAATAACAGATTTTCACCGTGAGCCCTCCGGGAATAATAATAGTAATAATATAATATGTTTGTATAGATATATCTATGCCATGAGGCATAAAACTGTTTTATCTGTTTTCTTTATGTTTAAAATTACTGTCTCGGTCTTGGTCTTGGTCTTGAGCCCTAGTGTCTTGGTCTTGGTCTTGGTCTCGGCACCTAATGTCTTGGTCTTGGTCTTGGTCTTAAGGGTTAGTGTCTTGGTCGTGGTCTTGGTCTTGCCAGTTACTGTCTTGGTCACATCACTGGTCACAACTAAAATATTCGATGACAACATAGATCTAAACTACTGCGTGTCTTCAAGTTTCAGCATCAAATATTAGATTGATGACCAACTCAGACACAGTTCACAGTAAGCTTAGTTCATCGCTTCCCATAATGTTAGACGACAATTTGGCATAAGCTTCGGAAACCATGCACAATGGACAGAGTCAAGCGAATACATTATTTAGTGCATAGGCCTAGATTGACAAGTGTCTTCCATATCCACGAAAATCCCGAAATACTCATTGAATTATGTGGCTACTGTAATTCGTGATTTATAAAAACAGAAATCATAAGGACAGCACTAAAAAAGGTAAGAAATATTGTAACATCTTAATAGTTTTTAATTCTGCATTTTGCTTTCAACTAACTTACTTTCTGACGAGTCCAGAATTACGCACGATATGTAGGATTCCATTGAACAAATTGTAGTTGAACCTATTGCAACAACTCAGTTATTTAGAGTTTAAATGAATTTGCAAACGTCTACAAGCTGGTTCAGAATTACTCAAATTGTTGCTTTGTTATTTATACTAGCTCAGAGTCAAAGGCTTGAAATGCAGTGTTCCAGAGATTTGGACCAATTCTGAATATGGGCCTATATAATAACAGTTGCAATGTTACTATTATAAAAGGCGATTCCAATCATTCAAAGTTTGCTTCTGAATCGAGTTGTCAAGTGCTATAAAATAGGATAAGAGTTCATCATTATTGCTCTCCCAAACCACCTTTGCAGATCATAGCATTCATCGTCCGCCCATATTCTTTGATCACAGTTACGCCTCTGATCGCCACCATATTCAGTTCTACGTATTATTAGTTTCATAAGGCCTTTTAGATGGACTTATGCTGGGCGCTTAGGTGAGTAATATTTAGAAGCGAATTATAGAATTATCTAGAACTCATGCCATTGTATTGCTATTTCGTCGGGATTTTTGTCCAGGTTTGCTTAACATTTTCGCAGAAGCGATAAGAATAGAATTAAAACACTAAGCAGTCAGATATACACACATCTATTCAAACATATATATATATTATTGTTATTGTTATTGTTCATGACAATTTATATAGCGCCGTAACATGGCAAGGGCCAAAGTCAAGGGTGCTTTACAATAAACGTGGAAACGAGATGTTAAATAGGTGCGTCTTTTATAAGTTAAGGTACACTCCATAGGCTCAGCGCCCGTACGGAGAACCGAAGGGTTAGCACCTTCAGTTTTATATATATATACTAGGTGTTTACCCGTCAAAAATGACGTGGAAGATTGGCTGTTTTACCACCCGATTTTTTGCAAATGCAATAGGATTTTGCGCAATTAATTTCCATAACTGGCCGCCTTTTTCAGGTTTCCTTCAACCGAGTTAACGCCCATTCGCGTGAATTTTCTGAAACTTGATAGTCAACGTAAGTGTAATGATTTGGCAATGTCGAACGACATGCAGTGCTTGATTCTCTTGTTTGCTGTGCTGCTTTTGCACGCCAAAAAACAGCCTGCTCCTCATTCTCACTTGATTGTCGGAAAGCTCGTGAACGCTCGACTTTTTTCTTTTGCACGGAGGGTTAGAAAGAGGAAGTAAAAATCTAAACAATGGTGCAAACCTCATCTTTTTAGCTCCTATATAGCCTGAGATATAGCAAATTTAAAACGTTACATCAATCATTTCTGAAGAACGCTTTTCCAAAAATTAAAAAATCCCAGTACGGTGACGGGTCTGAAAATTTAATCCTCACTTGAGGGGTAAAATTAAAAAAAATAGGTATTGAGGCTAGGAAGGAATATATATATATATATCATTTATATATTTATCATCTTTTTCTTGTTCCTTCATGAACTGAAGTTAAGGTGACAGCATGAATTTCTTTCGTATATATATATCATTATTCCTTGTTCCTTCATATATATATATATATATATATATATATATATATATATATAATAACGGGGGACAGGGCATTGGAAGAGGGAAGGGAGGTTTGGGAGGAGGAAAGTGGGTTGTACGGGTTTTCGGAGCAGCGTTGTGTAGGTTTGGAAACGGGGCTTGGGCGATTGGGGAAGGGATGGGGAGAGGGAAGGGGATGGGGAAAGGGAAGAGGAACTGGGTGGTTTGGGGCCGGTGCCGGAATGGGTTGGGGCCGGAGCGATTGGGAGAGGGATGGGGAGAGGGAAAAGGGTTGGGGAGAGGGAAGGGGAACTGGGTGGTTTGGGGCCGGGGTTGGAATGGGTTTGGGCCGGGGCGATTGGGAGGGGATGGGGAGAGAGAAGGGGATGGAGAAGGGGAAGGGGAAAGGGGTTTGGGGCCGGGGCGGGAATAGGTTGGGGCCTTGGCGATTGGGAGAGTGATGGGTGAGGGAAGGGGGACGGGGGTTTAAGCTGCAATTAAGACGCTTCGTTAAACGCTCCGTTTTGATTAAACAATATTTGGTTGTCAATGACAACAGCGTCTTGCAATACCCGCCGTGTTGCGGACGGACAGACGGACGCGACAGACATCGAGAATTATATAATAAGATATATGCGTGTTTGTGTATGTGAAGTAAATATTTCTATTCATTTGTAGCCATGCATATAATATTATTCTTCTTCTTCTTTTGCAAGAGTCTTGCAGTTACTGACCTGGCATATAACCACTTTTGCAACGACATTTGTTTAACTGATTTCGAGTTTCACATTCCAACTGACACTTTGCAGTTGTATAGGGATCAGTATTGTTGAAGTATGCATAATCTTCTTCGCCACATATCCCCCACGGAGGTCTCAAGTTTCCCATCTGCATTGAACAGATGATCAGAAACATTTATTCTGTTCACGTTGTCACCTTCACCTTCGTCTTATCTTCAATTGCATTAGTTTATTTATCAATGTTGGCTATATTAGAAATGAAGCAATTACAGACACTAGCAAGAGTTTCGCATTGTCATCACAGGCACAATAGCACACCCACAAATAATACCTTATATGGCATTTATACAGTACATGGGAACCATATAGGCTAAAAGATACAGAGATCTTAAGGAATAGTACAACGTAGAGTAATGAGGATGGTTGAGTATTGTCAAAATTTCAATAAGAAGAAAAGACTGAAGCCCACTGGATTGATCACTTCCGAATAAAAGAGATAAAGGGAGATATAATGGAGACATGTGTTGCAAGACACCATAAAATAAAGTGGAAAATTCGTATGGTCTTTACGTTATCTCGACATGCTTGTCCCTAGGGCCTGATAAAAATTGTTCAAGGAAAGAATTGAAATAACAGAAGCAATAGGCCTATTGGGTACCGTAGTTGCTTGCTTAATGAACTAAATTGGATGATAAAACATTATCGATTGCTAGTTTGCATGATCCTGAGTGCTCTAGCACATAAGGCGTGAATGTATATTTATCATCATAAAGTTTCTAAAATGTGAAAATGTCAAAGACGACTGAAATTAGCCTAAGGAGTAACAACGAGCAATTCCGAGAGGTCAGATAATGTATACATTATAAATTTGTCGCATCAGCAAATTCATGAGAAACAGGCGATTTTGGAAATACAGAATTGTTACACGGTAAATCAAGATACAAAAATATTTCAGTAAGAAGAACATCACGAGAGATCGAATGATGAAAAACAACAGCAATGAAAACAGGCGATAATGTTGCTCTGAAGTGATTAACAGAATAGTTGGTAGACGTTATTATACAATGGCTGTAGGCCTCTCAGAAGGAATACTCCACGTTGTGAAAGATCTAAGAACAACTTTTAAAGAAGTCGAACATAGAATATACCTAAGACGTATTTCTCAAGACGTATTTCTCTTGACAAGCCAAAAAGAAGGTCATCCTCATATTTTTATATTTTTCCCTCTCCAAATACCATGACAAACAAAAAAAGGTTATCCAAAATGAGAGAATGTGGATTTGGCGTAATTCTGGCATCAACATCACAGGGTAGGATATAATTTTTTTACCATATAGCCCAAAACATTGGGGGGATAATTGATACTCTGTCCCCCGTCAACTAATTATTCGGGGGACCGTCCCCCGCCGTCCCCCCGTGTTTTACGCCCATGGGCCTAATAGCGATTTCAAAAAAGTCATTTTAGAGAAATTACGCAGAATTCTATGCAATCTGTTTAAATATATGTAAAACCAGAGTCTAAATATAGTTTGCAATCAAGTTTGCTAATACTTAAGAGCGCATGACAGTCAAATGTCATCAATTCAATTTTTAAAATTGAATCGATGCTAAAGAGAAGAAAATGTCCATATGAGCATCGTCTTATCCTCAATGCATTAGTTTATTAATCAATGTTGGCTATATTAGAAAGCAATTACAGCCACTAGCAAGAGTTTCGCATTGTCATCATAGGCACAATTGCACACCCACAAATATTACCTCATATTCCATCTGTACAGCACATGGGAACCATATCGGCTAAAGATACAGAGCTCTTAATATACAGAGATCTTGCTTTTACGAAAATAAATATCTAAAATATTTGAATTATTTGCCTTAAGGTAGTCAAGAGGGACTAGTATCTGAAATCCAGGAGAAACATCAAATCCGGTTTGAAGAAGTTGAGGAACGTCGCCTTGCTTTCGAAGATGCACCTGAAGTAAAAATCCATTACAGATTAAAATATAGACAACAACATCTAAAATAGGACACCTGTTTCGCTGAATTAGAGAAGGGAAGACCGCAAGAACAGACTAATGACTGAAAGTTCATCGAAAACGGAATGAAATAACATCACAATTAAATACCTTAAAAGATATTTCATATCTGTGACTAGATAGACTAAAATTAAAATGCTTTGCATCATCGCCATTACGGGTTAGTTTGCTTTCTGTCCGAATTGAGCTCTATAGCAATTAAACACTTAAAAACATTTCGAAAATCATTTTGTCATAATGTACAATACGAATGAAAAGAGATGGAGAATGATGGATGTGGTGTGTGCTTCTGTGCGATTAGCAGACACCGATTAATTCAGACTGATTCTGGTGTAAAGTAAAGTAAAAAGTAAAGTAAAATCTCGTGGATTTCTATAGCGCCTTGGTAGCAGCACAACAGTAGCTGCTTATTCTTAGGCGCTCAGTGTTGTTGATCGTTACTAGGCTAAAAATTTCCGCAGAAATATTTTATATAGAAATCAACGACAAACACGTTCGTTCTCTAAACAAAGAGTACGAGAAACCCGGATGTTATAACCTCGTTCACTGCCTACATAACCTTCAGCTCAATGCTCCCATTTGGGAACGTTGGGAAAATAAAAGTTAACGTTGCTCACCGTATGGGCATCACATCACTGGCTGCCAGACTTCGCCTAAAATTTCCTAAATGATTGTTTTTGTGGCGCTTTCCTAAAACCAGCATGTTGTCCGTTCACTCCGTTGTTGCGCGAACCCGGAACAAGGCTGCTGTTAGTTGATATAGTATGCCAAAATTTCCGGAGGGGATTTGAAATTTCCGGGAAAGAAAAACATTTCCCCTGAAAACGGTCTAGATTAATCCCTGAAGGTGACCAAGTTTTCAAAGAGTCGCTCACTCACTTTTGTTCCAACGCTCCTGTTTGAGCCAGGAATATTTTCATACTCTTCCACATTCAACGTCAGGCGAAGACCATATTTGGAACCTACAAATTTCATACGAAAATATCGTGAGAAATCCCTGGCTAGACTCGGGAAATAATATCAATTGCATCAAGCAAGTGAAATTATATAACATTGCAAAGACTGTTAAGCCGCCGTCACACAGTAGAAGAAATCAACTAACATGTCCTTTTAATTCTATCGAGAAATTGCACAGAAAACGTAACGCATTTAGGTCTAAATGACGAAATTTGAGACATCTGCTTGAATATCCTTAAGCCTACAGTAATACTTTATGCTCTCTGACATGCTCGCATAACATGCGAAAAGCCGTCAATAGCTGCTGTGAAATAATAAAAATTGTTTATCAATCAGACCAGAGTTGACAGATGACAGGATACGGTCCCTGTCTCCATTGAATGTGTAGCAGAGACCCATATCAGTGAAGTCCATCGTTATGTCAGAGTCATCGCATGGCAAGTTGTTCCACAAACAACTTTTAAACATATACATTACGAAAGTTGAAAATACAAACATACAATTGAAACTCAGAACCAATATCGAAGCAGTTTACCATTTAAATGCAATTTAAGATAAATGCTTAATCACTGACTATAATTACTAATAACCTAGTCTAATTCTTTGTTCATTTGTCATACTTGCAAAGATATCAACAGGCCTAAAGATTAGGTTTTAATTTTTGACATTTCAAGTGAAATGTGTAAGTAAGTAAGTAAGTAAACACGAAATTTCTATAGCGCTGCCCGAAAGCTTGGCGCAGTGCACCAGCTTATTCACTAGCGCTCAATCTAGGTAAATCCATAGTCCGTAATCCGTAGTCCGTGGTGGTCGAGGTTGCAGAGTGCTTAGCTAAGCCTGCCTTTAAATATGCGATATATAAATTGACATAATGATAGCTGTAATGGCGCTATTCTTTCAAGATTTTTATTTTCGTACTCTGAGAGGTCTATTTTGGACTCTAAAAATCCATTTTAGGCTCTTCAATTTCTATTTCTTTTACTCCTTAGTGAAGATGGTGACAAGACGTGCGAGATCGCATGACAGTTAAGTTGGCATTCTTCCGGAAAATACGTTGGTAATACGTTGGTAAAGAAAGAGGTATGCCACCGTTAATGTGATTTCTGTTCTTCTGATTAGATTTGTCGTTTAAATCTGCGATGTTCCTGTAATCAAAACTGTTGGTTGATATAAAATGGCGAACAGTCTCATGCGAGAGTGACTCAGGCTAGCTGCCCGAGAATCTTGCTCTTACTTCTGATATATGGAGTAATATTGCGGTTGTCGCGAGCGGGGAACAATAACTGGGTTTTATGCTCGGTGCATTCCAACACCGAGTAAAGTCGCCTTCAAACGGCAGCATACAATTCAGTTGTGGCTCGAGCACTAGATGTGTTTCAGCTGTGACTGTATTTCCTCGTACGTTGCCTTCAGAAGTCAAAACACAACATAGTGGCATTTCCCTCGCGACGAGTCCTCAGAGATCTACTGCGGGAACTGTCGGTATTCACTTGAATATGTTGGCATCAATCGCAGTGACAATTACAAAGCGATTCAAAGTTGAACAACAACAGGTCAAAGAGAATGACGCCGATGGTTTCAGTTATCAATGACATCACTAAAATTTAAAAAGTTACTAGGCCTATCTATGTAAAAATTGTCATGAATGATCACCTGTATATGAAACTTTGCTTTCTGTGGCGAAGCAAGAACTGAACGTCTGCCATCGTCAATCCTTAATATGCACAAAGCCAGTACTGCAGTATTTGGTACTTTCATTTATAATTCAAATTAGTCAATCAAACAATAGATCAACAATCCAGTCTACCAATCCAACCAAAAACCAACCGAAATTATCAAGCAATCATGCAATCACTCAATCTTATTCTAATAGGCCTGCGTCAATTACCTTTGATGTTTTTATTCTATATTACAATAAATTGAACATCAAATTCTAATTTAGAAAAACAGTTGGTCAGGCATTTAGAACATTACTAGTCGTTTGACTTATCACAAATTGGCTCTCTTAAGGTTTTGCTTACTCTTTGATTTTGTCACATTCGTACATTCAGCCTTTAAAGCTAGCAGTATTAAATCTTCGATTAGGTGAGAATAGAGTGTAAATATAAGGAGGGAAGTTGGCTATATTTTCCACAATTCACAAAACGCACTTACATCAGACTATTCCAAACACGTTTACTCCGAATATAATTAACGTTGATGTAGTGCTTAATTGCAGATTGTGATGATGAGTTTCATTGCGTACGGATAGGTACATACACTATGTACATGATATAAGCTAGATCTGAATTGATTTACAAAAATTCAGAAGAATTGCATTTAATTCGACTCACTATTCGTATCTTCTAATACCAGATCTTTAAATGAGAGGTCGGGCATCTGCATTCCGTCATAAGTCACGCCATCTTTCGAATAACTTCGATCTGCAATAGTGAAATATAACGGTATAATGCCGTAATGCATTTTAAGATGTCCAGTTAACGTTAAAAGCCCAGAGAATGAATGATTGAACGAACGACTAAATAAGTGAATATGCCAATGTAATCGACTTTGAGCAATCACAAGATGTGAGTAATTCATTTATTATTTATTTAGCCTCAAAGATAATAGGAGAACGTTTGGATAAAGAAAAAAGCTCATTTTAAGAATAAATTTTACCTTGCTTTGGACATGACGAATTGTGTATTACGATTTTTCGAACTGCGACGAACGAAAACTCTTTTGTGTATCCTATTTTCTCTGCCACAAACTTCACTTGCCGGAACTTATTATTGATCGCAATTGATGCATTGTTCCAGTCAGAGGCATTCGTCTGATTATGATAAGACAGGGTGTCCAAGGTAAGTAATGATGATTGAGCAGGGTCGATGATATAAACTCGGAGTGTTACCTTCGAATCACTCAGTCTATATTGAAACTGAAGGCAATGATCTGTTTCGTTAGTACTTGGAAATACTGGAGACAATACAACAGCCGTGTACAGTCGTTTGGAAAAGACAACTTTCATGTAGAAATCTGAGACAATTAAACGATCAAGGAAGCATTTAAGCATTATAACTACATACGAAAAGAATGAATTTGCATAACTCAGACAGCGGCTGAATTTAACAGTGATGTAGTGGTTATATATTGCATCCAGTTAAACAATATGAGACAAATAGTGACATTAGATCGAAACTTGTTCAATGTTCATGAGCTGCAGAAGCAATCTCTGATGGAACCGAGTGCTTCGAGAGGACCTTGTACCATGCCACGCATAAAAAATGATGCAATTTTTTTTGAAAATAAATACATTAAGTGCTAGAGCAATTTATGGGCCATCTGCTGCAAGAGAAGTCTGTGATAGCTTGACTATAATATAATAATAATAATAATAATAATAATAATAATAATAATAATAATAATAATAATAATAATAATAATAATAATAATAATAATAATAATAATAATAATAATAATAATAATAATCAGGGTTTTTCAGTGGGAACTCACGGGAACGGCGTTCCCACACCTTTTTGCCATATTGTATATGATCATGGATATGTAATAATGCCAGTGATGTGACCATGGCAGTCTAGTACAAGGCCAAGGCCAAGACACTAACCCTCAAGACCAAGGCCAAGACCAAGACTCTGAGCCCCAAGGCCAAGGCCAAGACCAAGGCAGTGACCTACAAGACCGAGGCCAAGGCCAAGACATTTCACTCAAGGCCAAGACCAAGGCCAAGGCTTCGATCCATTTTAACTATCGGCAGGGTCACACTCGTAATGTAATATACATATGAAATATGTACACTACAGTAGCGCTGACAATTGTTACACTATTGCACTATGTGAAAGAGCTAACACAACAGCCTAATAATAAACTAGTCAATATTATTGTTTTGTAAATGTGTAATAATGCAGTGAACATTTTAGTTAATATGATCTGCATTCTGCAATCAGCTTTTGGTTTTTCAGTTACTTGCAGCTATAATAATGAAGATGCTGTCTTTTTTTTAAACTGCTCATTTCACTCATTTGCCATTGCAGCGCAAGAACATCAACGTTTCAAGCAGCTCATTCCATAGCCTGGCTCGATGCGGTCTCATTACAATTCCTCCTTGTGAAAATACTCTTTCAAAGTTTCAATGGGAGCCGAAGTTGCAGGCACACAAAGAAGCCTAGAAAACAGTGGGCTGAAGCTCATGAAATTCCTCTCAGCAAAAATGATGTAGTCAGAATCTGGATCAAACGAATCACTGTTGATTGTACACAAGTTGTAATGACAAACTATAGCTGCCATCAGTGCCTTGTGATGTGACCAACGCACTTGCTTCCAAGACCAAGGCCAAGTCCAAGGCATTAACCCACGAGGCCAAGACCAAGACCAAGACATTAGACCTCAAGACCAAGGCCGAGGCCAAGGCTTCGAAATTGGGCCTCGAGGCAGCCTCGAGGCCAAGACCAAGATCAAGGCTTCACATCACTGAATAATGCGGTTGGAAACGTACAGGTACGGCGTTCCCACGCCCATTTTTGTTGGAGTAAAAAAGATGAGTTCCCAAAAAAAGAATGAGTTCCCAAATCTTTTTCCTAGAAAAACTAATAATAATAATAATAATAATAATAATAATAATAATAATAATAATAATAATAATAATAATAATGCGATTTAAAGTGGTTGATGGGGCTAGGTAAGCCTATGTGAAAACCACTTGACTGCACAACTAAAGAGAAGATGATCTGTACCGTCACACAAATCTCGTACAGGGATCCTGAAATCAGACTTATATGCAGAAACGTATTGACTCAATGCCAAAACGTGGTTCTGAAATGTTGAAGGTCAATGGTGGTATCATTAAATACTGAAATAAGCTTTTTTTAAACAGTACCTTTCCTTCCTACATAAATCCCAGCTTATTGCATTAGACAAGACTGCAAGTACAGTGTAAGTCAGATTACCTTGACAAAATGGAATGCCGCAATATTCTTTCACGATAGTGTTTCTCAGACTATAGCACCACGGACGAAAAGCATAGTCTCCATCTATCGACGGGTTACGACAGTAGTTACTAACGTCCGACAATGTCGCATTTGGGTTATACAACGAATCGGGAAAATAGGCGACGTCATTAAATATTTGGGCAAATGACTCTGAATTCCATGGTTGACATTCTCTTCCAGAGAGCGTTCTATTCGTTCGACCAATGTAATTCCTTCCGTTGTCGTCAGAAAGACACTCACGAACTACGCCGTCATCATCTAGCATATATCGAGAACGGGATTAACAATTATAACCTCGAGAATGATAGCAAGACATGAAGCGATTGCCAACTGAATGCAATGGAATGTAATTTAACATTTATGAGGCGCTTCTTCATAATGAATGAATCCGACACGATTATTTTGAACTGGAGAGATACAGGATTTCAACAGGAATAATCTGGAACAAGTGATTGCAAGATTCTACCGATCATGACCTAGCACAGTGTGATTCCCGTTAACTGAAACTGAAACTGAAATATCCGTTAACTGATAAATAATAAATCCGTTAACGGGAACTGGAACTGGAACTGGAAAATACGCAAAACTGCAACGAAAACTGAAACTGGAAAATAAGCAACTGAAACTGAAAAATCGAGTCATATCAGTATCGTTTCAGTTTCAGTAATCTGAATATGGTAGGCGAGCATCAGTGCAGCTGTGTGCACGACAGGCTGGCTATTGATCTATTGTCCACATGCAAGGCAATTAAATACTTAGTATTAAACAGTCTAAAAAGAGATAAAGAGAATTGGCTACAAAACACTTGCAAAGAAATACAAAACAACTACAGTGCCAACAGAATTCAGGAAATGTATAAAGGAATCAAAAAACTAAGTGACGACTATAACATGAAAGGAGCAATAATAAAAGATAAAAACGGGAGAATCTTAACAAATAACATGGAAATAACAGACAGATGGAGAGAGTATTACAAAGAACTATATACACACCAAAATGAGACAGACTCAACAGTACTCCAAGAAATACCAAGCACGAATATTCAGGAGACTTCATCCAACATCTTGAAAGAGGAAGTACAACAAGCAGTGAAAGAACTCAAGCGAAATAAAGCCCCTGGCATTGATAATATAACAACTGAACTAGTGAAAGCAGGAGGAGAAACACTTACAGACACCCTGTATGAACTAATTAATAAGATCTACTACAACGAGACAGTGCCAGATGACTGGACAAAAGGAATTATCATACCAATATACAAAGGAAAAGGAGACAAAGAATTATGCGATAACTATAGAGGAATAACTCTGCTCAGCATACCAGGAAAAGTCTTCACAAAGATTATACAAAAAGAATCAGTAGTTATATAGAAAAGATAATGGGAGAAGAACAAGCAGGATTCAGACCTGGAAGAAGTACCATAGACCAACTCTTTACCTTAAGACAACTGATAGAAAAAATACACAGAGGCAAATAAAACTGTATACATCAATTTCATCGACTACAAACAGGCTTTTGACTCAGTATGGCACGAAGGCTTATGGCAGGCTATGAGAAACATTGGTATAGAAGAGAAACTAATAAATCTAATACAAGCAATATACAAGAAAATGGAAAGTGCAGTAAAAGTTGATAAAGACCTGTCAGAATGGTTTAAAACAGAAGTCGGGAATAGACAGGGATGCGTGCTATCTCCATCTCTCTTTATAATAATTCTAGAAGTAATCTTTAAAATAGCAACTGAGAATCTAAACATTGGAGTGAATTGTAGTGGAGAAAATATATCAAACCTTAAATTTGCAGACGATGTAAGCTTACTAGCGGAGAGTGCTAGAGGTTTAGAAAGGCTTACAGACCAAGTAAATCAAACAAGCAGAAGATTTGGACTCCGGATTAATCCAGCAAAAACTAAAGTCATGGCAGTCAACAAAAAAAGAGAGAAAATGATAAGCATATCAGTAGAAGGAAATAACATTGAACAAGTAAAGAATTTCACATATGTGGGAGGAGAAATATCAAGCGATGGAAGACACGAACAAGATATTAAAAAGAGAGCAGCAAAAGGATTACAGACAATGGGAAGACTTAGACATATTTGGAATGCTAAAGAAATAAAGATCAACACAAAAATTCAAATATACAACACTATCATTGTTCCACAAATGCTTTATGGATCAGAAACGTGGATATTAAAAAGAGCAGATGAAAACAGACTGTTGGTGGCAGAAATGAGTTGTTTGAGAAAGATATTGGGAGTAAGTAAATTACAAAGAATAAGAAATGAAGACATCAGGAAAAGACTGGGAATGAAAGAGACAATAATAGATAAAATCAGAAGAAGAAGACTTAGATGGTATGGACATGTAAATAGAATGAACAGTAACAGACTCCCATATAAAGCACTCTACACATACAAAGAAGGAAAAAGAGGAAGAGGAAGACCCAGGAAAAAGTGGATGGATAACATCAAAGAAGACTTTGAAAGATATCAAATGACAATAATAGATGGAATGAGATTAACAACGGAAAAAGATAAATGGAAAAGTTTTGTGTCTAGCTATTGCCGCTAATGAGCTGGCAGAAAGCAACTATGATGATGATGATGATTAAACAGTCTTGGTCCACATGTATGTCAGTACTCAATAGTCCAGTTGTTTACTGTTCGCTCGACCTATTGCCGGCCTGGGCAACAGGACATCACGCCCCCCCCCAGTGACAGTAGTTCTTTGGTCCCTTAATTGACGGTGTTCATCTACCAAGCCTGTAAGGCCTGCACGGAGTACACACTGCTTTGCTGATTGACCTACTTTGATCATATGGCCATACTATTGGAATAATGCTCTTTTTTATGTACATGTACTCTAATAAATGATTAATGGAAGCAATTTATTTACTTAAGTTATGTATGTAACTGGTATGATGTTCTGTTAGAAATAAACCCATTCACAAATAACTTTGTTTCTACTAACTTTAAACTTCACATGTGTAATGTAGAGACTTTCAGGCTGTGTGCCCTTATAACCAGTTGAATAAAAATTAATATGAAATGTCAAATAAACGTTGTGCTGTAATGCTACTGTTGCTACAGTATTTAAATGTAGGGCTTTCATCCTATGTCTGCGTTTTTATTAGAACGACTAAAAACTGGAACTGAAAAATACCTGCAACTGAAACTGAAACTGAAAAATATACAAAACTGAAATTGAAACGGAAACTGAAAAATAAGTTTGCAAAACGGAACTGAAACTGGAACTGAAATATAATGAGCAACTGGAATCACACTGACCTAGCAGAGACTGAAAGCTAAATCTCATATCACGAGATTTTATAAATTGAACAAATGAAAAATTGTACAAATGTAGTCATACGTGTTGGTAGCTTGTATTTTTCTACGTTATATGAGGCATAATAGATGATAATTAATTATTACATACTATGCTAAGAAAGAATTTAAAAGATTGGAGCGACGTTCACTTTGTACCGGTCTTCCAAAATGACTCAAAATAATAATTATTTTATTTTATATATAATGCGCTTCCAACAGGTTTCGATGAGCTTGGTAGGCCTATAATCTATATGTGCCGTTGACTTTAACCGAACAATTTGACATAAGAACTTTGCAACTGAATTTCGCCAAATCCCTGATGTATGCGTCAAATATTGCGAACACAATTCTGTACAACAAACCAAGTGATGAGGTGTAGAGAGACGATGGCCGACCATAAGTCATGACCCATCTATACATATCCTCAGTGGCATCCACGAATCCACAGTCAGACAGAATGTCGAAGTCACATTGAGCGTTCCAATTCATATTCGTCACTGAACAACGACAATACACATTTCACAATACACTGGTCGCCTTTTAATAGCACCAATGCTATTGACGAGGTAGCGACAATTTTGACAGATTTCCAAAAAAATCAGCAATGCTTAGACCCTATTAAAGCTCAAGTAGGTACAGTGTACTTCTTGTCATCTGTTCAATTTGAATAGTTGTACTGAGAAATAAACAGATAACGGTTATTTCATATTAGAAGACGAATTGAGAATGCTTTTACTTAAATTGAAAACAACAAGGCGTGAGTTTTAAGCTGAAGGATTTGCTTCAAGCTGCAACATGTTGACATCCTTGTCATACGAAATAAGATTAACGGATGTCTTTAAAAATGCATGCTATCAAGACTAGGCCCTACGTGTAAATATCAAAGTCAATGGCGAATGTAAAATAGACTAATGGAATTACTTTTGTGACGTTTCGTCACTTTCCGAATGTTCCGAGAATTTGACATTTGTAAATTTAGACGCTGCTTCTGATTCAAATAAAGTACGATTCTCATCTGTTTTGAGTTTTGTCATGTGTCAATTCTATTAACCTGTTCGCTGACAGACTCCAGAATCGATTCTGACGTCGTGAATTGTCGTATTTTCGCTGACTTGAATGATGATCTGTGTTCTGTATGTGTCGTCATATAACGGTAATTCGAATCTTCCTTGCGCTGATTCCGCTGTCGTGGTGTTGGTTCCGGTCAAGAAGACCACCTCCATCGTCGCAATTCCGTTCTCAGTTTCTTCGTAGTGTACGATTTGAACGTTCGTGGATGTTTCCAAGTGGAACGACAGACAGAGATGAGTGACACGAGGAACCAAAAGTAGATCAGAAATCCACTGAGCAGTAAAATTGTCTGATTCCACTACATAGCTATTTGGATACCGAATCAATTGGAGTGAATATCCTAAACAGAAGACAAATAACTCCAAAATTAAGGGTATTTTATGTATAGACTAGGTGTTTACCCGTCAAAAATGACGGGGAGATTGACTGTTTTACCACCCGATTTTGTGCAAATGCAATAGGATTTTGCGCAATTAATTTCCATAACACGCCGCCTTTTCCTTCAACCGAGTTAACGCCCATTCGCATGAATTTTCTGAAACTTGATAGTCAACGTAAGTGTACTGATTTGGCAGTGTCGAACGACATGCAGTGCTTGATTCTCTTGTTTGCTGTGCTGCTTTAGCACGCCAAGCAACATTCCTCATTCTCACTTGATTGTCGGAAATCTCGTGAACGCTGGACTTTTTTTGTTTTGCACGGACGGTTAAAAAGAGAAATAAAAAAGCTAAACAATGGTGCAAACCTCGTCTTCTTAGCTCTTATATAGCCTGAGATATAGCAAATTCAAAAAAATTATGAAACTTTCTCAGAATTCAAAACTTTCGCGAAATTCACCGATAATACTTATGTTCAAACATTGGGGTCATCGGGTTAGAATTGATAGATCTTTGCCAAATGTCAACCGATTTTCAAACTGTTTGGTTTATTTTGTTCCTCTGACATCCCTTTACAACTTTGCCGCTGACCAAAGTGGGGTTACCGCTGAAAATATTTTGCTAGGGGGCTTTAAAAACTTTTCGGAGGGAGAGGGTGGTATTTTAGGCCGTAAAGTGGACTCTACCCCCACATTTTTTTGTTTTGCACGGACGGTTAGAAAGAGAAATAAACAATCTAAACAATGGTGCAAACCTCATCTTTTTGTCTCCTATCTAGCCTGAGATATAGCAAATTTAAAACGTTACAGCAATCATTTCTGAAGAACGCTTTTCCAAAAATTAAATCCCCAGTACGGTGACGGCGTCTGAAAATTTAATCTCCACTTAACCCTTTTACCGTCCATTAAAATGTTTGATGTCGTCACCGTGCCGGCCATTTATTTTTGGAAAAAGTCCTTGAAAACCCAATACTTAAATTTACCATATCTCAGGCTATATGAGAGCTAAGTAGACGAGGTGTATACCATTGTTTAGATTTTGATTTTTCTTTCTAACTAGCACTGTAGAAAAATTTTTTGGGGGGTACGGGCCACTCTGCGGCCCATAATTGCACCCCTCCCCAAATTTTTTTCAAAGCTCATCAGCTTAAATTTTTGAGTGGTAACCCCACATGGGTGAGCGGCAAAGTTGTAGGATAATGTCAGTGGAACAAAATAAATCAAAAAGTTTGAAAATCGGACAACATTTGGTAGAAATATACGAGTTGTAACCGGAACACTCTTTTTCGGAAGAAAAGTCTTAGCGATGAATTATTGTAGTTTGCAAATTTGCCGAATCTCAGGCTATATGAAATATAAAAAGATGAGGTATACACCACTGCTTAGATTTATTATTGCTCTCTTTGCAACTACCCGTGCAAAAAATTATTTGGGGGCAGGGTCTACTCTATGGCCCAAAATAACACCGCACCCCCAACAAAATTTTCAAAGCTCACCAGCTAAAATTTTTGATCGGTAACCCCACGTGGATGAGAGGAGTTTTGTAGCAGAATGTCAGTGGAACAAAATAAATCAAACATTTTGAAAATCGGGCAACAATTGGTAGAAATATACGAATTGTAACCGGAACACTCTTTTTCGGAACAAAAGCCTTAGCATTGAATTTTTGTAGTTTGTAAATTTGCCGAATCTCAGACATTACGAAAGCTAAAAAGATGAGGTATACACCATTGTTTAGCTTTTTATTGCTCTTTCTGACTATCCATGCAAAAAATATTTGGGGGCAGGGTCCACTCTATGGCCCAAAATAACACCGAACCCCCAACAAATTTTGCAAGGCAAAAAAGGTAAAACCAGCTAAAATTTTTGGTAATCCCACTTGGGTGAGAGCAGTGTTGTAGGCGGGGGCGGCGCTGTTTTTTCTGGCTGGGTGGGTCTAATGCAGTCTCGTAATATGATCCCACTGAACACAACCAGGACCTGGCTCAGACTACCCCCCCCCAAACAAAATCTTTACGGATTTGCACGATTTACTCGGGTACCCCTGCCTGAGGCTGGGTTAGTCCGGACTCGCGGACCCACCCCCTCAGCGCCGCCTCTGGCTGTAGGAGAATGTCAGTGGAACGAAATAAATCAAAATGTTTGAAAATCGGACAACAATTGGTAGAAATTGGTAGAGTTGTAACCGGAACACCCTTTTTTCAGAATACAAGTCTTAGCGATGATATTTGAGACAATTTTGTTAGCTTGCAAATTTTATAAATGAATACATGTATTGTTTGTATGGTCTTCCATTTATGATTTGGTGCCATGAATGGTCTGGTTTGTGTTTATTTCATGACTTGGTGCCATGAATGGTCTGGTTTGTGTTTATTTCATGACTTGGTGCCATGAATGGTCTTATTTTTTGTTTATTTCATGAGTTGGTGCCATGAATGGTTTGGTTTGTCTTTATTTTATGATTTTCTGGGATTAAATTTAAAAAAATAGGTATTGAGGCTAGGAAGGAATAAATATATATATAATAACGGGGTCAGGGCATTTGGAGAGGGAAGGGAGGTTTGGAAGGGAAAAAGTGGGTTGTACGGGTTTTCGGAGCTGCGTTATGTAGGTTTTGGAACGGGGTTTGGGGCCGGTGGGGTAGGGCGGAGCGGTGATGGGTTGGAGCCGGGGCGATTGGGAAAGAGATGGTGAGAGGGAATGGGGGTTGAGAGAGGGGTGGGGAAGGGAACGGAGGTTTAGGGCCCGTGGGGTACTCGGGGCGGATATGGGTTAGGGCCTGGGGCGATTGTGAGAGGGATGGGGAGAGGGGAAAGAGATGGGGATAGGGAAGGGAAAAGGGAGTTTGGGGCCGGGGCGGGAATGGGTTGGGCCTGGGCGATTGGGAGAGGGATGGGGTGAGGGAAGGGGGGACGGGGGTTTAAGCTGCAATTAAGACGCTTCGTTAAACGCTCCGTTTTGATTAAACAATATTTGGTTGTCAATGACAACAGCGTCTTGCAATACCCGCCGTGTTGCGGACGGACGGACAGACGCGACGGACGGACATCGAGAATTATATAATAAGATATTGTTTTCATGGGAGCCTATAGAACAATCACCTTCTATAGCGCCATTTTATAATGTGCCGAAGCGTCAGTCACTGGCGTTTCAAATCTTAGTTTAGATCTTAACTGCACAAGAACCAGGTAGTCCAAATCCATTTGGATACTGATTATACCAACATACCAGTCCATAAAAATTCGTCATATAGTAAATGAACTGTTATTTGCCAACCTTCTGTTCTGGTTGCGTTTACTTCGTACTCTATTTCGTCAATGCAGCGAATAGCTGACGGCGATATAACCATTTGTAGTGACTGATTGGAATCGTAGTTTTCTTGTATTCCGTCCCAAAACGACTCAAGAAAAACCGTTTGCACTGTCAAACCGTAGCCGACGTCAGACTCGTAAACTGACATCTGCACAGAAGAACCCCTACTGATCTTTTGTCCTCGCCATTTTCTTACACATATTCATTTTAAAGCAATTATATATCCATCTATGTAGCCAGGCTATTATGTTATAATAATTATAACCAGGCTATTTTAGGTTATCTATCTATGTAGCCAGGACCTGGCTATTTCATAATGCACATACACCAACCTGTAACACAGCGTCTACCAAATGCAGAACACACAATGAACAAAGCATAATAAAAAATATAAAGAACTTCATTTTGTCCACCTCAAAAACATCACAGAACCTTTTTAACATATGTATAGTAATTCAAGTAGTTAAAACAGATATAACGGAAGACAACCGGTCTAGAGAAGACGGTCAAATTTATTTTAACGCAAAGTTTTGCAAGAAAGACATTCTCAATGTGGTCATGTGATCTACTAACGTACCTTTACTTTATATCGGGCGATTTTCGAAGTCTGCAGAGATTAAATTTGAAATTATGACATTGAATAGTTTCAGTTGTCTATGAGATAAGACACGAAATATCATAAAGATCAACCAATTATATAGTTTTCCTACTTCAAGATATTCTTCTTTGCATTCCGTTGTATCAATAATTTTCAGATTCATTTTAAGTTGGACATTGAACTCTGCAGGAGCCATCAAGTACACTGTAGTCATCGAGTTTACAGCTGTCAAGTTCAGCTTTCCTTTCTGATCGTAAGCCACGATTAAGACTTCTGAAACAGAAATTGATGAATATTTTATATTTAACCAGGACAGTGATATAAATCGTTATGATATAATATATACTATCTGTTAACCCGTCAAAAATGACGGGGAGGGTGGCTTTCTCTTTCCTCGATTTATTCTAAAAGCTCATATTATTACATATAACAATCTTTTAAACCTGAAAATGTAATGTGAATGCGTCATTAAAACTTTTTCCTATGCTCTCACTGGGTGGTCTTCCTCCACCACCACAGGGGGCTGCACACTATACACACCATAACGGAACCAACGACTGCGGTTTGGGCCTACGGTTCCGATAGGATTTGGTATCCCACGGGGGGTGCGCTCTCCAATGTTACCTTACGGCCACTCTTGGTCATACGGCTCCTTTTGGGCTTACAAACCCAAAGGGGCTTTGTCTCCCTCGGAGGGCTGGAACTTTTCTACCCGGGGGCTGTGCCCCAGTGGAGAATAAAGCCTCCACGGGTGGCTGGGGCTAGGTATCCCTCGGGAGGCTGTGCCCCCAGTAAGGCCTACGGCCTCACATGGGGCTGCGCCCCCAGTAGGACATGCGGCTCCACACGTGTGGCTGCGCCCCTCAGTGTGGTCTACGACCTCCCTCGGGGGCTTGGTCTCCGACGGGAGGCTGCGCCCCACTAGGGCATATGGCCTCACGAAGGATTGGGCTTGGTTTACGACGGGAGGCATCGCTCCCTTCCAGTAGGTTCTGACAGAAACATTTCTTGGCTTTTATGAGAAACAGCATACATGTAGATTAAAACACGACGTATAGAAGTGTATTACATTAAACATTAGAAAACTTGAATTCCTCATAGCAGAGATTCAGTTTCAGTTTAGTTGGCTTTCTATCTTAGAATAGATATACTGTACATGTATACTGTATGTACTGTATCTTTGTGTTCATAGATTCTATCAAACTAACCTGTAGAATCGCCATCGTTATCTCATTCATTTCTAAATATTTCCAAATCACAGAGAAAGCAATACTTTATAAGTAAGTAAGTAAGTAAAATTTCTCGTGGATTTATATAGCGCCTTGGCAGCAGCACAACAGTAGCTGCTTATTCTTTGACGTTCAGCCTCTCTTAAAATAGCTGTGGGGAAGGTATGTTATCAGCCAGGCAATAATCAACGTCCAAAGGGCAGTGAGGCTAGGTTGTTACAGCTGTGGAGGAAATGATTTTATAACAGGAAGGATTTGAGCTTAGACCTGAAGACTTGAGGAGATGATACGGGAATTATAGGGAATGAGGATTCAGATTTTATTGTTTCAAAGTGTCCAAGTCTGCGGATAGGGTTCCAAAGTCCAGGTGCAGCGTATGACGGTATGAGAAGGCACGGTTGCAAATTTTCAGGGATGACTGATTCAGCGGGCGTGACAGAGTGAGATGAGATGACGAACGTGAGGCTGAGAGGTTCATAGTGATCTAAGATAGACAGGTTTTGATGACTGAAGTGAGCTATATGTAAGACAGTGTTATTATCTTATATTGGATACGTTCAGCTATTTTAAGCCACTGTAATGATTTTAGTATGGCTGAAATATAGACATAGACGAAGTAAGCCACGGCAAGCATATACAACGACATTTACTGACCGTCGTGTACTTTACTTTACTTATTTCAATTCGTGTGAATTTTCCAAGAGTAAATTCCCAGAAGAATTGCGGAGATAAACTGAGTACTCGATTCATGCAGATGCTGCTATTTGGACAGGCAACATCTGAAATTGTCACAATACAGCTAATCGTTGCTGAAACTCTAGCTGTGCCTATGTGAATGCAAAAAAATGATGTGGGAAAATAAAGTGCATATAAACATTTTGAAAATGGTATCAAAGTAACTGTGCCAAGTCAAAACATGTTTCCTGTTTTAACGGTAAGCGATATTGTATGGCAGAGGCGTCATTTGGGGAAGGGCTGGGGGCCGTGGCCCCCAAGAAAATGACAATATTAATTTATAATGTATCACTGTGCAAAGAATTGCAAAAATTGCCAAAAATATGAAAAAAATTGCAAATTTTCAAACATTGGCCCTCAAAATTGCCAAAATTGCTCAAAATTTGCAAAAATTTGCAAAAATTTGCAAAAATTGCCTAAAATTTGCAAAAATTTGCAAAAAAAATTTTCTCGCCCTGCAAGAAAAGTGTGAAATGACGCCACTGTTGTATGGCACAATGATTGATCTTTGCAAGCATATATGAACACGTCATGATTCATTAAATAGTTGTAGACGAAATTAGATCCAATGACGCTAACAAACAATATCCAATTATCCACTGCAGAAATCGCATCAAATTGGAGAGTTAGTTTCTCAGCCACTATTTAATTTTATCTGCGACTTTCACACATCAACTGTGAATTAAACAACGTAACAAATGAACTGGTTCAATGCATTACATTAATCGTATAGATGTATATATATATATATATATATATATATATATATATATATATATATATATATTCAATGATGGGCCTTACTTTTTTAGTTAAACTTTAGCTAAACTTTTTTGCAATCAAGCAGTTTAACTTTTTTAAATAACTAACTTTTCACTGTAGTAGATTAACTTTAACTGATAACTAATTAAAAGCAGTTTAACTTATAACTTTAACTTTTTTACTTTGACACGAGCTACTGAGCTAGTAAAACTCGTCTACAAGCTGCACCGAACACGATTTACGATTACAATTTTAAACAACAGTCACAATGTCCACAAATTCACTGATCGGCATTAGATGAGCTGGCTTCAACGTTACACTGTTTCATTCCTTGAGAATGTACCGTAAAAACACAGACTGATCGAAGTTTTCATCTGACATCTTGCATCGTCTGGCTGTCAGAATTTGTCCAGCGACACTGAACAGTCTTTCAACGACTGCACTGCTTGGTAGTGATGCATTGTATCTGTACAGAAAGCTGCAGCGATCTTGTGAAAGGCAAGTAGAGACTTTGCTTCAACTGATGCACTAGCAATATAAAGTTGAACCTCAGCATTGACCTCTGTGTCTACGACTGATTCAACATTTTGTTCCACCATGAAGCCATAGAGGTCGTCATCATCAGTTGAGATTTGAATCGTGGTCAAAGCAGGAGCCTGGATTGATTCTGCCGCTGCCTGTGCAGCAGATGTGGCAGGTGCCTCATATGAAGCAGAACAGTGACCTGAAGCATATGCGTGATTTAGCCTATGTTGAAAGTGGCATGTATTCTGAATAACTCAAGTATAACTATTAGCCAGTTAACTAAAAAAAATCAGTTTAACTAATGCCTTAACTAAACTTTTACCTAACCAGTTTAATTTTTGATGCAAGTAAAAAAGTAGTTTAACTAAAAGTTAATTAATTTTTAGTTAACTTTTGCCCAACACTGTATATATTATATAGATTTATGTATGCATATATATATATCCAGTTTAAGGCTGGGTTTGTACACGGTAGAGCCAGACCGAAGCTGCAATTTACAGTTTCGGCCGAAGCCGAAACTGAGCCGTTAATGCAGTCCTACATTCGGCCGAAGCCGCCGCTCAGCCGAAACTGTCTGTCATAGATTCGGCCGAAGCCGAAGCTATTGACATGTACAGTAGTCCTGAAAGTTAGTGAACAGTGATGTTTTATATTGGAGATACAAAAAAACACATGATTAATATAAAACATAAGCAAAAGTTACTTTCTCACGTGCTAACTTACAGTGAATTTTTACATTGGCTATAGAAAAATACACATGATTAATATAAAATATAAATAAAAGTTAACGTGTCACTTGTGACGTTAATTTATAAACATATCTATAGGCTAATTGTAGCCCAACAGTCGAATGCTGTAACCAAAAATAAGTTTTCCCGCATTTTCACCCAACAAATTGCAACGTCTATCCGAATTTACTTGTCCTGTCAAACTGGACAATTGTTCGCTGGCAACACTGGTGGGTGGCGAAAAAGATATTTCTGGGCAGCAGGTCGTCAAGAAGTGGAAACTCGTTATTGTTCAGCTTCATATGCCTATGTAGATGTTAATCCGCAGTCACGAGATATTTACAAAAAACTGGTGGGACTAAACGATTCAAAACATTGGAATCGAGAATCTAAATTGATAAATGAAGGTCTTTATGACCACTTCCTTTGAACCATCCGCCTTAACCCCTTAACTGCGTATTTAACTGTAACTCAATGTAAAATGGACGGATATATCCGGGATCCCCAGTTAAGGGGTTAAAAATTCCTTTTAATCCATTTATTGCCTCCAATAACACTTATGATCCACACGAACTTGTAATGGCGCTATTGATCTTATTCGTTAGGCTACTTAGTCTTTCGACATTTGAAGCTGAATTCTAGATAGTAAACGTAAACACCATGATCAAGATTAACTAATTGATAACAACGAATAACTTTTAGAGTCATCAATTAATTATATTACGCTAAAAGTTTCGGCTTACGCCGAAACTCATACTTAGTTAAGGCTGAAGGCGAAGCCGAATATTATAAAAGCGATTTTGCCGAAGCCGAATGCTGGCCGAATCTGACAGACTCCTTTGAGTGATAAGAAGATATGTTATAAACTGTGCGCCTTGTTTGAGAAAATGTATCAGATAATGTTGAAGGACGATATTTTATTGTGAGATACGCGGAAACATTGAATTCGATGATTCGGATAAAAAGAGTGAACGCAACGGATTCGTAGAACATTGGTCGAAACAAGAATTCATTGAAAGAGTGAAGTATTGAATTTTCTTACTTATTTGTGAACATATTAGAATTTCGCCTATTTGGACATTATTGAAGATATATATATATATATATATATATATATATATATATATATATATATATATATATATATATATATCGCCGATTAGTAACTTTTATAGAAACAGCATTTCCTTCATGATCATCAGTATGCTATTACTGTTGATGGATGACTTTATAAAGTGTTCATTACTAAAAATGTTTTATTACTGTATGTTGTACGATCGTTTTAAGAGACATAATTGGATTGTTGGCTTGGAATAAAGTCTTTTTCAAACTGCCTACATGAATGTAGAATCTTAAAGGATTTCTTTGGGGAAGTTAGGACCTACAAGCAAAAAACCCGTAGGCCTACTTAGTTCAATTCTGGAAACTTCGTAGCACTAAAACTTCGGACACTATGAAATCCATCTTCCATTCGAGAACATGCACATTATAGACTTTAAAAAAACAGTCTGACACAGGCCTAGGTTATAGTGATACTGCACTGATATGTACTATCTGATAGGTACTGATACTAATAGGCTGCATTGATAGTTTTCCATTAAACTTATTGAAAGACATGTAGAGCAAGAATGTCTACTCACTTATTGTTTGACTGTCATCGAAAAAACACGGTGTATCAGTGATATTGATATTATCCACCAGCAAATAGGCATCTTTTTCGTGAAACTCTCTGTAACCAAGGAACGCTATTCGGTACATACCCTTCGGAAGACAGAGGTTAGTTGTGTCAGAACCAGGATAATACAATCGCAGCAGTTTGACTTGAAAAAACCCGAACACCGAAGCTATATAGACGTCAATATGTACAATCGTATTGTTAACTGTGCTATCCCAGTCTGTAGGTAAACTAAAGGTCGTCTCCAGATCCAGCAACACTGGTGCATCGATGTAAACCGGATCAGTCATGAACACATTTGACATATTGCGGTAGTTGGTTACCGTAGATATCGGGAATTGTGCTGAATATATAGGAAAGAAAATGCCTATGAATGACAAAATTAAATAGAGATTAACCTGCTCTGTTGATAATGCACGGCATATCCTGTAGCCTAAAAAATTTGGGTTTGGGCATTTCTTTACGTTTCTGTGATTCGAAATCAATCATGCTCTAAGATTCTGATTTAAACATGACAGTCATTCGTCAAATATTATAATTAGGCTTATATGTTTTTATCAACCTACATGCTGATAAGTAAAAATCTGATTTGTCGACAAGAAAATCATCATTATAGTTATAGTGCTTCCGGTAGCGCCATTTCGGCTGCTCGCACGTGTCTGTACGTGCTTCGGAATATCGCTGTTCTTGGCGGTTTTACCGACGTCTTGCGCTTATTTCTTTGCGCTAATCGCTCGGATTGTCGCCTACGTATCGTTTTCGAAGCGATCGACGATCGTATTTATGCCTTCTCTGCGCTGAACGGATCGAAGCTATATGTCGCCCGTGTCGGCGCGGTTGGTCCGACATTTTATCTAAGCCACTAACCCGCCGACGTAGTCTACAGGCTATAAATGGAACAGACTGTTCTGGTTCATGCGAGGAATGCCATCTTCAGTCGGTTCCCGTCAAGTTCGGCGATGGGTTACTGTCTCGCGGACGGCCGCCCTCAAGAATTCGCCGCCTGATTTTCGCCAGGCGGAGAATTTTTTTCAGCCTCCATACGGTCCTTCAACATCCTTTCTGCTTTTAGCTGACTCTTCGACGGAACGTCTTCTTGCGAATTGCAGTGGTGAAAATATATAAAACCTAAAATTTGCAGATGATGTAAGCCTACTGGCGGATAATGCACGAAGATTTTAAAGGCAGTGTTGTATCAGTTAACTGTAACTGTAACTAAAATATCAGTTAACTGAAAAATAACAAATCAGTTAACTGTAAATGTAACTGTAACTGTAACTGTAAAATAAATAACTGAAATAGTTAAAATAACTGAAAAATTACAAACTTAAGAAGTCAAACACCACACAAAAGATCTTCGATTGAACACATTGAAACTCTCTATCTTCCGAAATTATTTATGTCATGTTTATGGACCAAAAAATCTGCATGCCATTTTCAATTGTACTGATAATTATGGTAATGTAAATATATCTGACTTTGGTCGGCGGTCTCGGGAAATCTTTGTATAGCCGGTTATTGTCTCCTCCGCTCTAAACTTTGCAGTCGAGGCCAACAATAGCCTACATCTATCAGACCGCAAGGATCGAACTACCTCCCCGATTTGAGAGGTTAGGGTAGGGTAGGGAGGGGACAACATTGGGGTTGTGTCCCTCACTTTTCTAGGTGTACTATGGCTGAACAAACAGTCCGTCAAATAGACCAAGCCGGCGGAGGGGTTTTGCTCCACTCCCCTGAAGACCTCCGCTCTCAGTGACTTGGAAACTTTAATTACTGTAGCCTACTTTGTCAACAAGGTCAATCAATGGTCAGCTTGACCTTGTTAACTGCCACCGATAAACAAAACATTGGGATTTTAAAGTAAATGATTTTCTTAATTTAAAGGTTTGGTTATACTTTTTCATTTGATTTCTTTATGTTTAAACTCTCTTGGTTCGTTATTAAAATTCAAAAAAGGACGTGATATTTGGCAATGCAATCGAGCAGTGACAAAAGCAACCTTACCCTCTGAATGTCTTCAGCAATAGGCTACCAACAGCAAGCAAGTGTCAGGTGTATTGCAAAGAAACTTGAGACCTTTGTGTCATTAAGCGATTTATCTAAGCTATAATTAGATTTCTGGACTACTTGACCAAAGAGATAAGAACTTACCGATCCACGTCCACATCCAATTCTCTCCCAATGCAGAGGTACACCAGCCTTGATCGCCGGAGCAAACGTTCAACGTGTACAACGGTTCTGACGCAGATGCTTTAAAACAGCAAAAACCATTGTGATTCTTTTCCAATTTGTTACGGGTACAGCCTACATACAGTGTACATACGCGCAGATAGGGGAATAAATTGTTGGGTTTACAAATGGTAGACACCTTAGCTGCCGTCGTTAGCTGGCTAACTCTATTTATGGTATTAGTCGAAAATTAGCCGTGAAATTTATTCCGTCGAAAATCGGTCATCGATCTGGATCGTCAGCCATCCTCAAAACTTTATATTTTTGAAGGTGGTATCGTTAGTAATATAATATAAAAAATTTGGATAAAATGAAGGTGTATAAGGAGAAAGATAGCAGCTGATCGGGCAGATTCAGAGGACGTCTAGGAACTATGGATCATATATCAAATCTACGATGGATTATGGTAACAGTTAGGGAATATCAAAATGAACTCAACTTGTTTCATTATTTCATCGAGTAAAGTAAGGCATTTGACTGAATAATAATATTTTTGTAGAAACACCAGACGCATAGAGGCATAACAGAACACCTAATAGCATTGACAAGGAATTTAGAAAAAAATCAAGAATTTCGCAGTAAAACAGAATATGGAAATACAAACTGGATCAAGATGGGAAAATGAGTGAAACAGGAATGTAAACTGTCTCCATACATATTTAATCTTTACACAGAAACCATCATGAGAATAGAAGAAGTACAGACGCGAATGCGAATCTGAAGATAGAACGCAAAGTTTCAAAGCCAGCCTGTTTGTTAGATATTGCCTATCCTCCATAGGCCTAATTGCGTATTCAGAAGGTAGACCCGTCTCGAGCTTGAATCATAAACACGGCGTCTAAATACAACTAAATCACTTCACTGGTTGTCTGTCAGGTTTCAAAATCTGCCTGCTAGTCCACAAGATGCTGTATTCGAACTAGCCATCATATCTCCATTTCTGACTTACCGCTCAGGATCTGATAAACTAACGACCAAGTCTTGAGTATTATTCCTTTTTCAGATTCGCACAGTCGCACCGTCCTGGCTAAGTACGCCTTTTCAGTGGCTGGGCCGGGACTGTGGAATTTATTTCTAGCATAGGTCCGCTCCGCTGAATATCTCATGAGATACAGCAGAAACAAAGATTCAAAACCTGCCTGTTTTCTATTACCTTCCCTCCATAACTGCAATCTAAACACCTAACAATTAGAACTGATTTATTGGTTTTAACTAGGGATTTTGTGATTCTACTTTGAAGCGATTAATTATCGGCTGATACTAAAAGCATTATTAAAATGACGCCATGAAGCTCTTTGAATAGCCAGTCAGTTTGCTTGTTTGTTTGTTATCAGGTTTTGAAGAAAGATCGGTTACAGTTACTCACATAGGTACATATGCCCAAAATCATTAGTCACATAAACATACGTAAACATACTCACCATCGTTGATCAAATGAATTTTTTGAATGAAAATATTGGTATAATTTGTGGGTGCATTTCTTCGGCGATATGCCGCAATTCGTAATCTTGCCAAGCCCTGGTATTCGATGAAAACGTAATAGGAAAAGGTATCGGTAAAGATCGTCTCTAGTGCATTCAGGTAAATCAATTGAGCGGAACTGGTCGAATTCGACAGCATCAGCAGAGAAAAATTCAATTGAGCAGCAATGGAGAGTCTCCCTCCTTCTACAGCTACAGATAGATTCATCAGTTTTGTGGTGTCGAACGGAGGAGATACTAAAACAGATTCTTCGTCAGAGTTGAACTCGTCAAATTCACTTCGGAAACCTAGAATTTGATCAACAAACATTAGAGATCACATTATGGCTTCTTAAAAATGGCAATCGCCTGTTGAAATCGAAGTAGGGCACACTAATTGATTGAACGTATTGGCGGAAGGAGACGCAAGCTGACATTCAAAGGTTGCTGAGCACTCTCTATCTCTCTCTGTCTCTCTATGTCTCTCTGTCTGTCTGTCTCTCTCTCTCTCTCTCTGTCTCTGTCTCTCTCTGTCTCTGTCTCTGTCTCTGTCTCTCTCTCTCTCTCTCTCTCTCTCTCTCTCTCTCTCTCTCTCTCTCTCTCTCTCTCTCTCTCTCTCTCTCTCTGGAGCGTCGGCGGACCTCCTTTTATTCACAAATCTCGACATTCCCAGACAACAATGAATTACAAGGCAAACGTTATGACGAAAAGCGTTCGGCATATGCAGGCTATAGGCCCTTTCATTCAACACAGTAATAAATTGTGCAGTTACCTAGCGTCCAGAACTCAAGTCCAACTGTATCGAATATCAAAGCAATTCTCACCTTAGTCATGAATTTCACGGACTGTTTAACCCCTTAACCGTGTATTTAACTGTAACTCAACGTAAAATATATGGATATATCCGGACTCTCCAGTTAAGGGGTTAAAATACATATGTCAAAATGACAGGTTTATAAACAAAAGCTTTTTCTATTAGAATATTTGCGATCACTGGATTCGACAATTCCAGAACCTCGGAAATAGCTCAGAGAATGATCGATGGAAAAGAACGCATTATACGAGAGATGTCTCGAAACCAATCTAATTAATCTTTCACTAATCTATTAAAATTCCTTTGAAGCCCGATGTTCTAAATTTAGCTAATTATTAAATCGTGCCTTGGACCAATAAATCATGAAACTGTGTGTTTTCTCTATTATCACTTTTAGCATGCAGAATCCATCTATTAAAACCCCAAATCCTCATCTTGGGAGTGCTCAGTTTTCACTTTAAATGGACTGTGACTAGAATCCATTTGTCTTAGTGCGACCCAATAACCACTTTAATCAACAAAGTCACATTTTAAAATACTTTATACTTCACTAAAGCTGCAGCTTTCATAATACAGTACAATTAAAATAAAATAATTGTATTTTAAATAATTAAAATAGGAAAACCTGTAAAATAGGATTTAGGCCTATTTGACACACATTTGGTTTACGGTTTACATCAGCATTTGATCATCTTTGCGATCATTATCGGCTCTTTCTTTATCGTGACCAATTTAAGGTATTCAATCTATCATTTGGGAACTCTGATTAAAATGCCGGCCATTTCGACAAAATAACATGCTAAAGTAACTGACCCGATGCCGCATCCTCATTATAAAAATGAGACCAACTGAATCCATTTTTTGAATGATCTCTGAATCCGCATGATGGATCATCCTCTCGTGCGTTAAATTTACATTCGCCGTTCCACAATGTAGAATTGTGAACATCTAAAAAATAAGAATTTCATTATGAGATTAGACTAGACCAGCGGTTCCCAACCGGGTAGTAGGTCTACACGCACCCCTTGGCGTACGCGTTCTGTTGCAAAGGGGCAAGAGACGGAAATAAGAATTTTAAAAAAATAACAGAAAATATATCAACAGAGTTTTTCGGACGAGGATTCAAATCCCACTTCTGACACCAAATAATGTGATCGTCCGGCAATTCAGATCATGACATTCGACTATTAGACACAAATGGCGAACTCATTTTGAGTTTTTAAGCAGTTAATCAAATAACAGATATTGCTAAAGTACATTCATCAATACGTCAATATGGCTGTCCTTCATACAACGAACGCACACAATCCCCTTCTACTGTATCATTAGGCCTACGTATGGTGTTCATCTCCCGCTAAAATCAAGCAACTAAAAATACAAAAAACACCCGACAATGACCCAAAGATAATATTAATAATATTATTATTATTATTATGCACTTCTCTGTCACCATTTCTAATACCTAAGAGTATCAATCGATGGTACTTTTAATCCATCCGCAAAAGACCAGGTCATTCCAGACTCCAGAGGTCAGTCAGTTGGAAACAACAGAGAGACCATGGAGACAATGCTAATTGGAAGTGATTTGTTTTAAGTGTGGATCTGAAAATACTCAGTGAATTGGAAGATTTGACAACCAGAGGAAGAGAGTTCCAGATTATTGACCCAGAAATAGAAATAGCTTTCTTGCCAATTTCAATGGTGGTTCTATGTAGAATATATTGTACATTTAACAATGAATCAGCAAACCTTGTGAATGACAATGTTTCGGGTAGCTCAAAATAGATTTTAAATATAGAGATTGGCCAGACTGCAGTGTTTTAAGAACCAGGAGACCAGTTATTGTATACAATTTTCTGTTCTACCGTTCTGACATATTAATTTTCGACGATATTGGGTTTATGAGTGTGAATGCACCCCGACGCTTTTGCCGAGATCAATGAATCATGGCTAGTCACAAATCTAATCTTTTATTATTTGGAACTTAACTTGACATGCCTTGGGAATTTTTTATACAGAATGTTGTGATACAAAATGAACAATAGGCCTATGCGTCATTAGTGATTAATTAAATAGTCAAGAAAATGAGTAGATGTAGTCTACTGGTAAAAGGAATTAACCTGACCACAAAATTTACTGTATACTCTCAATATATCCGTGAACTGTCATAAACACAACAAAATTTCAATAGTTCTATCAAATTGTATGTGTCTGAGTATTTTACTGGCAGTCTTCATACAGTACAGAAACAGCTGAATGGCCTGAGCAAACAAAGCTTGAACAAATGCCACAGCGTTTTCGAACATTCCTGTCCATGAACTTTGAGTGGAGTGGCATCTGTCCTGAGTAGCAAAAGCTGCATCACCAACAGGTGCCTGTGCAAAAATTGTGTATCCAAAGTGCTTTATGACATCTTTGACGTGCTTTCTCTGGCTGTTTAAGTTTTGAAGTCGTTGATTGATCAAGTCCGAAACCAACAAAAATGTACCAACTTTAATTATAAATTTCCTGCGGCGCCGACGTGGCGCTTTGTTCTTCCAGGTCGGATTGTTGCCAAGCCAGATGATGAATGCTGCAACGGTGGCAACATCGACCGTGCAAAAATTATAACCATTGGCCAACAGTTTACTTTTCGCCGACACGTCAACACTTGTCAGGTGATCGAGCTTATCCATCCCACTTTTAACTTTATTGCAATGGATGATAATCTCAGGCTTTTGTCGATCGCCTAGTACAATTTTATAATGGCGCAAAGAAGAGAGTAGACAACATTATTTTCCTTTTTGGAACATTTGAGACCAATGTTAGTTGATCAGAAAATCTAAAGATTAACGATCATTCTATTCAGTTCATGTGATGTTCTTCCATGCATCTGCATCATATCTGCATCATATCTGCCATGCATACTGGTATTTCGGTTTTTTTTCTCTGACAGTTTCGACATATGTCAATCCACTGGACAGTAGCTCTTATGCTAGTGGAAAACCTGCGCATAGGTTATCCCTAGCAACATTTCTGTCACTGTGGTACTCAGGTGCCACCAATGGCTTGACAGCATTTGCACCGAGATTCTGCTCTCTTTGACTGCCTGACAACCGTTCAATATAAAGGGAACCATTTAGAGAAAACAAGGTGTTGGCATCACATGCGCACAACATTTTTCTACCTTATTTACCAAGTTTGCTGGGTATGTACTGTCGAAAAGGGCATTTTTCTCTAAATGGTAACAGTTGTTCATCAACTGCTATGTCAGTTAATTTCCAGGTTTTTTGTCAATGAACGATAAGTGTAATTCAATCAGCAATATTATCTCTTACCGGTGCAGAGCCGTGATGTCACAAGCACGCTGTCGACGGTAAGTTGCTCTCCAGGTATTGAGCATCTGGCCTCAAGTATTAAGACGAATTGCTGACCGTCTGCAGGTATCCCATCAATGTCCCTTGACAGTGTATAAAACTGTTGCACATACATCATCGGCTTTATGTTTCTGTGCAGCAGTTTTTCTTGGTATCTGCCTTCAACCAGATATGCGAGCTTCACATAGAACTCCGTCTGGGCAACAAAGGAAAATGTTACACAAGATGGTTGCGTAATTCGAAACATCGGAGATACGAATTTGGCGACATGGACATCTGAATATATCTGTCGTGAAGGAGAACTAAGTTCTAAAGACCTCCACAATTCTGAAATACAGTCATTCAGACCACATATTAATCTAAATATAGTGGTGTTCTAAAGTCTGAAGTCACATTCTCCTTTTTTGATTATTTTGATGTTCTAAGTTGCTTTGTGAAGCATGCTAACGTGGAAACTCACATGGCCACACATTGAACGCTTTTCTATTGAATTTAAAACACTAGGAATAATTTTTGCATAGGTTTTAAAAGCCTAACTAGAAAGATGCTCGCTTCGCTCGCGCTCGCTTCGCTCGCAGTGCAGGATAATACTAATCCAATACCTATACCTAATATCCAATCAATGAATTCATGCTGAACAACATTTCAATGATCGCCACCTAGCCAAGCTCTGCGCCACGTAATAATTAGGCCTATGTAGGCCTACGTTAAAATCACGCAACTGTAACACTGGTCAGCAAATTTTATGCGATTTTTTGTTTCCTCTACAAATTTTGGTGAAACTAATAGATTTTGACTTGCTGAACACAAATATGTAATTAGAATTTCTGTATCACGTAAGGTTTTTAAGAAATCGACAATTTAGCATTTAGTATTGTAACGTCTTCTGCAACATAATCCTACAGAAGGATCTAGGCAATAATGACAAGACATGAGAAAATTAGAAATGTTTTGCTGTAAATTTTCGTTTGTAGTCACTGTCCTGTGCTTCACGTATCAGTGACCACCAGTGGTCTCCGAGCATAGACAGACTCCACTTTCCCTGGTAGCGTTTCTCGATGCTGGCAATGTCTTTGTGAAATCTTTCACCATGTTCATCACTGACGGCGCCGAGATTGTCCGGGAAGAAGTCCAAGTGAGAATGAAGGAAGTGTATCTTCAGTGGCATGTTGCATTTCATTGCCTAGTAAGCTTGTAGCAGATTTCCAACTTGTTCAACATAGTTTGGCGCCTTGTAGTTGCCCAGAAAGTTAGCAACAACATCCCTGAAGGCTGTCCAGGCAACATGATCGGCACCCTGCAAAAGGCCCTCAAAGTGACTGTCCTTGAGCATCTCTCGAATCTGTGGGCCAACAAGAACGCCTTCTTTTATTTTAGCATCAATGGTGCGTGGAAACCTCTGTCGTAAGTATGTAAAGGCTTCACTTTCTTTGTTCATTGCTTTGACAAAGTTTTTCATTAACCCAAGTTTGATGTGCAAAGGTGGGAGATAAATGTTCTTCGGATCAACGAGAGGATCATGTTTAACGTTCTTCTGTCCTGGAACCAGGTCCCTGTGAGATGGCCAGACCTTTCTCACATAATGTGAATCTCTAGCTCGGCTGTCCCATTCGCAAAGAAAGCAGCAGTACTTGGTGTAGCCTAGCTGCAGACCGAGTAGAATTGCAACAACTTTCAGATCTCCACATATATTCCAGTTGTATCTCGAGTATTCTATGTGTTTCAATAGCAGCTGCATGTTCTTGTGGCGAACCAGGCCTTCACTACTTAACTATAGCGTTCCCAGGATGCCTAGGCCCGGCTGGCTACAAAGGGGTTATCAATATTCATAAGGACGCGTGGGGGTCGACCTAGCTTTTTGGCATAGGCTTTCTCTTATATATATAGGGCTGACTACTCATCAGTCTCTCCCTCTCTTCTCTCAATACGCCTCTCACTCTACGGTTCTCGTGTACCCGTGTACCCTTCTCTCTTCGTGTACCTTCCTATCTCTCGTGTACCCGTGTACCACTCTTTGTGTACCGTGTACCATGTACCATGTACCGTGTACCATGTACCATGTACCGTGTACCATGTACCACTCCTTTCGCAGGACCCTTCCTTCACCACACACGCCGCCTCGGCAATCGGTCCTGACTACTGTTCGGATCGCTATTTATCCGATTCTGGACAGGCTTGTGTGGGGTATGCTAACCTCGCCAGCCAATCACATCCGTCCTTCTCCTGGCTCTTGGCTCCATCCATCCAACCTTCGCCTTCTATCCTTCCTACACTATTAGGCCACCGACCTCCCACGTATTATTATTATTATTATAGGGCCTCAGGCTATTTGCATTATTATGGCTCTACCTAATGATCTACTTATTATTATTATTATTATTATTATTATTATTATTATTATTATTATTATTATTATTATTATTATTATTATTATTATATGGCATTAATGATTTCGCTACATTCTCATATGTTTCCTTCATGTAAGCAGCATGTCCAATGGGTACTGAAGGGTATGAATTGCCATTGTGCAGCAAAACAGCCTTTAAACTTAACAGCGAAGAGTCAACAAAAAGTCGCCATTCGGATGGATTGTGCTTACAGCCGAAAGCAGAAAGCAATCCATCAATGTCAATGCAAAAAGTAAGACTGTCGATTTTTTTGAAGAATCGAGTCAAGTCTTCATGCCGTTTACGAAATACTGAAATTTTTGTACCTGGAGAGATCAGATTCCATTTTTGCAACCTAGATCCAAGCAATTCTGCTTGATTTTTTGACAAATCTAAGTCTCTGACCAGATCATTGAGCTCTGCCTGAGAAATCGAATGAGGATTGCTGGATGTCGATGGCTCAAACTCTGGGTCTTCCGTAGCTGAAGCATCAACTATCTGCAGTATTTCATCTGTCTCTGCATGCTCGTCCTCGTCCTCCAGTGTCCAAAACTTGGGGGTTTGGAACAGAAAGACTCTCGTCGTGTGGAACTGGTCTCATTGCCGAGGCAAGGTTAGGATACTCAATAGACTTCCTATTCTTTGAAGAAAACCCTGTAACATTCGTCATGCAGAAATAGCAATCCGTTACATGATTATTCGGCTCCCTCCATATCATTGGTATGGCGAATGGCATGGATGGATGCTTACCTGCAAGCCAAGCTCGCAGACTGGTAGCACAAGATGAACAACATATATGAGGTGCCCATAGTTTGTCCTGGTCGCCAATTTTGCATCCAAAGTATGACTCATATCCTTTCTTTATGATTGCTGTCATACTCCGCTTCTGTGATTTCAACGTAAACTCTCCACAGATGTAGCAGAACGTGTCACTGCTATTGCGACATCGACGCGACATTTCAGAAACTTTAGTTAAATTAGTTAATATATTCAATTCACAGCCTTTAACTAAACAGTTATAACTCATCAAATATAAAGACTGCAGCTGCGTCCTAGTGCTGCTTGGTATTTATATAGGACTACGTAACCACAGCAACAATACATGCTAGGCATGTAGTCTTGAAGACAGGTTTGGGCGCGTCTGGGCATGTCTGGACATGCCTAATTATACTAATTTTCAAAATCCATGTAGTTAAGTGAGCCAGCAGTGCATATTACATCTGTTATGGCGGTCACATAAGATTCTTGCCTAACCTGAATACCCATAACTCAGATAACTCTCGAAACCACGATTTTAAAATTCTTATAATTTTAAAATTTAAAATCAGCTTTTTCTCAAAAAGTTACGTGATAGGAAAATTTCAAAATTATTCCTGTAATCAGCATGACAAAATCTACCTAGAACACCAGAACTTGCACAGGGAACAAAAACCTTGTTGACCAGTGTAACCATTTGTGACGCTGTACACGTATTTTTTGTGTACGTTAAAATGTATGTTACAATTGCGCAACTTTCTCAAGCTACGAACAATTGTTACCAATAGCAACGTCGTCGCACGCTACGAACAATTGTTACCAATAGCAACGTCGTCGCACGCCCACCCCTCTGACGCTGCAATGACTCGACTAAACCGTGCTAAACGTACGCTTCGTCAAACGCTTCTTCGTCAACCAATGAGAACGCTTGAAGGTAACAGACATACAGAACAAGGATCTTAATATTATAGATGTTGAAACAGTGCACCATATACATTATACAGGGTGTCACTGAAAAACACAGCAGAAAAACTATGATCTCTTGACAATTCCTATATCTATATATTTATATCAAAATTTCCACACGTATACAGCACATATTTCCTCACCTTTCTGCTTATTTTCATCTCATTTTCATGTAAGGTGGCCATATTGTGAAATATCGAAGTCAAATTTCGATTTTTACTACTCAGTTGCAGCATGACAGGCCTAAATATCTAGCTTCACATAATTTTGGTTTCATGTCAATGTTTGTAGTAGTAGTAGTAGTAGTGCAGTAGTAGCAGTAGTAGTAGTACCAGTGGTGCTACCAGTGGTAGCAGCAGCAGTAGCAGCAGCAGTGCAGCAGTAGCAGTGGTGGTGGTGGTGGTGCAGCAGCAGCAGTGGCAGCAGCAGTGGCAGCAGCAGCAGTGGTGGTGGTGCAGTGCAGCAGCAGCAGCAGCAGTGCAGCAGCAGCAGGTGGCAGTGGTGCACCAGCAGCAGTGGCAGTGGTGCAGTGGCAGCAGCAGCAGCAGCAGCAGCAGCAGCAGCAGCAGCAGCAGCAGTGCAGTGGTGGCAGCAGCAGCAGCAGCAGCAGCAGCAGCAGCAGCAGCAGCAGCAGCAGCAGCAGCAGCACCAGCAGCAGCAGCAGCAGCAGCAGCAGCAGCAGCAGCAGCAGCAGCAGCAGCAGCAGCAGCAGCAGCAGCAGCAGCAGCAGCAGCAGCAGCAGTAGCAGTAGTACCACCGCCATGATGCATGTCGTCTTCGTGCCAAGATTCGCTAAGCTAATACCAGGGGCCGCTACATTGCTGACAAGAGCTCGCATCACTGATGGCAAAGGATCGCATCACTGCGTGACGCCCCTATTAGCGCTTTGTCTTCCTTCTAGAACGGCTCCAAGAGTTCCCCACGTGTATGATCTCCCCTGTTAACGTCCTTATCTCTAATAATATGTAACCCAGCTCTGGCAAACAGTAGGCCTTTGTTTATTTCTAACGCAATATCCTGAGAATCGGCCACACTGGCTGTTTCATACCCTTATGTGAGTTAAAATTCATTTTCCCATTTAATAAAATATTTGGGCTGGGGACTAGGACTCATCCGTCTCCATACCTCTGTAGTTATCGCATTGGCTTAGCTCGGCTTGTTTCGTAATAGTCACTACAAATAATTATTTCGATTATTAAGGAATTTCTTCTCGTTGCCTGATCATAGAGCATCGCCGATGACATAGCTATGTCTTCTCTATCACCAAACAGATCAGGGAGTCGCTAAATGTGTTGTAGAACTATTATTATCTCGCTTGAAGGAATGGAATCTATTGGATTCGATTTATTCAAAAGCAAGACATACACAGAGGCATCAGGTGTTTCCTTCCTTCTAAGAACTTGCAGACTCTTTTAAGCAATTGCACATAGGGCCTACATGTACATCGACAGTTTGTTCAATAAATTTGGTAATAAACATAATACAGGGATTGAGGGCTTTTTCTCGTATAAACAGTTGAAGAAGAAACCTGAATGCTTTATTTTTGGCAGTAATATCAATCTATCCCGGTTGGACGTTCAACAAATTTGAAGGAAACCTGTGACAATACGCTATGCGTCCTCAATAGTTTAGAATACAGTGGCAATTAACTGACAGAGGGACAGGATGATGAAGAATTCCAGCATAAAGTTTCTAAAAAGTATAAACCCTAAAACTTTGTTTGAAGCCCGTCAAAATTATTTAATTACATAGCCCTCGGACAGACACTGCCATAGCAATTTGGTTTTCGCTGTCCAAAAAGGTTGCCGAACCCTGTTCTAAGGGATAATGACACTTCAAATGTCAAAAGTAATGCAAATAAAAGTTTACAACTGTTGAGAATATTGTACACGAAATTAAATGCCATATTTGGAATCAACATGTCCAATTCCATGTCCAATTCTATTCTGTAACTGTTAGAACTGTTAGAACAACAGAAAGGAAACTGGAAGCCGCAGAGATATGGTTTCTCAGACGTATGAAAAAAATTTCATGGACATAAAAATAACAAATGAGGAAGTACTAAAAGTGTTTGGTGTAAAAAGAAAACTGACACAAACAATAAGAAAGTGTGGCGACCATGTGCCACAGATAGCATTATTATTATTATTATTATTATTATTATTATTATTATTATTATTATTATTATTATTATTATTATTATTATTATTATTATTATTATTATTATTATTAATGATTGCTTAACTGTATAAACTTGTTAGTTAATAATTTAATCTAATTAATTAGCGTTATAATAAAGTAATTTTGTACTAATTTTAATTAATTAATAAAGTTTTAATTCATGTAAAACGGACAGAGCACGCGCTAGGCTAAGACGCTTAGGCTTCGGTAAAATTATTAGAATCGCCACGGCCGCCCAAAGACCGAGAGATAAGTTGTATAAACCGGCAACGATTTATGGTTCCCGAGCCTTCGGCAAGTAGAGAGTTTGGCCGCTGAAAGATCGTCGCCTGTTTGACAGAGGCTGCGCGGAGACGGCGGCTGGCTGGCTGCTGACGAAGGGAACAGGCGGTTGGAGCGATGGAAAGAAGGAGAGAGAACGCAGCGGTCGGCCGGCTGTGTAGTCGATGCGTACGTCTGAACACCGGCGCCCGGGCTACCAGGGGTGGTTAGCGAAGGGCTGGGCCCGTAGACGGGGTCGCTTACCACCGATAACGACGACACCATTGCCTAGGTTCCTTCTCTGACGGCATCTAAGCGGACGTGGCCCTACAGCTTGAAATTCCGCCTAAAGAGCGGCGCCCGAGGAACAAGGTCCTGACGGCGATGCGCGTCGCCGGCGGCGAGGCGCCCTTCGCCGCTGCCGACGACGCTAGAGGGGTGGGTCCGAAGTTAAGCTTCCTGACGGATAAAACGCGTAGATTTTTGGGAGCGAGCGCCCTCAAGGGCTGGTTCTAAAAGTCGAAAATCTCCGAAATATGGGAATTTATGTAGCCCGCGTCGGTAGGCGGACGCAGGCGGCTGTTGAACTAAAAGTTCGCTTGAGACGCGCGCCCAGCTGGCAGGAGCTATTGCCGCGTCGCTTAGCCGTAGAGGAAGCCTCTGATCACCGCTAAGGAAAACGTTCTTAAGCAAGTCCCTACTTTTTCCTATTGACGGCAACTACGCGAAAATACAGACTACAGACGAAAAATCCGCCTAAGTGTCCGTCAAAAAGTTTCAAAACTCTAAAAATTTCAGTCATGAATATGAGATCCTCTTTTCGCATTGTGCTCGCTTATACTGTGAGGCGACAGAGTAAAGAAAGCACAGCGATTGAAAGCGAGTATTTGGAGCCCGCTTAAAGTGCTAAAGCTTATCGTTTCATACTGACGTATCAAAGACTATTGATTGCAGTTCCTGTGCGCTAGTTATTGTGGCTGCCGGACTGCGTCTAGCTACCGCGTCTTTGTCCGTGTTACCAGTGTTGCCACTGTAGCCATTGTTGTCATTGTTGCTTGGTTTATTAATAAATAAAAATAAACCAATAAAGGCAAGTTGTGTTCGTGTCTTTAAAAGTCGCTGTGACGCCGGAGACTCAGCGCACTGTCCGTGAAGGTGAGCCTTGGCAGTGATGAACCTCGCCTCCCTGAGGTCACGTTAGTGCCCGGGAGGTCAATTCTGAGTCAAGGGAGGAGACAGACGCCCGCCTGTCGTAAAGGCGCGGGGAGACAGTTTGAGCGAATCGACGGCCAGGAAAAGAGTGGACCGCCGTCCATTCAGGCACGGATAAACCTCGGGTTTGGTGAAAGCGTGTGAGGAAGCCAAGAGACAACGCCGCCTGTCTATAAGAGAGCGGAAAACGGCTAGATTGCCGAGAATGAAGATACGTGGGGCCAAGTCGAAGTCAGAGACTAGGAATACCTATCGAAATCGCTTAAGGCGCCGAGACCAAGCGGTGGCCAGCGATAAGAGGCATGAGTTAACCCCTTAACCGGGCGCGACGGCTCAGAGCCGTCCAGTTTACATTGAGTTACAGATTTATTCCCCGGTTAAGGGGTTAAAGGGTCTCTCTGACGAGGCCGGAGCCGGAACGGATAGAGAGTCAGAGGAGGAAAACGAGAACCCTACGTTGAGGAGCGGCCATCCTCAGTGTGCTGCCTGCCCGGCAGCCGCGGACACCTCCTCTGATGTCGGAGAGCCGGTGAGGGAAAGTGACGCCGCCGATCAGGCAGAATCGGCGGCTGATGGCGATCGGGAGATCGAGCGGGCGTTGTGGGCCGCCCGACCACCGGCCGCGCTACGAGACCGCGAGCCGGCGGAGTCGCCACAAAAGCAACAGTTACAATTTTCGGACATCTAGCTAGAAAGGATGGATTGGAAAATCTAGTCGTAACAGGAAAAATAGAAGGCAACAAATCAAGAGGAAGACAACGAATGAAGTATACAGACAGCCTAAGAGAAGCAATAAGAGCTAAAGATAACAATGAAATGATAAGGAAAACCAGAAACAGAGAAGAGTGGAAATCCATGGTAGCCGACGTAGGAATACATGGCACTTGACAAAGAAAAACTGTTAGATATAAAAACGAATACAGACTTGATTCAATTTTTTATCGAATGTTATTATAAAGTGCAATGCAGGCCCTCCGTGAGAAAATCTGGGCCCCTGTGCAGAATATAATAATAAAATTGCTTGACGACCTTTTTGCTTGTCAGCGTCTTTTACATCTTGAAATTTTAAAATTAGGTGATGACCATTTTTTTGCTTTGTTCAATCTTTTCACGCCGGGCCCCCCTTTTGCTCGCCGGGCCCCCTCTACTTTAGTGTTATTATTCATATTATTATTAATTATACATATTCATCATCGGCCCGGGCCCCCAGACCGCCGGGCCCCTGTACAGTTGCCCCCCTCTCGGCGGCCCTGCTGCAATGTTTAAACTACAACAAACTATAAGATGAAAAGACGAAAATAGCCACCTATGGACTTTGGTGGAATTATTTTGAAGATCAAACGGAAACGGTTTGTTGGTTTGTAAGAATGGAAATTGTAAATTACTTTCATTTGAGTTGTTTTGACCAACTGTCTCTGAGGACGAAATGAATGGCAAATCGTTAAATAATATGTCCAGTTCCCTTCAATGTCAAGAACTTCGATCTGAAACCATTTCAGTAGGCAGCGGTACAGCTACATTCACATGTTTAATATTGAGTAGGAAAATAATTTGCAAGTATGGTATTACTAAACTGTCATCGTCGTCATCATCATCATCCTCATCGTCGTCGCCGTCATCGTCATCACCATCATCGTTATCATTATCATGGTCATCATATCATCTTCATCACCATCACCAACACTGCTGCCACCACCAACATCATCGCACCATCGTCATCATCACCACCACCAACACCACTGCCACCACCATCATCATCGTCATCATCACCACCCACATCTTCATCACCATCATCGTCGTCGTCATCGTCATCGTCACCATTTTCGTTGTCGTCGTCACCATCATCATAACCATCAAGATCGATAATTATGTGTTGAAAAATGGAGAGGAGACATCGCACAAAGTTCCGGGATTCGTGTCCGTTATATTGTGTCACAAACGAGTGATGTGTAAAATATGACTAGATTCCTTCTTTTCAGCCTGCCATAATTCTGTATTCAGGTACTTTATTTCTGACGGTTGTGCTCCGTCACTTTTTTGCCAAGTTCCTATGCCATGGTTTACTGGAGTTAGGGATAGGAATATAGAGACACTGCTTTAAAATGAGGAGATGCTTCAATATGATGAGGGAAAACTGAGTGGTGACATCATCGACCCAAGACTGCGATGTGTCCTGTATCGTGACTGTAAGCTGGGGAACCAGTCTAGCAGGACACCATCTTGGGAGCCATCTTGGGCACCACGTTCTTGATCTTATTATTAATAAAGTAATACGAAACATGGTGGCAGCGGTGAAAACCAACTCCGCGGACTAGATCGAACATCGAAACCGGACTACTACATACTTTCGAGCGAACGTAGGCCAGGTCGAATACCGTTTTTCGTGCCTCACTCGAAAGTTACTAGTCATGGCCGAACAGGACCAGCCTGCTCCATCTCCGGAATACGACCCCCCACAAGCCTTGTCTTACAGCCTCATCCAGCGGAAAACTGGAAATGTTTCAAACAAAAATGGCAAAATTATTCAATAATCACCAATCTCCAGCGACAAAGAAAGGAATACCAAGTTGCCATGCTTCTACACACACTGGGTGACGACGCCCTGAAAGTCTACAACGGATTCGTCTTCTCCACACCGGATGATGAGCGGACAGTAGAAGAGATCATGGAGAAATTTGACACCTTCGCCATAGGTGAGCTCAATGAAACCTATGAACGATTCCTGTTCAACAAACGAGATCAATCAGAAAGTGAGTCTTTTGAAAACTATCTCACTGCTCTTCGCACTCTCTTAAAGACTTGCAGCTACTGTAACGTGTGCATCAGCTCTGTTTTGCGCGATCGCATTGTTCTAGGCATTCGAGATTCGGCGACACAGACTCTGCTATTGAGGGAGCGTGCGCTTACACTCGACAAAGCCATCAGCATATGTCAAGCGGCAGAAAAGGCAAGCAACCACAGCCAGATCTACAGATCAGAACCGGTCAACAGAGTTGTCAGCCACAACAGATCTAGAGCTAGACAGCCATCTGCAGCAACTTCCTGTCCTAGTCAAAGACGACAGGCAGATGGACTGAAACAGTGTAAATTCTGTGGTGAAGAACACATCTTCATCAAAAAGAATTGCCCAGCCTGGGGCAAGAGGCGCAGAGGATGTGGCCTTAAGAATCATTTTCTCAGCCAATGTCCTCAGACAACCACTTCAACACAAAGAAAAACAAACCCTGTTCACAACGTTGACAATGCCAGCTCTACTGGCTCAGACGAGGAGGCCCTGGTTCTTGCTGTAACCAAACAATACTCTGCATCTCGTGATCTCAAATGCAAAATGCTCGTTGGTCAGAACAAAACACCAGTTGTTTTCCAAATCGACACAGGAGCAACAGTGAATATCCTACCAGAGCGATTCTCCTCACACATTACGGCTACGAATAAGAAACTGACAATGTGGAACGGTTCCCAACTCTCACTTCTCGGCACCTGCAGCACAACTCTGCGAAATCCCAAGAACCGAAAGAAATACAACGTTGAGTTTATTGTCGTACAAGATCTGACTCCACTTCTTGGACTCTCTGCGTCTGAGCAGATGAATCTCGTTGAAATTAATCACACAAATCTTGATCGTATTGCCGCTGTTACATGCGTAGAGGAATTCGAAGATGTTTTTCGAAGCGAATTGGGTACTCTCAAAGGACAAGTTCAGCTGAAAACTGACCCTGATGTGCATCCGGTAGTAATGCCGTCCAGACGCATGCCACTAGCTATCCGACCAAAACTCAAAGAAGAACTTACTCGCTTAACGACTCTGGGTGTCATCGCTCCAGTGGATGAAGCAACCCCATGGGTAAGCCAAGTTGTAGTAACTCAAAAGAAATCTGGTGCGCTTCGGGTCTGCATCGACCCACTTGAACTCAACAAAGCTCTTCTACGTGAGCACCTAACTCTTCCTGTTCTCGATGACGTTCTACACGAACTCGGACAGTCTCGCGTATTCTCGAAGGCTGATCTTCAGTCTGGCTATTGGCATGTACAGCTCAATGAAGAATCCAGCCATCTTACCACATTCCAAACCTGTTTTGGTCCTTCCGATGGCTCCGACTACCGTTTGGAATCAATGTGTCCTCTAAAATTTTCCAAAAGAAACTCAATGATGCAATTCGCGACCTCTCTGGCGTCGTGTGCATAGCATCCATGGCAAAGATGACCAAGAGCATGGTACAAACATGCGCAACTTTTTTCAACGATGTCGCGTGTCTGGAATCCGTTTAAAGAAAGAGAAATTTCAATTCAAACTGAAGGAAGTAGCCTTCATGGGTCATCTAGTCACATCTGAAGGACTAAAACCAGATCCAGACAGAGTCTCCGCCATCAACGAGATCCCTGAACCAGAAAATCGCGAACAACTTCTTAGGTTCCTGGGCATCATCAAATTCTTAAGTGCTTTCCTACCGAACCTATCTCACATCATAGATCCGTTGCGCAACCTGACAAAGCGAGATGTACCGTGAAACTGGTCCACCACTCAACAACGCGCATTCCAGGAAGCCAAGCACTTGGTGACTGCAGCTCCAGTTCTGGCTTTCTATGACCCCTCAAGACCACTTATTCTGGAGAATGATGCAAGCGAATATGGCATCGGTTCTGCAATCTTGAAAGACGGCCGACCTATTGCATATGCCAGTCATTATCTGAGTGACACAGAAACTCGATGGGTGCAAATTGAGAAGGAACTTCTAGCCATAACTTATGGGCTAGAGAGGTTCCGCCATTACACTTATGGTCGCCATGTAGCCATCATCACGGACCACAAACCATTGGTGGCTATTGTCTCAAAACCATTGTCAAAAGCACCCAAAAGACTTCAGTCACTTCTCTTGCGCACCCAGCAATATGACTATGAGCTCGTATACCAACCTGGCAAGTCTCTGCCTATAGCTGACGCACTGTCACGCGCTCCGGTGCAACAACCCAATACTGAACGCACTTGGCAGGTCAGTAATATCTTCCTGTGTCCTATCAGCGATGAATTTCTCGATCGCATAAGAAATGCTACCATGCAAGATGACTCTTTACAGCAGTTAAAAGATGTCATAATGCGTGGATGGCCTGTTCACAAGTCTTCTCTAAATCCAAGCGCTATGCCATTCTTCGACTACCGTGATGAGCTGACTATACAAGATGGCGTAATTCTCCGTGGTGACCGTGTCATCATACCGGCAACCTTAAGACAAGAAATTAAATCTCGAGTTCATGCTGGCCATCTTGGCATAAACTCCTGCTTGAGACGAGCTCGTGACCTTGTTTACTGGCCTGGTATGTCAAAAGACATCAGAGAATATATTGAAGCATGCAGCATTTGTGCGACTTTCTGCAACAAGCAACCGCTTGAAACCGTTGTCAGACGTGAGACTCCAGCACGTCCATGGGAACAAGTTGCTTCGGACATATTCACCATTCAAGGACGAAACTACCTAGTAACTGTTGATTACCTGTCAAACTTTATTGAAGTCGATTACCTCTCAGATACGCATTCTACCACGGTGATTCACAAACTGAAGCACCATTTTGCACGCCACGGCATACCAGACACTCTGACCAGCGACGGAGGCCCACAATACGCCTCCCATGAATTCGCGCAATTCAGCAAAGCTTGGCATTTCAAACATGAAATTACCAGCCCAGGTAACAGCCGCGCCAATGGAGCTGCTGAAGCGGCAGTAAAGACCGTCAAGCAACTCTTCCGTAAATGTCTCAAAGCGCAGGAAGACCCATACCTTGGCTTGCTGAACCTGCGAAACACACCAACAGAAGGCCTGGAAACAAGCCCAGCACAGCGTTTGTTTGGTCGCCGGACGAAAACAACAGTACCGACAACAACCCATCTTCTCAAACCCAATGTCGATCACAGCAACCACTCCAAAGCAGACAGTCTAAAAAACGCTAGTGCTCAAAGAACTAATCTGCACCGGCATGACCTCAAGCCATTTAATGTTGGACAGAATGTCAGACTACAACCTATTCAACACCATGAACGGGAATGGAGACCAGCCACTGTCTCTAAGCGCATATCGAATAGCACCTATGAAGTGACAACCCCTGAAGGAAGGAACCAAGGCTTCGGTGACCGCAACCTGGCCGTTGCTGGCCCGGTTGTTTGGAACAGTCTACCAGCAACATTGCGTCCCTCTGACTCAACCATGACGCTGTTATCTTTTAGGAAACAACTGAAGACATTCTTGTTTGATTGATCCGGTTCGCAAATGACATGAGCGCATTTGCTGCTTTGCGATTATTTGCGCTATAGAAATGTTCGTAATAATAATAATAATAATAATAATAATAATAATAATAATAATAATAAAAGGAAGCTCCTGCGTAATCGACAGCTGCTAAGACCAACACAAGCCCCAGCTGGAGTAGAGACGGTGAACCTCCACCCACCCACACAATTCTCAGATATGGAGTCTCGGGGCGATGACAACACCAATCCCACATCTCCAGGGATAACGAGTCAAAAGATATCTCGGGGTCCTGAAAACATCAATGACCCTGTATCTCCACAAACGACAAGTCAGAGAACATTTCAGGATTATGAAAACACCAAACCGGTATCTCCACAAATGACAAATCAAAGAACAGAACAGAGATCCTAATCCAACTGCGACTCAGACTATGTGTACTCAGAACCACTATCGCACACGCTCTGGTCGGATATCAAAGCCAACACAAAGACTAGACCTGTGAGGAGAACAACTAACTTTACAAATTGACTACATGGATTACATTGACTTTAGAAGTTTTAGTTATTGCCTACCTGTTTGTTTGTTTGTTGGTCATTAACATTTATTAACATTTATTGATAGGGAAGATGTATCGTGACTGTAAGCTGAGGAACCAGTCTAGCAGGACACCATCTTGGGAGCCATCTTGGGCACCACGTTCTTGATCTTATTATTAATAAAGTAATACGAAGCATGTCCCATCCACATTGTTCGTGGTCTGCCTCTCCCTCTTTGCCATCCCTTGTATGATTGTCTTCTCCAGTGTATCGTCTTGTCCAACTATGTGGCCAAAGTATTGTGGTGTCGTCTTCTTTACCGCTGCCAATATACTGCTTTTCGTTTTGGCCCGTTCCATTACCTGTACATTTGTTACTCTGTCTGTATAGTTTATTCCCAGCACTTTTCTCAAGCATTTCATTTCAAAGGCATCAATTCGTTTGCCTTCAGATTTACGGATAATCAAAGCCTCGCAACCATATGTATATACTTCATATTTAGTTTCATATGTAGCTACTGGCCAAACCAAAGCTTGTAGTAACCTGTAATTGATTTGTATACTGATGCTTTTATTTGCCCAAATTTTATTAAATTTTGTAAACACTGTAAATCCCACAGCCAATCTGACTCACATTTGGCATCATCGTGCAACGCAAACGAATCTCATCAAACAATTCAAGCAGGAGTTAAGGACCCGCATATTCCGCTCTCTGAATGACTGACAATGCTTATCAGTGACTCTCGCCTTTGGTCTCCGCTTTACCAACTCTGCTCTACAACTTCCCAGGTGACATGCCTTGGAGTGGTAGAATTCATGGTTTAAGTCGCCAATTTACTTATGCAGAAATATCTTGCGAATCAATTGAGCAAACATCTTTAAAAACAGCACCATATCTGCAAATAGGTGTACGGACATTTAATCACGTGGACAGTTAATCACGGACATTTAATCACGTGGACACTTAATAACGGACATTTAACTACGTGGACAATTAATCACGAACATTTAATCACGTGGACAGTTAATAACGGACACTTAATCACGTGGACACTTAATAACGGACATTTAACTACGTGGACAATTAATCACGGACATTTAATCTAATAACGGACATTTAATTACGTGGACAGTTAATCACGGACATTTAATCACGTGGAAGTTACTCACGGACATTCAATCACGGACATTTAATCACGTGGACAGTTAATCACGGGACAATTAATGATCTAGACAGTGTTTCATCCAGGCCTGTTATAGGGCGATTCTTTCTATCCAAAAAACCCTCAAAGCTTCCCGCCCCCGAAAAATTTTCAGCAGTGAGACATGTTTTTGCATTGAACTGTGTCTCCTGCTCTTCAGCCAAGTCAATTTGCTCCTAAAAGTCCTGGGATCTGGATAAAGCACTGCACCTAGGTTTTGACAAATGTGCCTGTTTGGCTATTATCAGTGATGGGCAACTAACTAAAACATTATTTTAACTACAACTAAATTTAATGTAGAAGTAAGTAGTAAGCTTTTAGTTGCAAACTAGCTTTCTAATGTAGTTAACTAAACTAAAAAATATATTTAAAAATTTTGCACCTAATTTTACAGCTATTTCCTAGGAATCAGGTATGTGTTCGTGAAAATATAGACGATGCTCGTAACATGAACATGTCAGCCTATGAACCATCGAAATCATTAATCATCGTCTATTTAATATTTATGTCTTAGTCTTGAACTAAACTATTTAATATTTATATTTAATTAAAATTGTGATTAATTGTCCACGCGATTAAATGTGCGTGAGTAATTGTCCCATAATTAGCTGTCCGGTGATTACATGCCCCAACCCCTGCAAACAGTCAGGTGCGATAAAATGTATTAACAAGCGAAAATGATGTTTCATCCTTACCGTAATATTCTCCTGTGTACAGTTGCTGCCAAGTTCTAAGATAGTGACTGAAAAACTGAAGATACTAACGACTGGAGCATGAATGACATGCGTTTGTTCTGAGCATGTTTGATCTTCGAAATCATAATCACCATTCAATAATGACTCGATCATCCCTGATGCTTTGTAATGATCCCAAATGCAGTAGCCTTCAACAATCATCAAAAAACTTGAAGGTCGTTTTAGTACACATGCAGTACTAGCAGTAGTGCAATCGGATGATTTGCAACAAGACTTACTTATGTAATTATTGCTTCGTATCTTTATAAAAAACATGGACTCTCCAAAAGAAGGACATACAAAAATGATGATGAAAACAGATACACAGCGTCACAAGACCTATGCAGAAATCAAAGAAGAAGCAAGACGCAGAGAGGAATGGAAACAATGGAGCTCTGAACCTGTCCCAGGACATGGAACATGATGATCATTAGAATGAACGCTTAACACATTACACATTTTTGCGACGACTTAGGTGCATGTGACTGAACCTGGGAGGATCTTCAAGAAACCGAAGCTGTTAGCTATGTTGAAAACTGTGCTAGTTGTGATGAAACCGTATCCGCACAAATCGTTTCCACGAAATGTACAATTAACTGACGAATTACCTAAAAAATCGCAAAGAATAGATTTTGTAATTACTGAAATGCATGAAACTCATGTGGCCTGGATAAATGAAAAGAAAAACAATCGCAAGGAACTTGCTTATAATCAGGAAAAAATAGGGCTAAAGCAAGTCTGCGGGACATGAGGAATCGGTGGTGGCAAATAAAGTCTGAAGAACTACAAGCTGCTTACGACCGTCACGACATGAAAGCCTTCTATCAGGGTCTCAAAGCGGTCTATGGACCCTTGGTCCATAGACCGCTTTGAAATATAAATAGTTCACGAGGACAGGATGACGGTGTTATTTTTGCTCGTCGAACTTTACGAGAAAATGATGGCGTTCTGCACACCCATTGTTGTGTAATCCTGAAAGACGCCTGAAAACACAGCAACGAACAGGCATGGTCGCTATTTTCACGCACATGCTAGGCGAAGTAGGAGCATTAATGGGAAATGGCTTTCACATTTGCCAGCATATATATATATATATATATATATATATAATATATGTAGAAGTCTGATTGTCGCACTTTCTGAAAAAAACGCCACACTAGACTCTGTATGTTCCGCTTGCATTCAACGTTTTCTGTCGTCTAATCAGATATCCTCGTCGCCATAATCACCGACACTGTCGCTCCAGTCATTTGACCTAAGTCGTTACTACAACTCGACGAAAAGAGTACATCAAAATTGGTATTGCCAATATGCCCTGTGTTTCATAAAATAGGGTGGGAAAATATCCAAGCCTCCCTGTCAATTTTGACGGGAAACATTTAATCAATAATATGCGCTATTTACTGTAGCTGTGTCGGAAAATCATTATGCAACGTTTAAATAGGCCAGTAAATTACCATTTATGCTTTTCACAGAATTTTTGAAATCGTCGCAAATGTCTTCCAAAAGTTGAATGTTATCAATTGCTATAACACTACCAACTTCATTTCCCATCGCTGCCTCGAATACCAAGTAATACACTCCTCGAGGAAGACATAGTTTAGCGCTTTGCCACAGGCTCTGCAGTCCATTGTTGACAATTTGAAAAAGCTCCACTGGATAGTTAAGTATTGAATATTGCAATACACTAAGAAGTGGACCTCCACCAGATTCTAGTGTTGTAGAAACGATGTAGGAGAACTGTAGTGTCTTCGGTTGAGTCAAATTGACCAGTGGAGACATGAGCTGCATTTTGATGAAATTGTTGCTGGGATCTGAAGTGACCGTCATGTAGTGACCTACAACGAACAATAATACCAATATTCGTAATGCATTTGTCACATTAATAATAATAAGTGAAGCAAGTGTCTCCTTCATATAAAAAATACACTGAAATGTCTCCTTAAAGACTGTGGAGGATAACAAATGCTCAATTCGTGCTTTTATTTTGCACTCGTCTCACAGTTTTCTTTGTAAATCTGTTACTGTCATAGAATGTTTAGCGACACTGTCTTGGCATAGTCTTCCGAAATGGATAGAATTAGCTCTTCTCGAAGATGGACATTTCTTTAAGAGTTTCAAAGGGCTATAGAGATGGTGCCAAATTCAATTTAGATTGTGGAAATTCTGAATTAGAGCGGGTAGGCTTAGCACAAACAACTTGTGTAGGCAGTACCACTTATTGGTGAGGCTTTCCCATTTTCTAAGTCTGTATTCGTGACCTTTGACTTACAGTGTAACGGAGCTAGGCGCGGTCTATTGCCTCCTGTTCTCAATTCGAGGCCTATCAATCTGTAAACTGATTTTATGCTTCTATTTTAATAATGTCTGTCCTGAATTATAAGATTGACTCTAGAATGTCAATGAAATCCGCATACCTTTCGCAATTGTTTGGCGCGCCATCTAGCGACACTGCTTGATAAAATCTAGAGCGCGCAATCGCAAGTTCAAACTAAATAGTTATTATTGTTATTTATTATGACAAAATTAATAAAACTCGAAATTGAAGAACTATATCAGATCTTAAGATAACGTTCCCTGCGACAACGACAACAATAGATGGGCAGTCCAGCACCCTTTTACAAGAATGGGAAAAGTGATAAGCTAAAGGTTTAGTTGGAGAAGAATTGCAAACCACATAATAAACTGATGCATCATTTCTGTATGTTCTCATTTTCAATTCTCTTCGCTTGTTATGAATGCAGGCCCCTAATGCAGATTTACTACGATATTTAACATTGCTAATATTAATATAGGGACCGTCAACAGATCCGCTGGCGTCGGTCGTGATGCCTCGGAAATCGATGTCGTTGGTATCTTCGATTTGAATTCGGTTGAAAGGAAGGAATCCGGGAAGGTTCGTCTTATAGCCACACAGATAATCGTCCTCGAAGTCACACGTGATTCCTATCTTTGTTGCTAAGAACAGGTAACATAATAAAATAATAACGCTAAAGATTAATGGTGGGACGTTTTTGCAGATATAAGCCCCATTTTGCAGTGTACATCCCGTAGCCAAGCATATCCAATTATCCATTCTTAAGTTCTTATAGTATAGACAACATAGTAACTGAGATGGTACTTACAGCCGGAGAGAAAGGATTAAAGAAATTGACAGAAATGGCTAACATCATGTATGAAACAGAGTACTTGCCACTGGAAATGTGCCAGTCAATATTCATTGCAATACCCAAAAAACCAGGAGCAACGGAGTGTGGAGATCACAGAACGATAAGTCTTATAAGCCATATAACGAAAATAGTTCTAACAGTAGGCTACTGCCCGAAAGAGCAAGGAGCAAGACTAGACACGCAATAACAGAAGAACAATATGGCTTCAAAAAAGGCTGTGGACGCAGAAATGCAATTTTTGAACTGAGAATGCTTGGGGAAAGATGCGTTGAAATGCATACAGATTTTCATTTATGTTTTATTGATTATGAAAAAGCCTTTGATAGTGTGGAACACGAAACCCTATTTACAGTCTTTGAGAATTCAGGAATAGATGGGAAAGACTTAAGGTTGCTGCAGGATTTATATTGGAAACAGGACGCTGCAATCAGGATAAATGGAACCATAGGAAAATGGATTAAGATACGGAAAGGGGCAAGACAGGGGTGTGGAATGTCACCAGACATGTTCAACCTATATGGAGAGGAAATCATAATAGTAATCAAAGATCTAAAAGGTGTCAAACTTGGAGAAAGAAATGTAAATAATCTTAGGTTTGCATATGATGCCACTTTAATAACTGACTCATAAGAAAAACTCCAGGAACTTCTAACTAAATTAGAAAGCATTAGAAAACAAGACATTAGAAAGCGAAAGGAAATGCTTAAAAATTAATATAAAACAGACTTTCTGCATGGTGATTACCAAGAGCAAAGTAACACCCACATTCAGGACATAACTAAATGGTGGCTCCCGTTAACAGTCTTATGCCTAGTCAAATGCTCCAATATGTTCTCTTTCAGTATTCTATCATAACCTTGCAGAATGCAGATTACATAAGTTAGACTCTCTAGTATGTTACTGCTCGGTTCACTTCGATTTCCCTTTTGGACAGTGGAGCGACTAACGCGTCTATCCAGTCTTGTCAATATGGTGACTTGCAGTTGGAGGGATTTCGTATAAACTATTCGTATATGGTTCCAGTTCTCGTCGAATAAAGAACCCTTCCGAATAGTTAAAAACCCTTTTCGCAGCAACAGATTTCATTTCAGGGTAATTTTGAAAGAAAACTTACGGCAACTGTCGGGTTCCTCGTCGCTTCCGTCGACGCACTCGTTGACTCCGTTGCAGATCAACTGTCGCGGAATACAAAAGCCGTCGTTACATCGAAAGTAACTGTCAATGCGACACTCTGAAAACAATTAACGTAACTAAGCTAATATCCCAACAGTTGAGTTTAGTTATGCTTATTCTCTGTAAATTTTATAAATTTTAAGCAAAATCTAGTTCTTAGTAAAGCCACGAGAATTTTATGTAACAGGTATGCTATTAGATATGAAGAACAGACCAGAATCGGCAAAATTCAAAATGGAAATATCAACACATTGAAAACGACATTTCAGCAACGCATCATATATTCATTACAAAGATATCTTCTACAGTGGCGTAACTACGGTAATTGGCTAGAGGACGGTGTCATAGGGCCGCCCACCAAATTCCAGGTTCCGCCAGTCCATAGTAGATACCAATCCCCAATCCCAAACCTTCGTTGTTTCAATTTGTTCTTCAGTAAATATAATCAAAATTCTTAAATTTTTAAATGAAATAACTATTTAATAAGCTGTAGGCTACAATTTGGTTTGGTTTGCCAATGCAATATTAAACGTCATATATCCATATTTCTATCGAACTTTCTTGCCTTTTACCAACAAAATCTTGAATTACCGTCCTTTTCTTATGGTACCCCTAGGTGCGTCACTGATCCTATTGCTGGGTCATATAATCCAGTAGTAGGGTGTAAGGTAGTGGTAAAATTCCTGCCACGCAATCTTAGTGGAGCGGGTTCGAATCTTATTCAAACCACTGCGTATCGACCTTGGGCATGTTGCTCACCTCTGACTTGCTCTGCACTTGCTATTTTTCACTTTGTGAACGTGAACATTTGTGAACATTTCATGTGCTCCGAGAACCAAATAAAAATGATAATCCACCTAAAGAATTATTAATATAACCGCAATGTTTTGACTGATTCATAATTGTGCTAATATTACAATTTTGATTTCTGATTTTGTCGGTCGGTCTTTCACCGTTTAGTATTGTTTTTATTAAAACTCGAGGTATTTTGTAATAATATAAGCTATTTACCACAGTATTGAATGTTGCATGGAGAAAATTGCTGCGTTACGACCTTAAAGTCATCCGTTTTATAAACGAAACAAGACGGTTGGAGAAACGTATTTGCTCCAATCATATTGCGACAAAGGTTCTTAACGTCATTGCTGTTGATCTTCATTGGCAATGGATCATAATCAAAGATGACTTCAGACCAGGCGATGCAAGTGTCACCAGAAGAAGATTTTGCCTCCGATCCAACATAGCCTGTACCCATCGGATTGACTCTACATTCTCGTTCAAGCTCTAAACAATACATACAGCCTGCATTCAGTCAACAATAGGCCACGTTGATTTAAAATCAACATATCCAAATGTCAGTGCAGCAAATATATAATAAGTGAAAGCATATTGATATATTCAACAGAGCCAAAACTAACAGAAAGTCCATTGTCAGTAGCTGATCCTAGATAAACAAAGCTTGTCACCTGTTCTAGGTGTTTCCCGTTAATACATATTTGGCATTGATTTTCATTTGTATCATGACCTTTGTTGTATCAATATTTATGCAAAGATTGTATTCTTGAGTTACTTCGTCTAGTCGGTCTACTAGTTTCTGTAGCTTTTCTGCAGATTCGGCCAGAAGAATAATGTCATATGCATTTCTTAAGTTTGTGATTCTTCTTCCTGATAATGTGATTCCTCCTTCAAATCCTTCCAAAGTTTCTGTCATATAGCCATTTCAGCCAGTAGTCCTATATAGTGAATAGTGAACCCCTCCGAATAGTTAAAATTATTATTCGGCTCGGCCCCATGGGTCATACCATATTTCTAAGCAATCCGTTTTGAAGAACTGCGATGAGTCAATTAGTACGCACCACCATTGTATTGCATAGGGTCATACACTATTTCTAAGCATCGAACCCGGTATCACTGCATTAATTAATTCAGCTCGGCAATGATGGCAGCAAGATCGGCGTTTTGCGGAATGTGGATGAGGGGAACTCTCTTGTACGGATGTCCACGAATATTGATGGTGAACCGCCAGTTGTTATTGGCTGCTGATAGAGTGAATAGACATATATATATGATTCTCTTTGTCTGTTTGTCGGTCAGGATACCCGGCAGATGTTGAAAGACGACGTTGCCATTGACAACCAGACTTTATTATCGAATGAACGTTTGACGATGCGTCTTCAATGCAGTTTAACGAATCGTCCTGTTTGCCTTTACTGTACGGCACCACTGGGGGTGCAGTACCCCGTGTGGCGCCGTAGGCCCTACTGGCGACGTCGGAGACCAGGACAAGCCCCCGAGGCAGACTGTAGGCCCTACTGGGGCGCACCCTAGCGTCGGTCACAAGTCAATCATACTTGCGGCTATCTACAGACCAGGATCGCGAGCAATCACTGACCACTTCTTCACCGAGTTTGCGGTCCTGCTCGAGTCACTCTCCACCTTCAAGAGCCCAATATGGATAGCCGGAGATATGAATCTGCACCTGGAGCGTCCGACCGACAAAAACACCATGAAACTCATTCAGCTTCTCGACACGTTCAACCTGCGGCAATTAGTCAGGGAGCCGACACACGATCGTGGAGGGCTGCTAGACGTAGTCATTTCTCCAGCGGATGAGGACACACATGACGTACTGGTGGCAGACACCGGCCTCTCAGACCATAGGCTGGTCCGCTGGACACTCCCGGTTGCCCGTCCGCAACCAGAATTCATGACGATTCGGAGGAGGCGCTGGGCGCTCTTGGATCGGGGTCGCTTTATCGACCGGCTTAAAGAGTCGTCGCTTTGCAGTCCTCAAGACCTCATAGAACCAGCTACTGCAACGGATCTGGCCGACCGTTACCACACGGTTATCACTGGAATATTGGATGATTGCTGTCAACCGTTCGTGGAATCGACTGTGCCGATTCGACCTCACCTCCCTTTACTATGATCAGGACTGCCGAAAAGCTTCAGAAGGCTCGATTTTGGAACGGGCTGGATTGAAGCGGATTGGTAAGCGTGGGTTCGTGAGAGACGACGCTGCTTATAACGCCTGGCGTGAAGCCCTTAAAGATAGCAGGCGTCTTGTTAGGGCGAAGGGTCGCCAATTCTGGAAGAGCTCGCTCGAATCAGCAGCTTCGGATTCGGGGCAGACATGGAAGCATCTGGACAGACTTCTTGGAAACCACGATCATCGCGGCCGTGTGACCACTAGTTTTTCTGCAGACGACTTCCATCAGCATCTTGAGGACAAGATCACCGCCATTCGCAGAAGAACGTCGGATGCGGAGCCGGTCGGCTACACCGAGATTACAGGATCCTCCCTCACCGAGCTCTCGGCTCCGACGAGGGAGGACGTTATCGCAATCGTCCGGGCATCCCCGAATAAACAGTGCGACCTCGACCCCCTTCCAGTATGGCTTCTCAAGGAAGTGATCGACACTCTGGCGCCATTTCTCGTGACGCTTATGACCACGTCTCTGAGAACCGGCGAGTTTCCCTCGTGCTGGAAACATGCAATTGTACGTCCACGGCTGAAGCGGGTGGGAGCGAATACAACCGACACCGACAACTATCGCCCTGTTTCCAACCTAACCTTCCTCTCCAAAGTCCTGGAGAGGTTCGTCAATACGCAAATGGTTGGATATCAGCAGCAAACGGACTAATGCCGAAGAAACAGTCGGCATACAGACGCGGTCATTCCACTGAGTCGGCCATCCTGCGCATTTTTAATGATATTGTTGATGCCATATCGAATGATCGAGTCGCTCTCCTCTGCCTTCTGGACCTATCGGCAGCCTTCGATACTGTCGATCACGAGATTATGGTCCGAATCTTTAGAGCCATTTACGGCATCAAGGGAGACAAGGATCTAGTGGCTGCAAGACTACCTAACCGATCGCACGCAGTCGGTATGGTGGAACGGGGTCTGTCCTCACCGCGTCCTGTTCTAAAAGTGGCGTGCCGCAGGGTCTGTGCTAGGCCCGCTCCTGTTTATTCTGTATGTCGCAGACATCGGACGGATTGTCGAGGAGTGCTGGGCTAGCCCTCACACTTACGCAGATGATGTACAGATCCTCGCCTCTTGCCCCGCCAGAACATGGAACAACTACGTGACCGCGTCACAGCGTGCATAGCCAAAATCAAACTCTGGACCGAGGCAAATCGTCTGGCTCTCAATCCCGCCAAGACGGAAGTTCTCTGGATTACCACCCCAAGGAAGACGCATCTAATTAGCCATGCGCCGCTCGTCATCGATCAGATCCCTATTGTCCCGTCGACCGAGGTCCGCCTTCTCGTTGTTCTATTGGACGAGTCGCTGTCACTCCGTAACCACATCGGCATCGTCGCTCGCAATTTCCTTCTACCAGCTCCGGATGTTTAGAGCGATAAGAAGACACATACCTGCGTCTGTTGCGACCCAGCTTGTGCGGGCACTGGTGCTCACGAGAATAGACTATTGTAATAGTATACTACTCGGAACGCCAGACTACCAGCTCAATCGTCTCCAGATGGTCTTGAACGCTTCCACCCGAGTGATCTTTCAGACCAGGTGGTGTGAGCATTTCACTCCCTAACTTCGGGACAGACTGTTTTTTACAGCATTCCGGAGCGGGTAATCTACAAGAGGTGCTGGTTCACGTTCAGAGCACTCTACGACCCGTTCTGCCCAGACTATCTATCGGTGCTTCTTCGAAAGCCTCCATCCACAGAAGGTCGCTTGCGTCTCAGATTGTCAGTCGGGTCCGACTGATGCAGCCTCCTCCCTCGAAAACAGCCAAACTGGGGAGCGTTCTGTTACTCGAGGAACCCGGCTTCTCTGGAACGCGTTACCAGACAGTGTCACCAACGCGACCAACTTGGAAACATTCGCTAAGAAACTAAAAACGCACTTGTTCGGACACTCTTTTAATTCAATGTAAAGCACTCTTGACTCTAGCCCGCTAGGATAATAGCGCTATATAAATTAGCCTATAACTAACTAACTAACTAACTAACCCTCCTGTAGAGCGCAGCCCCACATGTGGAGTCGCAGCCTTTCGTAGGGCGCAGCCCCACATATGAGGCCGAAGCCTCCCGTATGGCGCAGCCTCACATGTGGGGCTGCAAGTCCTACTGGGGGCGCAGCCCCTATGTGAGACCGTAGGTCTTACTGGGGCGCAGCCTCCCGTAAGGCGCAGCCACACATATGGGGCCGCAGGTCCTGCTGGAGCGCAGCCTCACGTGAGGTCGTAGGCCTTACTGGAGGGCGCAGCCTTCCGTGAGATACTTAGCCCCAGCCCCCCGTGGGGGTTTTATTCTACACTGGGGCACAGCCCCTCAGAAAGAAAAAGTACCAGCCCTCCGTGAGAGACAAATCCCCTTTGGACCCGAAAGCCCAAAAGGAGCCGTATTCCCAAAAGGGACCGTATGTAACACTGGGTGCGCATCTCCCACGGGAGACCAAATTCAAATGCAATCGTAGGGCGATTTGGTGTGCAGCCCCTGTGGTGGGGAGAGGGCAAGACCACCCAGTGAGCACATAGAAAATTTTTTAAATGATAATCTACGCATTCACTTTACATTTTCAGGCGAACCTTTGCAATATATCTGGGACGGATAATCGGATATAGCCACTCTCCCCGTCATTTTTGACGGGTTAACAGCTAGTCAAGTATAAATATCATGCAGCTTTTCGTAATATGCTTACGGGAGACGCCTAGCACCGCCATCTTTGTGTCTACTTAGCACTCTGCTTTTTCATCATTTGTCAGCTTAATATTTTGAGAATATTAAAAATTTCATCATTCAAAAGCTTTAAAACCTCAAACTTACGGAATGCGCTACATTTTCGAACGAATATATCGTCGACTGCGATTCCAGTGAAACTTAAACTTCCTCTTCTTCCTTCGATAACAATTTGATTGAATCCAACTGGTAACTCAGCGAACATTCGATTCCATCCTGCCGTTTGCTTTCCGAACGTCTTGACTACTGTAACCTCATCCTTTTCTTCTGAGACGGCGATGGCTGAGAGGATTGGTATATCGTCAGATGAGTCCATCCAGAAATAAAGCTCAATGCACTTATCCGTTGTGTCGATGTACGGAGACTGAAGACGTGAATAGAAGCCGAGACGACGATCGGTCGTCATCAGCAATTGAAAATGACCAGTTGCTTTGAAATAAAATACCAAACTGATTTGCAACAAAACCGAAAGAGCTCTATTATATATGATTATTAAATGGGCAAACAGACAAGAGGTAGCCGAACACGAAAGCCTATTGATACATTTTCGAAGAAATATATCGTCGACTGCGATTCCAGTGAAAATTAAACTTCCTCTTCTTCTTATATGAACGAAATCGTTCATATAGACCGATACTAGATTTTGACAATGCTCTTAAAGTTTGGGCACTATAATTATTCATTTTTCAAAGACTTGCTTATTGTTTTCCTTCATTGATTTTATAACTTCTATGTTTTTGTCTTCCCGACGGAAGGTGGCAGAAGTGGTTACACGCTGGGCAGGAACGACTCAGTCTTATTTACTAGAGGGCGGTTGTATCATCAAACTGAGTAGCAATGGCATCATTGCGAAAGTAACTATAGGATCGGCGAAAAAGACTGGTCACCGTCCACCGCCGAATGGCTTAACCACCTGTATGCTGATGGCCACAATAAACGGGGACCAGCACCGGGCCCTCTGAGCATTGAGCCTACGGGTGAAACCTTTACTTTTACTTCTTGTTTGTTTATTCTGCTTCTCAGTCACTTCTTCTTCAACAATCTTAATTTTCGTGATCTAATCATTGATTTTTATAAAGCCACTTCGAAGTTTAGGGAAGAATAAACTGATGGCGTGCTAAATCACAATCACAAAAGAACAAAGTTTACATTCCCAATACAGCATCAAGTCGGACAACCAGATGACGAATTCCGCTATGATGGATAAGCCATGGGGAAAAGTTAGGAATTTAGTCATGTTTGAAAATATTTCAAATGAGGTCACGATGCTGGCTATATTGCTGGTTTTCAGGTTTTCATGTATATTCGCATGGTAGACGAAAGTTGGAAAAAAGTCAAAGATTACACCTGGATCACGTGCAGCTGTGCTTACGAAGATAATAATTAATCGAATCCCCAACTTTAACAGACATGACAGACTCTTTACCCAGGACTAAATATGATCAAATATTTGAGACATCTGCTTGTCCACTGATATTATGTCTAATTTATTGCATACACTATTACACTGTTCGCTTGAAAATTGCGAATAATACAAGTAAATAACCCAAATTGAGTGTGTTATCAAAGGGTATTGATGCAACAAATTGCGCTGCTGTCAAGGTCCAAGTTTCGTTCGATTCCGTCGTTTGAGTCAAAATACACGCATAATCGTCTTCAAATGTGCACGAAATATCCGAATATTCTGTCAAAGATCACATGAAATTACGCAATGAGTATTTGCTTACTTGAATTATATAGTAATCAAAATTATTAAATAAAAATTTAACTATTTGCCAATTTATTAAACTGCAGTGCATTATCTATAGAACATGTAGCTACACTGTGGCTCAATACGTTGAAACAAAAGTTAAATTAAATAAAGTTATTTTTAAAAACAATTTTCTATTGGATTTATACAGATTGTTTATTATAACCAACTTCAATTTAGCAACATAACCAGCTGATTTAAACAAGCGTTCCACACAACAACCGTAGTTTCGTTTATGCAGGATTTTCTTTTCGTGGTTTAAACAACATAAGGTCATAGAATTTCTTGTCTTACTTGGACATCGTTGTCTACGATAGAATTCCATGAAGTTGGTGCTGGTGCAGTTTGGTGCATTCGATGGAATCCAGTCGCCCGTGTATGCACTGAGAACGCAACTGCTATCAGTTCTGTTGAAAACGAAAGAACTGCATTCTTCGTCGTACACTTCGGAGCATAGCTGCATGCAGACGAACCTCGTCACTTCACCGAACCAAACATTTGCAGAGGAAAACCTTTCAGGAATGCTACAGATGCCCGGACGAAGAAAGTATTCGTCGCAGGTCGCTATCAATAACATCAGAACAATCACTAGATTCTCATTTATATCAACGATGGAGATTTTAAAAACGAAAACCAAAGACTACAACTTTTGGAAATTTAGTCACTAGCGAGTTGCAGATGGTAATTCAGGATTCAGAGGAAAGGATGACAGTGAACGAGTAACGTAACCCTTGAAACAGGTTTCTTTAAGATCTCACAAAATTGCTTCTAAATGTCGACATGCCATGATATACATGTAAATTTCGCAAGGTTTTCAAAATGCACGGAAATTCAATGTTCATTTGTGATCTGCGTGGACAAATTAGAAACCTTTTTATGTATCGCTAGAAAGATGCTCGCGTCGCTCGCAGTGCAGGATAATACAATATCTATCCACATCGCGCAATGCTCGCTTAGGTCGCTTCGCTCGCAGTGCAGGCTCGCTTCGCTCGAGGCAACGAATATTCCAGAACGACCAATCAGAACGCTCACCCAGCCAACCAATCAGAACGGTTGAAGGTAACGAATGAGAACATCACACAGCCAGGCAATCAGAGCGTTCACACAGCCAAGCAATCTGAACGCTCGAACGCTTGAAGGTAACCAATCAGAACGCTCACACAGTCAACCAATCAGAACGCTTGGAGGTAACAGACATACAGAGGAAGGATTTTAATATTATAGATGATTTACCAATAGCTATTGTCTACCGAAATGAACTTACGTTTGTTGCTGTTGTCAGCCTCTGTTTTTTCAATGAATTTGATAAATAGGTCATAAAGTCCGTTTTCGTAAATTGCACTTAATCTGTAACAAATATTGTAACAGGACACAATCGAGACAGAAAAAGACTTCCAGGTTCAAAATGTTATGAATGAATTTATTTAGCGGTAATAGTGAAATAATTAACTGCAAAAATATATACTTCTTGTGCTTGTCTCGAAGTTCTGAAGAACATTTTGAGGATGTAAAATTCAGTTTTAATGACTTTCATCGTTGTCATTTGATGGTAAACGTAAATACGGTTGAAATTTCTGTTTATCATAGGATGCTAGGAGGGATCTCCAATACTTCTTCCGCATCAGGATGCAACTGCTAAAGGATTAAGTCCAGTTTAGTGGCTATCAAAACTGCTAGAACCCAGGATAGCTGTCAACCGGAGAAAACTAATAATGCCACAAGATCTTTGATCCACCCGAACGTTGTCTCCTACGTACTTTGAATCAATAATCGTTTAGAATCTACAGACGCACTTCTTCGTGTGGTGCCTCATAACTCTGGAATTCAATTCCAGTATCACTCCACTGTCTACCACATGGTCAGTCACCATTTCCATTAATCCATGGGTGGACCAATAAACCGGTACCACTCTGTTTCTATGTAAATATCTTCATACCCTTTTCCCAAAGACATGATATTTGCGCGCCCTGTGTGGTATTACAACCTAAATGCAGTCATTCACGTTTTTCTTTCAAATTCCTAGGTGCAGCAGCACCACCTAGGGAAACCAGGCTAGGGCAAGACGCGTTAATTAAAAAATATAAGCTACTCCGTTTGGTGACTAAATCAGTAACTGGTGCAAAGGTGAGAAATGTCAGTCTGTCAGCAATTTCTCATGAACTTCTTTGTGTCTGTGGCTTGTTTCAGGCTGTATATTAATTCCCTAAAATATTGGATCACGTCCGGACAAAGCACGGACAGTAACCTCTCCGTCATACCGATGGCATCAGCTTTCTTCAATAATCGTTCAAGACTCGTTATACTTCACACGTTGTTCGGAAATGCTGTCAGAAGTCGTTTCAAATCCCCTAAATTTTCCTAACACAACGTCTCTATTAGGAAACAAGCAGTTATCGATGTTTGCCCATCTTATTAAAAATGTATAGCATTTGCTCGACAAAAGCAGACTGCATGTGAAATAAACAAGGACATCATTGTGTTTTTATCAAAGCAGAAGAAATTTTAAAAAGACAATTTATTTCGACACTCTACATAACATGTTTTGTTACTAATTTTATCAATCAAGCATAGTAAATCGCTCGTATTTTTCATGAATGCGTCCTCCCGCTAGCCTGGTTTTTATAGATGACGAAAATACACTCTAGAATACCGCAGAGGAATATTGAATTTCATGCATGTTTACGTAGGAATCATAAAAAATGCAATAAACAGGGTGGTTCCGATTTGATTGAGCCACGCTATAAATGCGCCGTAATAATGACAGATCATAAAAGCTATAGATAAAACAGAAATATCAACACACTAAAATGATCCAGAACGAGCATTATGTCCATTCCCATTGATGCATTGTCTGAATGATAAACGTTTGTTCATATTTCCGTTTTGACGTATGATGTTGCCAGGCTTGAAACTTTAAATTGAAACTGCGAATATTAAACGCATGCGTCATTCCAGTACTTACATACGGAGCAGAAACGTGGAATATAACCGGCAGCATGGAAAAAAGGATGGACGCATGTGAAAACAAATGGCTAAGAAGGATCATGAGAGTTGGCTATAAAGAGCATGTAACAAACAAAGAAGTCAGAGACAGGACGCAACAACCCTTCGTCAGTAACACCGTAAGAAAGAAAAGAATGGAATGGCTGGGGCATATATTGCGAATGGAAGACGAAAGACTGCCAAAAATAGCATACTATCATAAACAGAAGGGTAAAAGAAGTCAAGCAAGACAGAGAACAAGATGGACGGACTGCATAAGCAAAGACCTCAACACGGTGGGGCTCAAGCTGGAAGGGAAAACAACTGGAAGAAATAGGACGACTCTGGAGGAACTGGCGAGCAACAGAGACAAGTGGAGAGAAATCGTTTCGGAATCAACGACTGGACACAGTCAAAGATGACAGAGAGAGAGAGAGAGAGAGTTGCCAGGCAAAGCGAGCATTTAATTAATAAGAATAACTTAACAAAGAAATAAAATGCAAATCGGGTTATATTATTTCATATATTTTAGTAATGTGTACTTTTCTGAAAATTCTATGCCATCATTGATAAAGACAGCACAATAAATCTCTAGGATGTCTCAAAATTTATAAAATGATGTTCAATCTGCTCCGCTTTTCCCTAATGTCACAAATTTGTATTGCATCATAATTGTATTGCTCACTGGAACACAACAACTAGATTAATTAAAGTAGCACATTCAACAGTGTTCACCATCTTATACCCATTATGCAAGCTCTTTCTATGGAGTGCCTACCCACTGCTGGATATTGCCTATGACAGCATCATTTGAATGATCTTGCAGAATAAATATCATCTCTCCATAGACCCTTTAAGTGATTTACGACCCTGACGTTCATTCTTATGAAACTGTCTTTAAAAATCTGTAGAAAATTTTCTGCAGTTGCTAAAAGTAATAAGGTAATAGGTTTTTTTACCTGTATGGATTTTGATTGCAAACGGTGACAGCTGGAAATGGTATTGAGTCGTTGTATATGACATCGAGATTTACATCGCTCTCAAATGAATTCAAAACGTCAACTTTGGTTACCATTACGATGACGAATAGAACCGTTGAAATGATGATAAGAGCCAGCCATATGAACCTTGCAATGAACACAATAAATCACTTTATTAGCCGTGATGCTGAGGGAACAATTTGAATACATTTTTGGGTAAATATATTTAATGTGTAATACGTTTAAATTGTCAATTGGCCTATCGAACGCATTCAATAAAAATGGTGTACCACATGGGTCTATATTGAAACATTTATTTGTTATTTTTTTATGAATATCTATCCTAACGCCTCATCCTTATTAATTTAGATATCTTCTTTTGTCGATGACACCAATGCTGTAGCCAGGCATATTAATTTAGATGATCTTGTTACACCCACTAATAATGGATTATGGATATGTCTACTTGGTTCCAGATAAATAAACCAGCTCTTTATTTTGACAAGACTAGTATTATCATTTGCTACTCCATGCATACATTTTATCGTTTGCTACCCCAGGTATGGTACGCGGACGACTGCTCATAGGACGATTGACGACAGCGAATGATTACTCATAGTATGATTAAGCCTACTTATAGGACAGAGATGAGCATGCGGCCCTGGAATCAGTAGCGTAGCGTGCCAATGGCTACTATGGCTCGAGCCATAGGCGGCAAACATGAAGGGGAGGCAAATTGAGCGGCGATGACCATTTTTTGCTTGTCAGGTTGTTGAAGAGTTTTAGCGAAGGGGCGGCAAAATTGAGAAGGGGCGGCAATTCGGCCGCGACGACCTTTTTTTGCTTGTCAGTTATAATAGGAGCAGGCTGGAGCGGCATTTTTTCAGGAGCCATGGGCGGCACGAGACCACGCTACGCCACTGCCTCGAAGCCCTTTTATGCGGCCCCCGACATCAAGAGATACTACATTAATGTGCGGCCTCTAAAACATATGAAACATTTGACAACACCTTAATGGAAAATTCAGCATTCAAATTATTGGATTTACACTTTGGCATTTGATCGTTAGCTAGAAATAATGCTTGAAATGTTTACTAACTTTTCTTCGACTTGACAGTCTTGGCTTGTTAATGATTACTTACAGTACACTGTACAGTATATAATACTGTTAAAGTCGTTTTGGAAACTACTTAAAAATTTAATCCTAAATGCCAAAAAATGTGTGCGGCTCTCGGCTTTCATCGCAGACACTGTTGCGGCCTTTGGATAAATATTTGTGCCCATCACTGTTATAGGACGATTGCTCATAGAACGAATACTCATTGAATTTTAATGCAAACTTATTAACATAGAGGCACAATGTTATATGGTAAGTTATATATAAAAGCAAAACACATTAGGCCTAATGAAAATAAACACAAAACACATTTTAAAATATCCGCACAAAAACATGTAGAACACAAACGCAAAAGTCGTTTTAAATTGACGATTGGATAAAAACCCGTAAAGCACGTCAAGAGAATAAAAGCAAAAGACAAAGGCAGAGAAACTAATTTAATAACATATCTTTGTGCAATTTGCCCATTTCTCCTACAGCTATGGCGTTTTCGTTTATTTTCTATAGGTTTTAGGTTTATTTTCTGCATTGTCTTTGATTTTAAATCATTTGAAGTGCCAAAATGTTTATGATTTTTATTTTAAAATCATAATTTTGCTGGTGATTTTGATTTTGATTGTAAATCCTTTTATGCATGATTTTACCCAACACTGTACATAAGCAACAAACATCTGTTCCTATTATTTTTAAAAGTATCTTAACAACCTTTTACCATCATCCTTTTAAATAAAAAGAAATAATTTCTCAACAGTAAATAAGATGCATTGTGATATTATAAGAAAATGTGGACAAATCACATGGCATTCTCTCGTACTACCAACCTTTTTAGTAAATACCTCGCATCCAATGAAATTTATATAACTATACTTAGTTTCATTAGTTTATAACCTATTAATCATATTTGATGAAAACCTAAATAAACTAAATAGCTAATATATAAAATAAAATAAATAAACCTAAGAATAGCCTATTTATTAATAATTAATATGATAAATATAACTAAATTGGTTCTTAGGATATGATTTTAAGTTTTCAAGCTCGTGCTGTAATTCAAGTTAAATTAACAGTGCTTGTTTATAGATACAGGCCTATCATGTTCTTACTCATTTACTGACCTTTTGCCTATATAACTCTTTTACATCATAAATTTGTGACATTAAAGATCACTGGTTCTGTCATTGATATTTCCTTGATACTAATAAACAGATTTGATTTGATTTGATTTACAGTAAAACTTATTCGCTTCCTATATACGGTAGCGTAACATCACGAAAAAGGCACCTTGGGGGAACATTAGTCGGGTCAGTACCAGTCGTGGGATTTGCGCAAAACCGATGAGACAATATTTTCTGAGTAGGGACAGAGTCGATTGTCTACGGAATTGCTATACAGTACTCGATTTTAGCTCATCTTTTGGACTCTATTGTAAATCCCAATTATGACTAAAAGTATTCTCCAGAGCTTAAAAACTTCTGCCACTGGGATCCGCTCCTCCGTACCGTCTGGCGTACTAATGAGATGTGTTCTCCCATTATGCAACCTTAGATCCACCAATGATTAATAGCATTACGCAGAGCTATGAGGGAGAGGGGGTTGGGTACTTACGACCACTTGATTGCCAAAATGTTTTCATCAAGTATGCAATATTTCCTCAAAGTTCATGGTTTGAATTTGATATTTACAATATTTTTACGCTGGGCTCATCTAGACCCCGTTGGGGAAGCATTTGACTTTCCCCTGACGCCCAAGTGGATCACAATAGTTATGCCTGCATAAGTGATGGTTCCTATTCATTCTGGAACCCTGGCAAGTGTGTGCATGCTGTCGGTCCTAGCATTTTGAACCATAAATCTGCATTTATTGCAGCATTTTTATGTCCCGATAGATAAACGCCCTTTCATTCTTTAAAAAAGTCGCAATAACAAAAAATAAACGTATTCTTTGATCCTAAAATATTATAGAGCCTACAGTAGGCTGGTACAGTAGAACTTCGTTATAACGGACTATTACGAATCACAAAACAGTGAAACCAGAGTAATTGTCCAAATCAATAGGAACCTCCCCATCAAATCGTTTGGTGGTCCTGATAGACGAATCCTCGGGCGATCAAACTTAATAGAAGAATATTTTTAAAATGTTTGTTATTATATGGAGCCTAATTATAGGTTCAGTTAAGGTTAGGTAAGGTAAAATCTCGTAAACTTATACAGCGCCTCTGAGAGCAGTACAGCAGTAGCTGCTTATTCTTATGCGCTTAATCTTTCTTGAAATAGCTATAGACAAGGTGGTTTGTCGGCCGGGCAAAGGTCAGTGTATCTATGAGGCAGCGGTCAGGTTGTTATTGCTATGGGGGAAATGCCTTTTCGAATAGGAAGGTTTTAAGTTTAGACCTCAAGGCTTGAGGAGACAGTGAAGGAATTAAAGACAATGAGGATTTGGAGTTAGAGCTAAAAACACGAAAGATGCAGTATGTGTTACTGACTTTCTGCAAATGAATCTTGTAGGTTGAACCAGAAATCGAAGCCCGTGAACGGTTGTATTAATGGCAAACCGAGAACAGAGAACCGACCAAGGTTCGTTCTTAGGAGTCTTCGAAGCTGGATCTTCTGAAGCTTCTGTAAAAAAAGACTTCATTGTTACAAGGATATATTCACGAAGTACGTTTCTAAAATCAGAATCCAACCTTAGGATTTCATTTTGACAATGAACTTCAGACGAATAGCCGATCTTAAGTTCTTATCCCATCATTATCGCCGTAACCGAATAACATATACATGTAAATAGGTTATGAATCTTGCAGAAAATATGAAAATATCTGCAATTTAAAATATAGGGCCTACTCAATATAGGCCGAAGCTTATGCACAACACATGCAGCATTTTGCGCTGCTTTAAAATTGGTTGTCAATGTCATGTAACTTAGCGAAAATGTACTTATACAGTATGTATATGTATATGTATGTATATGTATACAGTATGTATAGATGTACTTACTTTTCGAGGAATTCATGTTATCTAGGTGTTTTCACTTCCACTTATTTCAGAATACGCAAATACAGACCCTACTAGCAAGATGACTGCTTTCATGCAATAGATATATAGACCTACACAATGAAAAGGCGGAATATAATTTACTTAGGCGATCGCATTTCTATTTAGTAGGCTATATTTAGCTGCCGTTGTCGTTAACTTTTTTTAATCGCACATCGATGCCAATTCAAATAAACTTCTAACAAAGGAGGCAACGACGATATAGAGAGTGAATCTATACGTTCCTGGCAGCTCCTTTGTTCTTCGCTTGCCATCTGAAAATTAGCCAGCAATGAAATACATTGCAATAGTAACAATTATACGACGCACCCTGAATAAATAGCCCACGACAAAGCCGCCCAGTCAGAAACAGCCCTGTCAAAATAGCCCACCACCAAAATAGCCCCAGCCAATAAAACCCATGTCAAAATAGCAAGCAGGTAATAGAGAACAAAGTCGATCAGGACCTAAACCTATTGTTGAAGTTTATTGTTGACACGAATATTTGATCGTGCATATTATAATCACGATTGGACTTGATATACTTATGAAGAGAGCAAATCTTTTAAAACTAAAAATCGATATCCAAACTTTCAACATAAGAAACCAGCATTTTTAGTAACTCAGACGAAATAAAATCTGGCTGTAATCCACGGTGCTAAATTGCTCCTTCAAACTTGAAAGAAGAAACGTCAAAGGAGTTCAGCCGTTGCTTGTCAAATATTGACTGAGCTGGCTATTTTGGTGATGGGCTCTTTTGACGGGTATATTATACGACCAATACTACTAAACATAATAATAATAATAATAATAATAATAATAATAATAATAATAATAATAATAATAATAATAATAAATATATTTTAAGACTTAATCAATGACATAATTATAGAGGATCTTATGCAGAATTTTTTCAACAAGAAGTCTATTCTTTAAAAAGGTGGGTTTTTTGCTGCATTTTGAAGATTCACTCTAACAATTTAAGTCGATGAAATAGGCTGAAAACTGGGCAATCGCTGGACTATAAGGACGCATCTAACGAAGCGCTATCGATTGCTGTAATAATTAACGAGTATAGGAAGTATAGATTAACGAGTTCATATCAAGCAAAAGCTTTACGAGCAACGTTTATGTTGCCAGTAATGAAAGGCGCCTGGCTGAAAACAAAATTGGGAATGCAAAGCCTTGCAAAGCGACGAAATGCCAGACAATACAATTAGCAGACGCATAATTCTGCTGCTGTAGGCCAAACACTGTGCAATTCTATTCTCCTGTCTGTCGGATCGTCAAAAATAACTAAGAGACGTTGAATCTAAAGTTAAGTCTTCCACCGCTAAGCTTATTCTTAGCAACCTATAAAAGGGATTTGTTACTACTATCCATCTATCACAGCCTAGTCTTTGAGAACTTAAATATTGTTATACGACTTTTGATTCGCCATTCAAAACTCTACACAATTGGTATTTAATGTGCTGTCCGTTTTCTTTGTTCTGTACTTTGTTCTGTACTTTGTTCTGTACATCAAGCATATCCACCAGACCGAAAATTGACGATTTTCGCGTTTGAAGACCCAGTAAATGCTAAATGTGAGGTTATTTGGATACAAAATGTATGAAAATGACAACTTCTTCCTCGTGTGCCTTGTTCTGTTGCGTCGGCGTCCATGTACTTCCACTTTTGTTGCTCTCCTGTAATTCTCAGAAACTCGATATCGTTTTATATGCGCCATTACTTCTCTTATAGTTTGTTTATGTCATCTAATAATTTATATATCTTTTTTCATTACGATCGTTTTACTTCCATCATACCTCTCACTGTCAAATTCTCTAGTTCTTCTCTTCTCACCAAGTGCACGAAGAATTTCATCTGCAAACTCTTTATAAGCTAATTTGTAATTAATTTTGGTTCTGCTCCATCATTTGGAAGATTTCTGTATTATTTCTTTTATCCGTCCATTGAACGTTTAGCGTTATCCGGTGGCATCACATTTCTGTGTTTCTTGATCATTGCTTTTGAAACGGTTAATAACTCTGCTCCATATAACAGCGCTGATCATATATAGCGTTTAGGTGTTTTAAAATCTTTTTAAAGATTTGTTTTTGTTCGTCGGAATATTTTTCATTTACATGTCGCTGTTTATCCTTGTTTTTATATCTGTGTCGCTTCTACCGTCGCTTGTGAAAATGCTTCCCAGACATCTGAATTGTGTTATTTGTTTTATTTATTTTTCATTGATGATTGATCACTGTCCAGCAACTGGATATCTTTTAGTGTTGTGTTATTGCCATAGTGAATGTCTTTTAACGTTGGCTTGTATTCCTGTGTCTTTATTTGTTCTGTCAGTTTACCTGCATTTACAGTGTCCGGAAAAAGTATGCCAACACTATGTTCACTATAACTTTAAGAAAACTTGGCCGGACTCTATAAAAATTTTGCAGTTGGAGACGAGAATAGAGTTGTCTCAAATAGATACGAACATTATCTGAAAAGGTTAAAATTAGTATTCAAAATGTCCACCGAAAGAATTGACACATGATATCAGACGTCATCGCCATTGATAGCTTGACCTTTTGGGATCGTGGTGTGAAAAATCAGTAGCAGTTGCTAGCGTGAAACAGTGCTAAAGGAAAATCGATTGGCCTTTAACGTTGGAAAAACCGAGTTCCTGTGGGTTGGCACCCCTCGGAGAAGAATGTTGGTGAGTTGCAAGCCGTTTGCGATGGGTGATGTTACCATTGTCCCGTCTGAGTGTGTGCGGCTGTTGGGGGTACTCTTTGACGGGACTCTGTCATTTGAGCCATACGTAAACGATGTGATCAGGCGATGTCACTTTCAATTGAAAAGAATCCGATCAGTCCGGCAAAATCTGCCCGTATCCGGAGTGGTACACTTGGTCCAGGCCTTGGCGCTAACAAGGACTGGCTATTGTAATAGTATCCTGTGGAGTTTCCCGGTCAACAAACTGGATCGCCTGCAGTCTGTTCTTAATCTCTCGACGGGGATTGTGTTCGGAAGTCGTTGGTGCGAGCACGTAACTCCACTTCTCAGGGATCGCATTCATTGGCTTCGAGTCCCTGAGCGGATTGTGTTCAAGAGATGCTGGCTGACGTACAGAGCGCTGCATGACCAGAGCTGTCCTGAGTACCTCGCCTCTCTTGTAAAGAGACCGCAGTGTCGTGACAGGAGATCGTCGCTCCGCTCGAGTCGTGGGGTTAAACGGTATGTCCATCCTCCGTCAAAGACTGCTAAGTTTGGAGAGAGATCATTTACTCGGGATAACCCTACCTTGTGGAACACTCTTTCCGATGACGTCACCATGGCTAACACTGCTGAGCACTTCATCAAGAGCTTAAAGACGCATCTGTTTAGGATGGGGCATCAATAATAATAATTATGCACTTCTATAGCACCATTTCTAATACTCAAGGGTATCAATCGATGGTACTTCAAATCCATCCGCAAAAGACCAGGTCATTCCAGAGATCAGTGAGAGAGAAACAGCAAGACAGACTATGGAGGAGATGCTAATCGGAAGAGATGTGTTTTAAGCCTAGATCTGAAAATACTCAGTTTATTGTAAGATCTGACAACCAGAGGGAAAGAGTTCTAGATTTTTGGCCCAGAAATAGAAAAAGCTCTCTTACCAATTTCAGTGTTTGTTCTAGGTACACTTAACAATGAATCAGCAAATCTAGTTGAATGATAATGTTTTGGATGGTTTAGCATAGATTTTAAATATTGAGGTTTGCCAGACTGCAGTATTTTAAAAACAAGGACACCAGTCTTAAATACAATTCTCTGTTCTTCATGGGTATTAGTCAATGAGATGTCAAAGCGCTTTTGTTGTGGGCCTCAGCCTTGTTACAGCGCTATAGAAATTGTTCATGAATGAAATGAAATGGGAGTGTCAAAAATATATACCTGCATACACACACAGACACACACACACACACACACACACACACACACACACACATATATATATATATAATATTATATATATATATATATATATATATATATATATATATATATATATATATATATATATATATATATATATATATATATATATATATAGGCCTACATGACTTTGCTATGTTTTGAGTATTTTACTAGGAATTCAAAACACGATAGGCCTATATCAGTTCTAGAATTTATTGCTCAGTTATAGATGAGCCTGTGAAATTACGTTGCTTCTTGCTACTAAATAATTAGTAATTTGTAGATACATCTTAATGCACGACTGCTATAAGCAAAATATTATGCTAAATTCTGTTTCTGTATGCCATTTTCTATTGCACTGATAATTATGTTAACCCCTTAACTAGGAAATAAATCTGTAGCTCAATGTAAACTGGACGGCTCTGAGCCGTCGCGCCCGGTTAAGGGGTTAATGTAAATATTTGACTTTGGTCGACGGGCTCGGGAAATCTATCCTTGTATAGACGGTTATTGTCTCCTCCGCTCTAAACTGTGCATCCGGGATCAACAAGACATCTAACAGACCGCTGGTGTCAAGTTCCCTCCCCGCTTTGAGAGGGTATGGTAGGGCAAGGAGGGGAAAGGCAGAGAATATGGGCCCACACTTTTTCACCCGAGTTTACACCTATGGCCGAATAAGCAGGCCATCAAATAGTCAAAGCCGGTGGAGAGGTTTTGCTCTCTCCCCCTCAAGACTTCCGCTTTTGGAGACTTGGAAACTTTAATTATAGTAGTCTGTCCATAAGGTCAATCAATCTTCTTGGTCGGCCAGCCTGACCTTGTTAACTGCCACCGATAAATAAAAACTTTGGGATTTTAGAGAAAGTGATTTTCATAATTTAAAGCATTGGTTATGCTTTTTCATTTGATTTCTTCATGCAGTGATAGACTTTAATATTTTTAACAGCTGTTGATGTATGTCTTAATATTTTGGCATAAAATCGATACTTTAGACGGTATGATATCGGGACATGTGCATTTTCCCAAAACGGAATTTTGGCTTTATATGACCCGGTTCACATTCAGTATTCAATCACTCGTGTGGTCTATATTGATCGTCATGGAAGTCCTGTTATTCCTGTATCTGCTACGGCCTTGTAGTCAACTACGGGTAACTTCTTCATCTTTAGTTCCGTAACGATGCTTTAGCACGCTGTGACAGCCCCAACATTTTCTTCCACTCCAGTCTGTGTTCTGCTGCTCTTATTGGTTGAACTAGGTTTAGATTTAAATCTTGACATTCGTTCTCTATGACGTCCATCCATCTTTTCCGTGGTCTGCCTCACTCTCTGTGTCCCTCTATTCTGCCATGTAGGCACACATAAGGCACTCTTCGACAGACGTGTCCAAGTATCATAGTCGTGTCATCTGGATTTTGTCAACGATATCTTCCTTGATTCCAATGTCATCTTTTATGTCATCATTTCTTTTCCGATCTCTTTTAGAGACGCCTGAAATTTTTCGAAAACCTCATATCAGATGATCGCAGCTTCCGTTGTGTTTCTGCCGTCACAGTCCAGGTAACTACGGATCATCTTAATAGATTGATATAGCCTGCTATAAGTCAACCAGGACAACAGAGAAAATGACAATTTAAAATGTTGATTCTCTCCTATTTGTGGATTCAAACATCGTCAGGACAGAAACTGCTAACTTCTTGTTTAGAGGATATTGAGAAAATGGAACAAAGATGGCCCACAAGCTAGCTATGCTAACTTCGTTGAGTTCTTGCTTCAAAACATCAAGTGGCTATCTAGCCACCTAGACATTGGGGGAGTTTAACATGCTTGGGTGGGAACAGACATTGGGGAGGTCATACTACTTGCCAAAATGTCAAAATTTGGGGGGAGAAATTTCAAACTTGGGGGATTCCCCACCCCCCAGAAGGCCTAGAATAAACACTGCAAAACGTCATAGGCTTGCAAATCAGCTGCCTCAGTCTGCCGGACACACATTTGCAAAAGCTCAACCCCCAATATCTGTCCACGCATCGTGAGTCCGAGCAATAAAAGCATTTGATACAAATAGAAGACAGGTTTCAGCCGCCTAAATCAGGAAGACGTTCATCAAACTTGGTTTTCGACTTGCGCAGAACAGTTGACATCTCGAAAACATGTTGATTAGATGGTTGTAATTTGATTGAACATCGATTTTTGCTGCAAAGGAGAAGGATTTCTCTTGTAAGTCCACCATGGGTTTCTCTGCGCCTTGAACTTTCAAATTTGTTGCATCCAAAAAACATCATATACTTCTCAGATGAATAGTGTATAAAAGACATATAAGAAGCCAATAGGAACATTCTGCTCATAAACTTTTTAAATGCCAAATAAAAGCAAAGACGGAGAGGAGCAAGAAAAAAGTAGGCCATTGATTTATTAGGCTAATTTATGAAATTCTTAATACAAAGAGATAAACACGTTCATCAAATAATATGTAAAAAAATTATAGGATTGTAAATATTCAATTAACATCTTAGCAATGAGAATTTAGTAACATCCTTATGTCGAACAACATTATGACAATACAACATCATGACAGACTGTGCAAATTCAAATGGTCAACATGAAAATAACGTGCAATTAAAAAGAGACAATATAAAAAGTTTGCACTGAAAACAATAGGCCTACATAAGCAGACAAATACGAATACACATCGTGATGTGCAGAAACGCATTAATAACTGTTTTTATTCTATGCCATTGGCTTTTACTAAACATAGAATATGGTTTCGAGTGTCAATAACGAAGTTCATCAGGCGTTCTGAATTCTGAAATTGGATGCATTTAGTCGATTGACGCTGCACGAACGTGAATGGTTGTCACTTTCGGTCCGACTTTTGACTTCAGTGTGATTTTAACGATGAGATTATAGAGAAGAAAATCAAGGAATTCGAAGAAGGACAAAATACTTCCTCCAAGGAAGAGACCGAAGCTTCCTCCGAAATCGCCTGCAAACAATGCGTGCATTGTATAAACTGGTTTCTAAGTCGAGGTAGGCCCTATAATGCAGTTTCAACTGCATTTAGACAGCATATCAGAATCAGTGTACAAAGTGAAAATTTTTACGCTATGAAAAATAAACATGGACTTTGAATGAAATTGATTTTGAAATATTTCAGAAATTTTTGAAATTTTAGAAATAAAAGAACAGTTAATTTCTGTTGTTTTTAAGTATCTGCCTTTTAGGCATATCAGTGGGCAGCATTTTAATGCCATGCAAATTTACGCTAGACTGTGTTAGTGTTCTGATTTGTTTCTAGCTGCTGATAAACTTGAAATATTCAAGTAACGAAGTTACCGTACTTATAGGGCCTAAATTCAGCACTCAGTGTCATCAGAGTAGCATTACAGACAGTAACAGAAATCTTGAAATATTTCAAGTTTCATGTCTTTGAAATTTCCATAAATTTCGCAAACATATGAAATATTTCAACCAACAACACAAAATTGAACTATCTAAACACACATTTGCTTTGAAGATTAAACAGATCAGCGAGGCATCAACTGCACTATCATTATGATTTTAGCCTACTGTTTTTACTTAATAAAAAAGTTTGTTGATGAACTATAAAATGGCAGGAACCTCATGTATAATAAAAATAATATTAATAATATTAGTATTGAAAGTTAGATGATAATAATAGGTTACTTATTATTAATTTACTAAAGAATTGGACGATGTCATATCCAGTTGTCTGTACTATGGTACGATATTTCAGCTCTCCATAGAAAATGTTCACTTCCAGAAAGTTGTTCCTATAATTCAATCAAACCAATATTTACAGTGTACATTTTAATTTAGAACATAATGACTCAATTCGATAGAAAGTTTACAAACAGCGTCGTGGAGAGCCGACGGTCTGTAAGAATTTCATGGAAACTGAAGGTCTCGGAGAACCATGAAGAAAGACTAAACTTTGGGACAATCAGAATTCACGCTGAAGGAGCCTTAGCCGCCGGACGTAGAAACCAAATCATACTCAAGACCAAAATGATCCGTGCATTCATTCTGTCCATACTTCTCCGTGCAACGAAAAACGGGACTTTACTGTACTTTTTGAAGACAAACGAGCGCCGGACGCCTTTCTCGCGCGGTGTTTGCGGATCATCTTATAAGTATCTGATGCAACGACTTCATCACAAACTACAACTACACGGTCCTCACACGTGCAGCAATAGGCTACCGCCGCTGACCGAGCTACTCTCGAAGCGTCGTCTCATCTTGATCGCTCACGTCGCTCGTCCCAACGAAGATGTGACCTTACACCGAATCCTGCACCATCTTATATCGTTCTGTCCTCTGGTCGTCGACCTGACCTTTCTTGAGCGAGTCGCTGAGGTTGACCAAAGATGGATATACCCAGTGCTGGGGTTGTGATATTTGAGCTGGGGGGTTGAGGACTGAAATTCAATGCCTGACAGAAACTGCATGTACCAGATATGCGATTTTTGGGAGGTTTGCTAAGTTAGCTGGGGGTGGGGTTCAACCCCCAACCTCCCCGGCAACTCCAACCCTGGATATACCTGCTTTGACACGACAACAGCATCCTTCCCACCTCCCTCTGGCGACGTGCCGTTTTCAGGAAACGTCGACAATGATCGATTCGAGGCAGTTTAACGGCCCACTGCAGGCTACGCGAACTAACTACAGTGCATGTGCAAACATACGTCAGAAACATGGATCTCAAAACGAGCAGACGAAAACTGACTGCTAGCGGAAGAAATAGCTGCTTGTAAAAGATCCTGAGAGTAAGCGGACTGCTAAGAATAAGAAATGAAAACATCATGAAAAGACAGGATGCAAGAGACAATAATAAATAGAATCAGAAGACTTATATAGTATGGACAATTGGACATGTAAATTGAATAAAAGACAGCAGAATCGCATATAAAGCACTCAATACACCCAAAAAAGGAAAAAAGTAGAGGAAGATCCAGAAAAGTGGATGGATAACATCAAAGAAAACTTTGAAACATACCAGACGTCAGTAATCGATGGAAAGAGATTAACAACGGAATAGATAAATGGAGAAGTTTCGTGTCCAGCTATTGCCGCTAATGGAATGGAAGAAAGCAACAATGATGATGTTGACGTTTGTAATTCTTTTAGCGGTCTGTTATGGCAATAATTGTATCCATTGCATCTTACCTGATGAAATCGTCTGTCATCACAGTTGACGCATTGAAGGTGCTCAATCCGGTGTTTAGATCAGAGATGCTCTTGTCAATGCTTTGTAATGCATTATGGAGATCTTTCTTCAAATCATTCAACATCTGTTTAAGTTCATAAGTGTACGTTCGAATGAGCGTTGAAACAAGCGATTGTATGTGGTCGCTATTGCAAGCGAGCGTTTCATCTTTATCAATTGTTTGATTCACTTGACTGGCGTTGAGTTTAAAGTTCATCATCTAAATTAAAGACAACAAAACCGGTGGAATTTAATGGCAAAAAGGTACTCTCGCTAATAATGGTAGCACGAACAAACGATGTTACATTGAAATTTCACCAATTAAAATTAAAATATTCTTAGGTAAAGGCATTCTTTAAAACTGCAAATGGACCTGTCAGCCGCATTCGACACAGTTGATATCAATACTTTGCTGTATTCCGGGCGGCCTCTCAACCGGAGTGCGTCATACCTCACTTGTCGCACTCAGACAGTATGTGTTGGCAGGAAACAGTCGTCGACTGAGCGCTGTGAATTTGTAGTCACACAAGGCTCCGTACTCGGGCCACTATTATTCACACTATATGTGGCGCCGGTGACACAAATTGCAACTTCATCTGGAGTGAACATAGCACTGTATGCCGATGACACACACTTGTGTACATCTCGCGCACTAGCAACAAAGCAATGTCGATTCTGGATAATTGTTTTCATGCTGTTCACCTCTGGCTCGATGTCAATGGACTGTCGCTGACTCCAGACAAGGCGGTAGCCATTGTCGACAGAACTAGCTCCTGGCAACGTAAGGATGGTAGGAAGTCATCTGTTGCGATCTGCACCCGTTTCATTCAAGTGAAAAGCAACATCCGCAGTTTGAGAGTAACCGAAGCTGATAGATTATATCATTTGGCGACCATGTTGACACAATCTACAAGTCAGCATACTTTCATATCCGGGTTCTAAGCCACACCCGTAACAGCATCGATTTTGACGTAGGCGTCTCAATACAGTAGACTAAACCACAGCAGCAACTGTGTTCTTTACGGCAACAGAGGACAAACGAACACTGCAGTGAATGCAGAACAGGATATCATCTGCACTAATCGCATTCAAACGAAAAGCCATATCTGCAGTTTGGGAGTAACCGAAGCCGATACGATGTCATTTGGCGACCATGTTGACAAAATCTGCAAGTCAACATACTTTTGCACCCGGGCTCTAAGACACAACCGTAACTGCATCGGTTTTAATAAAACCGTCTCAATAGCTTATTCCGTGATTAACAGGAGACTAGACTACTGCAAATCTGTCTTGGAACACCAAGGACAAAACTTACAAAAACTGCAGAGGGTGCAGAACTCTACTGGCCAAGACCGTTTGTAAATTGCGCCGAACTGAACACATCACACCGATTCTTGCTCTTCAATGACTGCCAGCACTTGCCTCACCTATAATATTAAAATCCTTCCTCTGTATGTCTGTTACCTTCAAGCGTTCTGATTGGTTGGCTGTTTGAGCGTTCTGATTGGTTACCTTCAAGCGTTCGAGCGTTCTGATTGGTTGGCTGTGTGAACGTTCTGATTGGTTGGCTGTGTGATGTTCTCATTGGTTACCTTCAAGCGTTCTGATTGGTTGGCTGGGTGAGCGTTCTGATTGGTCGTTCTGGAATATTCGTTGCCTCGAGCGAAGCGAAGCGAGCCTGCTTCGCATTGGCGATGTGGATAGATATTAGTATTATCCTGCACGCGAGCGAAGCGAGCATCTTTCTAGTTCATTGTAAAATCTCTCTAATCACTCTCTAAGACAATAACAATACAACAGCCCAGGTACCTGGCACACATCATCCAAACTGCTACAGCGGCGCACTCGCCAATCTCTCACCAACCGTCCCTTCGCCAAAGCTGCGCCGTCTGTTTGGAACAATTTACCGAAATCTGCCACCTCGAACTTAACTATTTCACTGGCTACAACCAGTTTTGTCAACAATTTAAACGCCGAGTGAAAATTGAACTCTGCAGTTTGGCCTTCACTGTCTAGCACACGTGACTAACCCGCACTTATGATTCTTCACTCAGTGAATGACTTACTTTACGTTAGCAACCAGGTAATAATAATAATAATAATAATAATAATAATAATAATAATAATAATAATAATAATAACCGTTGCTACTATAATATATTTCAACAATCATTTAGACTGAATTTTATATCCAGAAAGCATTTTTAAAAAAGCATTTTACTTTTCTGTCGAGCGGCATCGGAATAGGATTTCTTCTTAATAGTACTGCCTTAGTGAAATTCTTTGCTGACGATATGACGGATGGCATGTATGCATTCATATCACACAATTGTGATAAAAGCTGCACATAAAATGCAGTCAATCTAGTTTCAGTTGTACTTATGATACCCAGAAGATCTGCTAAAACGTACGATTCAAAACTGGAAACAGCGATCTCGGCATTCAACATGTATTGGCTGCTGGTTTCACCCACTAGCATCTTACCGAGCTCATGCTTACCAATGATATATCTGTAATATTTGGTCAACAAGTCATCCAATTCACTGGAGTCTTGCAGAAGAGTGTTAGCCGCAGACAGGACAATAATTATTGACGTGTCAATCGTATTCAAAGAGAAATCATTTGAACTGAGAAATGTCTGAAATGACTTCAGAAATTCAGAATATCTATTCACGCAATTGATAAATTGCGTAATCGCAGATTGGATTTGCGTAAAATTTGTTATTTGATTTATAATCTTATCTGGTATTGGTGCATTTGTAGCATGCGATTCAAAATCAGTGAAATTCGTAGAAGAGTTGTACTCTCGGTACGATTTGGAGTAATTGCTTTCGGATGTACTGTTATATAAATTCATGTAGTTGGACAGGTTTTTTGATTTTTGTGCAATGACTCCGGTAAGCAGATTATATTCAAAAAGACAATTCCGTTTCAATATGTTTTCTGGGCAATAGTCCTCCTGAGGCGTGTTAAATAACGATTTCATCGATGTATTCAGAACCTGCAATGATAAACTCATCAGCTGTTGAAGATGACTGATGAAACTGGATGCAATATTTTGACGCATTCCTTGCGCTTGAGACAATACTATGTTTATTGATTTCAACTGATCAGACAAACTTTGAATGACGTAACTGACTTTCAAATCGTAGCAGTTTCTTATTCTGTCTAGTAGCTTACGACTCGCATCAAAATCACTTTGCATTACTGATAAAATCATCTCCTGTTCTTCAAGAATAAGAACTGGAATTGATGTTCCTGGATTAAGGATACCCTCGTTGATTATCTTGTGCAGTTTCTTTTGATTAGATACCACTGCTTTAATAGCATCCACGGTTTTGATGATTTCGAATGCCTGTGCCCTGTTAGCTACTTCTAAGCCTCTTAAATTATTTTGTTCAATGTTTTTTGTGTTCCATCGTGCACTTCCAATATCTAAATTGCTTAATTGTGAAAAAGACAAAGGATTGGAGTAAGAAGTCATTTCACATGAATTTGGACAGCTGCACGAAGTATCGTCTAAAACAGCAGTAACAAACAAAGCAAATGAAACACAAATTGGCAATTCTCTAATCATATATCCATTGAATATTTCATCACAGTCAAACATTCAAAGGCATACCATAGCTCAGTCAAATTGACGCTGGGCTTGGTTCATAGAGTTGCCCTCAACTAAGGTCACAACTAAATTATTCGATGGCAGCATAAATCTAAAGTCTTGTGTGACTTCAAGTCTCAGAATCAAATATATTCGTATGATGGCCAGCTCAATGTTCACAATAGGTCACCGCTTTCCATATTCTTAGTCGATAAGTTTGCCTAATATCAGATACCACAGGTCACCACAGGCTTGGGAAATCATACACAATGAACAAATCCACGAAAATCCCGAAACAGTGCTCAATGCTTTGCATAGCTACTGTTATCCATGCATTTTAAACACAGAAACCATAAGAACACAACGAAAGAGCCAAATAGATTGCAATAGATATTCTCACATCTTAATAGTTTATTCAATTCTGAATTTTGCTTGCAACTAACTTACTTTCTGATGAGTCCAGAATTACGCACGATATGTAGGAATCCAGTGAGCAAATTGTAGTTGAACCTATTACAACAACTCAGTTATTTAGGGTTTGAATGACTTTGCAAACGTCTACAGGATCATTCATAATTACTCAAGCTATTGTCTTTTGCCTTGTTAGTTACACAAACTCAGCGTGAAAGACTTCAAATGCAACGTTCAAGAGATTTGTACCAATTCTCTCTCTCTCGCTCGCTCTCTCTCTCTCTCTCTCACACACACACACACACACACACACACACACACACACACACACACATATATATATATATATATGTGTGTGTGATTGTGAGTGTGTGTGTGTGTGTGTGTGTGTAACAGTATATATATATATATAACAGTAAACCTAAACATATAACATATATATATATATAACAGTAAAAACGTGTAAGTAGTCACTACACGAAATGACTAAAAGTTTCAGTCATTGCGTGTAGTAACCAATAGGGTCAGTCATTTCATGCAATGACTAACTTTTCAAATGATTTATTTCGCACTTTGACTGCTATATTCGCTAATATAATCCTATAAGACTGCGATTTCCGCGTTCAGGGTGATAGGTTAATGTCGGGTGGATTATCTTTGGCCATATTTTCAGGCTCCCCTGTCTTTGCTAGTCATTGGCAGATTCATTCAATTCATTGTTTGGCACTCATATTCACACTAATTGTTACACTAATAGTGGCACTAACAGAAAACATGTTAAACTGAAATAGTGACACTAATCCAAACATTAAAATTCAACTAGGCTAGAACACTTTTTGTCATAAGTCCTTCGGGAATGAAGTACCTATATATATATATATATATATCATATTAAGATCCTTATCTGTATGTCTGTCTATTACCTTCAAGCGTTCTGATTGGTTGACTATTGGTAGACGGTTAAGACCGTTTAGTCCTTACGTCGCGATGCGTTGGTGGGCGAGCGTTGACTATTGGTAGACGGTTTAGTCCTTACGTCGCGATGCGTTGGTGGACGATGTTCGAAGACGACGTTGCTATTGGTAACAATTGTTCGTAGAATCGTAGTTTAACACGGTTTAGTCGAGTCATTGCAGCGTCAGAGGGCTGGGCGTGCGACGACGTTGCTATTGGTAACAATTGTTCGTAGCTTGAGAAAGTTGCGCAATTTTAACGTACATTTTAACGTATACAAAAATACGTGTACAGCGTCACAAATGGTTACAGTTGCGTGATTTTAACGTACATAGGCCTAATTATTACACGGCGCAGAGCTTGGCTAGGTGGCAATCATTGAAATGTTGTTCAGCATGAATTCAATGATTGGGTATTAGGTATAGGTATTGGATTAGTATTATCCTGCACTGCGAGCGAAGCAAGCGCGAGCGAAGCGAGCATCTTTCTAGTATATATATATATATATATATATCCTATATTATCCTTCCTGAGCAACAGTCTTGCAGTTAATGACCTCTTATAAACAACTTTTGCAATGACATTTGCTAAACCAATATATATAATTATATATATACTAGGTGTTTACCCGTCAAAAATGACGGGGTAGATTGGCTGTTTTACCACCCGAATTTGCGCAAATGCAATAGCATTTTGCGCAATTGATTGTCCTTAACTCGCCGCCTTTTCCTTCAACCGAGTTAACGTCCATTCGCATGAATTTTCTGAAACTTGATAGTCAACGTAAGTGTAATGATTTGGCAGTGTCGAACGACATGCAGTGCTTGATTCTCTTGTTTGCTGTGCTGCTTTTGCACGCCAAGCAACAGCCTGCTACTCATTCTCACTTGATTGTCGGAAAGCTCGTGAACGCTCGACTTTTTTGTTTTGCACGGACGGTTAGAAAGAGGAATAAAAAAGCTAAACAATGGTGCAAACCTCGTCTTCTTATCTCTTATATAGCCTGAGATACAGCAATTCAAAAAATTAGGAAACTTTCTCAGAATTCAAAACTTTCGCGAAATTCACCGATAATACTTACTCGTATGTTCAAACATTGGGGTCATCGGGTTAGAATTGATAGATCTTTGCCAAATGTCAACCGATTTTCAAACATTTTGGTTTATTTTGTTCCTCTGACATCCCTTTATAACTTTGCCGCTGACCAAAGTGGGGTTACCGCTTAAAATATTTTGCTAGGGGGCTTTAAACATTTTTCGGGGGGAGAGGGTGATATTTTAGGCCGTAAAGTGAACTCTACCCCCAATTTTTTTTGTTTTGCACGGACGGTTAGAAAGAGGAATAAACAATCTAAACAATGGTGCAAACCTCATCTTTTTAGCTCCTATATAGCCTGAGATATAGCAAATTTAAAACGTTACAGCAATCATTTCTGAGAACGCTTTTCCAAAAATTAAATCCCCAGTACGGTGACGACGTCTGAAAATTTAATCCCCACTTGAGGGGTTAAATATAAAAAATAGGGTTTGAGGTTAGGAAAGAGTAAATATATATAATAACGGGGGGGTAGGGCATTGGGAGAGGGAGAGGGAATGGAGATTTGGGAGGAGGAAGGTGGGTTGTACGGGTTTTCGGAGCAGCGTTGTGTAGGTTTGGAAACGGGGTTTGGGGCCGGTGGGGTAGGGCGGAGCGCTGATGGGTTGAGGCCTGGGCGATTGGGAGAAGGATGGGTAGTTGGAAGGGGATAAGGAGAGGGGAAGGGGAACGGGGTTTAGGGCCGGGGCGGGAATGGGTTGGGGCTGGAATGGGTTGGGCCTGAGGCGATTGGAAGAGGGATGGGGAGAGGGAAAGGGATGGGAGAGGGAAGGCAAACGGGGTTTGGGGCCGAGGCCGGAATGTGTTGGGGCCGGGGTGGTTGGGAGAGGGATGAGGAGAGGGAAAAGAGATGGGGAGAGGAAATGGGAACGGGGGTTTGGGGCCTGGGCCTGAATGGGTTGGGGCCGGGCGATTGGGAGAGGGATGGGGGGGAGGGAAAAGGGTTGGGGAGACGGAAGGAGAACGGGGGTTTGGGGGGCGATTGGGAGAGGGATGGGGAGAGGGAAAAGGGTTGGGGAGACGGAAGGGGAACAGGGGGTTTGGGGGCGATTGGGAGAGGGATGGGGAGAGGGAAGGAGATGGGGATAGGGAAGGGAAAAGGGGGTTTGGGGCCGGGGCGGGAATGGGTTGGGCCTGGGCGATTAGGAGAGGTATGGGGTGAGGGAAGGGGGGACGGGGGTTTAAGCTGCAATTAAGACGCTTCGTTAAACGCTCCGTTTTGATTAAACAATATTTGGTTGTCAATGACAACAGCGTCTTGCAATACCCGCCGTGTTGCGGACGGACAGACGGACAGACATCGAGAATTATATAATAAGATATATATATATATATGTGTGTGTGTGTGTGTGTGTGTGTTTGCGTGTGTGTGTGTTGCAATAATATTTGTAGCCATTTGTAGCCATACATGTAATAGCAAGTCAAGGAGTTCTCGTATCTCGGAGGGGTAATAACGGAAGAAGGAAATTGCGAGAAAGATAAAGGTACTCTCGGCAATTGGAAAATTAAATAAAATTTGGACGTCAACAGTGTTAGCCATAGACACAAAAACTATGGTTTACAAGACAATGATATTGCCGATCTGTATGGACCTGAATGCTGGAAGATGAAGAAAGAAGATGAAAGAAACTTACCTTCGAAATGGCATGTTTAAGAAGAATGTTAGGAATCACAAGAAGAGATAAGATCAGGAATGAAGAAAACAGAGAAAGAACGAATATGAAAGACACGGCTGTAGACAAAATCCAAAGGAGAAGACTACAGTGGTTTGGACATGTGACAAGATTGGGAGAAGAAAGACTGCCTCTGCATGAGGAGAGCTCTGCACTGTCATATTGAGGGAAACAGAAGCAGAGGAAGACAAGCTAAGAGATGGATAGATAATATAAAAGAAGATGTTGGAAAACAAAATCTGAACTTAGAAGAAGCAACACACATGGCAAGAAACAGGAAGACCTGGAGTCATTTCGTATCAAACTCATCGTCATCATAGATGATGGAAGAAAAAGAAGAGAAGATGAATAGTTACCCTTTCTTTGCAATAGGCTTGCAGTTACTGACCTGGCATATAACCACTTTTGCAATGACATTTGTTTAACTGATTTCGAGTCTCACATTCCAACTGACACTTTGCAGTTGTATATGGATCAGTATTGTTGAAGAGTGCGTAATCTTCTTCGCCACATATTCCCCAAGGAGGCCTCAAATTTTCCATCTGCATTGAACAGATGAACAAGACAGTTTATTCTGCTCACATGGTCTTTTCGCTTTCACAACATGCTGAGCCCGAGGGCATGACAACAATTGTTCAATAAATGAATTGAAAAAACAGAAGTAAAATTTTCTACCGTTGTTGTTTGCTTAATGAAATAAATTGGATGATAGAATATTATTGGCTTAACGGTTACTAGTGTGCATAATCATAAGTGCTATAGTATATAAGGCTGGGATTTTATATCAGCAAGTTTCTAAACTGTGAGAATGTCAAAGAAGACTGAAATTAGCTTAAAGAGTAACATAGAACAAGTCAAAGAGGTAAGAGAATGCACGAATTTTGGCATCAGAAAATTTATGAGAAACAGACGATTTTCCGAAAATACAGAATTGTTACACGGTAAATCAAGACATAGAAATGCTGCAGAAAAAACATCATGAGAGATTGAATAATAATAAACTACAGCAATGAAAACTGGCGAGAATTTTGATCTGAAGCGATTAATGGCATTAATTGGTAAGAGTTTTCATACAATGGCTGCATCAGAGGGAAAAGCACCTAATTGTGAATGAACTAAGAACAATCACTAAAGAAGTCGAACAGCGAATATGATAACGATTTCAAGAAAAACATTTCAGCGAAAGCATGCAGATTGCTCTAGCGTATATGCCAGGTTGCCGGGCAAGTGAGCCCTGCCGGGGAAAGTGGTGTGCTCACTCGAACGCCATGCTTTTATTCTCAAAATCCAGACAATGACATCATCTTGCCATACAACAAAGGATTCGTAGCAAATAGCTAGAGCTATTCTATCATCGCCAGCCAGCTGCGATATATTATTAACGCAGTAATTAGTTTATGTCAATTTCCAGATAATCACTGTTGAAAACACACAAATCACAGTTCGACTTCAAACAACCTCGATGGAATGCCGCACTATAAAGTTTCACAAAGAACTTGCAATGTGGTTCTAATCAAGATCTTATCACAACTGCAGTATCTAATTCAACTAGTCATCGTTCGTACCCTGGGAACATTAATCTGAAACCGCATGAGTCATTCGTAATTACTCTTTGACAGGCAAAGCCCGTTTATCAAACCCTAGATCCAAAACTTCAAAGTTCTCGATTCCAACTCTCCCTGCTTTTCTAAGATAACCTAATTTTGATCGATGACAGATACATTCCAGAACATGTACTCTACGTTGCAGAATTTGATGCAAATCTGTTTAAAGATATGTAAAACTGGAGCATTAGTCTAAATATTGTTTTGCAATCGAGCTTTTGAAACTTAAGAGCGCAGCGCAATCAAATGACTCAGGTACGAGCAACATTCAGATATAATCAATTCAGTTTTAAAAATTGAATCGATGTTAAAGATAAGAAAATGCCTAGATGAGCATCAGACGATGATTGCTTTTACGAAAACAAATATCTAAAATATTTCAATGATTTGCCTTAAGGTAGTCAAGAGGGACTAGAATCTGAAATCCAGGAGAAACATCAAATCCGGTTTGAAGAAGTTGAGGAACGTCGCCTTGTTTTCGAAGATGCACCTGAAGCCAACATCTTTTACAGATTAAATTTTAGACAAGAACATCTAAAATAAGCCACCTGTCTCGCTAAATTAGAGAAGGAAAGACCGTAAGAACAGACTATTGACTGAAGGTTCAACGACAATAGAAGTAAAATACATCGTAATGAAATATCTTAAAGGATCATATTTCATGTTTCTGAATCGCTTGCCTTATTAATATGCATGAGCCTAGTGATGATTTCTTAACCAACATCCTATTGGTTGTCATTATCTATATTAGCAAATCAATGTCACCATTTCGAAAAATGCGTCCGGGTTATTTTGCTTTCTGCCCGAGTTGAACAAACCAAATTATATTATGAGCCTCTTGAGAATAAGATATTTTTATAAAATTTCATCTTGTCTACGCATGGAGAATCTTGCATCGCCTATTGATTTTTTGGGGATTTTCAACGAAAATTAAATTACAATAAAGCTTATCTGTATAGGATCCCCTTTCCTAAATGTTCTTTAAACAGTCAGACAACCAGAGCAAGACCAAGACAGTAAGTGGCAAGACCGAGACCAAGACCAAGACACTGACCATCAAGGCCAAGACATTTGGTATCAAGACCAAGACCAAGACACTAGGGCTCAAGACCAAGACCAAGACAGGAATTTTAAACATCAAGAAAACAGACAAAACATTATTCACAAATTTTTATCAATATCAGCCATAAAATTGCGAAAATTTGGCATAGATATATCTATACAAACATATTATATTATTTATTATTCACGAATGGTTCCAACAGTGACAATTTCGTATAGCCCCATAATTCGGAAGACATCTACTACAGAAAAAACATTACTAACAGTGGAAAACCCCACTGTCTGGGTCTTGAATCGCAAGACCAAGACAGTAACGACGAGACCAAGGCCAAGACAGAGACACTGGCCAGCAAGACCAAGACCAAGACATTGAAAATACTGTCTCGAGGCTGTCTCGAGACGAGACAGTGTCTCGAGACGTCACACAACTGCAGACAACCAACCATGGGAGACTGAATTAGTCTGTATAACCTATTATATGATGTAAAAGATTAAAGTGCAAGGTAAATATGGAGAGTGTACTACCGTTAAACAAAATTTATACGTCTTCGCCGTTTCTATTGTAAACCATATTATTGGAATTCAAAGCAAGTGGGCAAGGCGACATAAAATTGTTCAAAAGTTGCTAACTCACTTTGGCTCCAACGCTCCTGTTTGAGCCAGGAATGTTTTCATACTGTTCCGCATTCAACGTCAGGCGAAGACCATATTTGGAACCTACAAATTTCATACGAATATATCGTGACAATTGCTTAACTAGACTCGGAAAATTATTTCAATTGCTTCAAGCAAGTGAAATTATATAACATTGCAACGGATGTTAAGCCGCCGTAAAGCAGTAGAAGAAATCGCTTAATATGTTCTTTTAATTCTATCGAGCGATTGTGCTGAAAGCGCAGTGCATCAGATCTGTAAGACAAATTTTGAGACATCTGCTTGGATATCATTAGGCAGTACTTTATGCTCTCTCATATGCTCTCATAACACGTAAAAAGCCGTTAATAGCTGATTTGAAATATTAACAATTGTTGCTTGTCAATCAGACCAGAGTTGACAGATGACAGGATACGGTTGTTGTCTCCATTGAATGTGTAGCAGAGACCCATATCAGTGAATTCCATCCTTATGTCAGAGTCATCGCATGGCAAATTGTTCCACAAGCAACTTTTAAACATATACATTACAAAAGTTATAAATACACATTAACAATAGAAATTCAGCACCAAAATCGAAGCAGTTTGCCATTTACAAAGTAAATGCAACTTAAGGCATACCGATGCTGAATCACTTACTATAATTACTACTAACCTAATATAATCTATTGCTCATTTGTTTTACTTGGAAAGAAATCAACAGGACTTATGTAGTCCTAATGATTGGGTTTAGATTTTTGACATTTAAACTGGTGGCTGTAATGACGCCTTTCGTCAAAGATCTTTTCGGTCTATTTTGGACTCTAAAATCAATTTTAATAGGCTCTTTGATGCTCATTTCTTTTAGTCTCCTTAATAGTGAAGATGGCGACGAGGTATGCGAGGCCGCATGACAGTTACGTTGGTACTTTTCCGCAGAATACGGTGGTGACGAAAGACGTCGGTGACCATTGATGTGATTTCTGTACTTCTGATTAGATTCATCGTTTAGTCTTAAATCTGCAACGCTCTGGTAATTAAAACGGTTGGCGAACAGTCTCGTGCGAGAACGACTCCGGCTAACTGTCCTGAGAATCTTTCTATAGCTTCTGATATATGGCGTTATATTGCGTCTGTGCTTGTGACCCGAGAGAAACAACCGGGTTTTATGCTCGGTGCATTCAAACACCGAGTAAAGTCGCCTTCAAACGGCAGCATACGATTCAGTTGTGGCTCGAGCACTAAATGTGTTTCAGCTGTGGCTGCATCATCCCCTCTTACGTTGCCTTCAGATTTCAAAACACAATTATTTGGCATTTTCCCTCGCGAAGAGGTCCTCAGAGTTCTACTTCGGGAACTGTCGGTAGGCCCCTATATTGATTTGTTTTTTTTTTGCGGACTGTTTGATGCTGCGTTTGTCACAAATAAAGTTACTCATAACACTGGTTTTCACTTTTCACACATGCCTACTTAGCCTTCTAAACCACTTTAAATCACATTATTATTATTATTATTATTATTATTATTATTATTATTATTATTATTATTATTTCGATCGCGAGAGTCCTCAAAGTTCTACTACGAGAACTGTCGGTTTGCAGTATAACATGTTGGCTTTAATCACAGTGACAATTACACAACGTTTCGAAGTAGAACAACAGCAGGTCGAAGAGAATGACACCGATTTTGCAGTTATCAAAGTCATCATCAAATAAAAAACAATTTAGTATCCTATCCATGTTAAAATCGCCATGAACGATCACCTGTATATGAAACTTTGCTTTCTGTGGCGAAGCAAGAACTGAATGTCTGCCATCGTCAGCTCTTAATAAGAACAATACCAGTAGTAGTTTATAATTCCAATCAGTCAATCAATCAATAAATCAACAACCCAGTCTACCAACCCATCCAAAAACCAACCAAATTATCGAGCAATCTTGCAATCACTCAATCTGATCTAATTACAATTAATTGCTTTCTTCTTCTCAGGTGCCATGCATTGTTACGTCGGCGGCCATTGATTTCCACTTTTGACGATCTCTGGTATTCCTCACGAGTTCGATGTTGCTGTCTATTGCGAGACCATCTCTCTTAGTCTGTCTGTGTTTTTAAATCTTTTTTCCTCTTGATATTTTACCCTCCATGCCTTCACTGCCAAGTTCACGAGTCCATCTTCCATCATCAAGTGCCAGAAAAATCATCCGTCTCAGTTTGGTGGCAGCCATCAATTACTAATTCTAATTACAATTAATTACTTTGGTTGTATTTATTCTATCTTACAATAAATTGAACACTCAAATCTAATTTAGAATAGCAATCGGTCAGGCATTTTATTAGGCCCATTACTAATCGTTTGATTTATAATCAATTAGCTCGGGTCCCTTAACGTTTTGCTTGATTTTTGATTTTTTTACATTCGTACATTCAGTCACTAAGGTAACATTGTTACTTCTTCGTCGATTATTAACTCCTCGTTAAAATGCTTAGGTGAATTGTCAACCTGTCAGAATAGAAAGTGAATATAAGGAGGTCAATTGGCTATATTATCCACAATTCATATGTCGCACTCACATCAGACTATTTCAAACATGTTTACTTCTATTAGGTCTAAACTTAGATATAATGTTCACAATGCCTTGTTACAGATTGTCATGATCAGTGTCATTGCGTCGGGATAAATACATAACATTGGCTACAGTTGAATTGATTTATAGCAAGATCAAAAGAATTGCAATTTAATTCAACTCACGATTCATATCTTCTAATACCAGATCTTTAAATGAAAGGTCGGGCAGCTGCATTCCGTCATAAGTCACGCCGTCTTTCGAAGAATTTTTATCAGCTATAAAAGGCATTTTAAAAACTCCAGTTATCGTTAAAAACCCAGGAAATGAATGACTGAATGAGCGAATCAATTAATTATTGAATATGCCAATGTAATCGACTTTAGAAATCACACGATATGAGTAATTCATTTTATTATTTATTTAGCATAGAAGAAAATAATAAAACGTCTATATAAAGAAAAAAGCTCATTTTTAGAATACATTTTACCTTGCTTTGAACATGACGAATTGTGTATTACGACTTTTCGAACTGCGACGAAAGAAAACTCTCTTGTGTATCCTATTTTGTCTGCCACAAACTTCACTTGCCGGAACTTATTATTGATCGCAATTGATGCATTGTTCCAGTCAGAGGCATTCGTCTGATTATGATAAGACAGGGTGCCCAGGGTAAGTAATGATGATTGAACAGGATCGATGATATCAACTCGGAGTGTTACCTTCGAATCACTCAGTCTATATTGAAACTGAAGGCAATGATCTGTTTCGTTAGTGCTTGGAAATACTGGAGACGATAGAACAGCCGTTGTATAGCCGTTTGGAAAAGACAACTTTCATGTAGAAATCTGTGACAGTTAAACGAACAGGGAAACACTCAACTACGGAAACAATTGATTGACGTAAATCAAGAGTGAGTCGCATTTACCAGATCTTGTTGGCAAACCAGTGGCACTGGAAAATTCTAGGTCCCCTTGAGGGAAAGTGAATTCTATGGATAGTGAACTTTATGAGCTCAAAAACTGCGCATATTATCACAGTTTTCGTGACAAATCTTATATAGAATGTGCTCCAATCAAAATCAGGCCACTAGTGTGTGACAATGACCGTTATAAATGCGACGACTGAAAACTAACATTTATTTCCATTGTCTTCTGAAGGTTTTAGTAACAGGCTTGAAGGAACAGAACTCAATAAAGTTTTCAAACTAGTGATGCAATATTAACAAACGCTGCAGTTCTAAATAAATACAATGTATGATTGGATTTTTTAAAGTTTTCATTAAAGTCAATTCAGTAACTTGCTTTGCTTACTTAGGCAGATCAGCCTTTTTTGATTTCTATTCAAAATCTTTGTATGTTTGACGCTAATATTTTCACAAATTCTTAGGAGCATTTTAGGCTCGAATTGTCGCTTACCAAATTTTTCTCGGAATCGCATTAATCTCTCGCAAAACAAAAATAGCTTTCATTGCGAGGTATAAACTTGACCTAAATTTACGTAAGTCAGATTACCTTGACAGAATGGAATGTCACAATATTCTTTCACGAAGGTGTTTCTCAGACTATAGCACCACGGACGTAAAGCATAGTCTCCATCTATCGACGGATTACGACAGTAGTTACTAACGTCCGACAATGTTGCATTTGAATTATACAACGAATCGGGAAAATAGGCGACGTCATTAAATATTTGGGCAGATAACTGTGAATTCCATGGTTGACATTCTCTTCCAGAGAGCGTTCTATTCGTTCGACCAATGTAATTCCTTCCGTTGTCGTCTGAAAGACACTCGCGAACTCTGCCGTCATCATCTAGCATATACAGAGAACAAGATGATGAATTTTAACTTAAAGATTGATAGCAAATTATGAAGGGATTGGCAGTTGAATGTTATTGAATGCAGTTATACTTTACAGTATGTATCACTTCTTCGTAATGAATGATCCCACTAAGATTGTTTTGACCTGAAAAAGTTTCAAATCGTTTCTGGACGAAGCCAGTGCATTATTGAATTCAGACTATTCGAATAAGGCCTCAACTTGAATAAATGGTTGGTCTTGTTTTGACGAAATTAGTCAGAAGATAGAGCTTGGCTAGATCAGAGAAAAAGTGCAAATTCCACAAATACAAAGTGCAATTGCAGATAAGCACCGAATTTTAACTGATTTGGCTATGGAGCTAATTCAGTAAGTCGCTTATGTGATCAAGTTCTCTTCCTCAGCTGTATGCTGAATTATGTTCCTGGAGTACAAGAATACAATAAGCCAAATTAGTGAAGGTTAGAAGAGATCAATGAACACATACAGTCAGGAGTGCGAGCGAGATGGCTTATTACAATCACTGTGCAACAAAAATGTCCATAAGTTCAATTGTTATGTTACTTGTATAATTCTGTGGTGCTGATTATCATGATACTATTAATCTCTCCATTGCATCAACATGTCATTAGTTTTACTTGTTTCAGACGGATATTTTGCTCATTTCTTTTACACAATACTAATGTCCTCTAGACATTGCAAGATATCCGTTGACTCTTTTAGTTGTGTTTGGATATTTATGTTGGCGCAACATAAGTGAAATATTGTGACGATTCAATATGCAATGTATTGAACACAGATTGTAGAACTGATTAATGGATGTATAGTGTTGTATTAGTTAGCTATCCTCGCTGAGAGGTACGATTGTCATGCTTAGATACAGAGTAGGGCCAATGTTAAACTCCACATTTACTTTTAACACCTTGATTTAAGCTGACCCAGTTAATGAAGACAGCAGAAGAGATGGCAGATGAACCTCTGAGCCGCGAGTCACCGGGTCCACTGCAGTGGCGTGGACAACGCATCAATGCCGCTGAATGGGGGGCACTTTGTCGACTGCCCCCGGGGGGAACAGGGAGGGGCCGGAAAAGAGAGGGGTCTAAGAGATCATGGTTAGAGTTAGGGTTGGCGACAAAGTAGCTGTTGGGGTTAGGTTGGGGTTAACCCTAACTTTGAACCCTAACCATAGAAGTGTAAAACGCGCTGACGACCAATTATTTTTTTTTTGCTCGTCAGGGTAAAAAGGAGGCGATGAGTCCGTTTTGATTTTTTTTTTTTTTTTTTGCTTGTCATGAAATTTTAAAACTTTGGGGCCCCCGTGACAAAGATGCCCCCCGGGCCCCCAAAAGTCACGCTACGCCACTGGTCCACTGCAACTTCGTGCAGGGTGACCACGGTCAGCCGTTTCTGAGATTCAGTGCCGGAGAGGCCGAAGTTGGACATATGCCTGCATCAATGCCGCTGAATGGATGTTTAAATCCTGCTGCATGCGTGTGTGTGTGTGTGCACCTTCTGAGAGACTGACCGGAACAGGGAGAGTACAGGACCGCTCGGAAGAGAGATCGAGATCGAGATCGAGATCATGTTGTTAATGAGATATGAAGGAGAGTGGCGACAAAGGAAGCTGTTGGCCTTTCTTTTAGAATTGGGAAAAAGAAAGGTTATCGCGGTGACTTTCTCAGGGAAGACGCGAAGCAGGACGTATGGAAGGCTGTAAAATGGTTGTAGGAAGTGAAATAATCGTTCAATTATTAGATTAACGATTTGTATGCATGTATACTTCAGTATGCGCTTTGACATCGATGACATGCCTATGACGAACCTAGAATGACGACCTTGAAAGTCCGTTTTGATGGAATGAATCCGTTGCCTTGACTAGCACTGTGGTGAATCTTATAGAAAGCGGTATTTTGCAAAAGAAACGTTCACAGCAACTTAGCACGGAAGAAGATGTTGAAATTCCGCAGAGTAAGCAAGTACGTAAGTAAAATCTCGTGGATTTATTTAGCGCTTTGGAGAGCAGCACAACAGTAGCTTCTTATTCTTAGGCGCTCGGCCTTTCCTAAAATAGCTCTGGGAAAGGTGAATGATCAGCCAGGCAATAATGGTCAATATCCGAAGGGCAGTGAGGTGTGGTAAGGAACTCTCCGCACGGCAAGATTAGGCGGTGAATTCCCGTGGTGCAGTCTTCCGTGAGTATAATCCATCACCGAACTCGACAGATTCGACGCGAGATGGAATTCCGGGCGAAGATTAGGACGACAGTCATTCCATCTAGTTTCAAAGACAGCATCGTAGCAATCTCGAGCGTGTAGCTAGTCTACAGTTCTACCGGCCACTTCGATGGAATAAAGGCCGGTCCAAGATGGCGGTCCAGACACTCGACGGCGAACGACCAAAAACGTCCTAAACTATCCTGAGAAAGTGTAGAGAACTATCCGACAGCGACGAGAAGGTCACTGTCTGCACATTTAGCGTTAAAAACACGCGCAAGATACCGGCAAACTGCCAAGAACGGCAATCTTCGAGAAACGCGCATACACGAGCAAGGCAGCCTGAAGGCGCCAAACCAGAACTACACTATATATATATATACTACATTGTTTTGTTATCTGAATAATAATATTCATAAAAACCACATGGCTATTGTCCGTGCATATATTAAAATTAGAGAAGATTAACCAAACACATCTAGATAGTTAATGTCCTCGATTAATATACTTGTCGGTGACAACGACGATAATACTGTATTCATAATTTTTTAAAATCCCTACTACACGACACATAATATTCTCAGAAGCACTTAATCTCATGGTTATGGCCGATTGCTCACGATGGACAAACTCGGCAAACCCTGAAGCGTGCCTCTCCTCCTTGCGGATTTTATACACACACTGGAAAAGGGTTGTCACAATGTAGTATTTCTAAAGGCACGAGATATAACATTGCTTCTGAACAGAACTTCGACATGCCGATTGGAAACCAAGACAAGCCGTGGACTTCTCAAATGATCTGTTGGTTGCTGCAAATCGACACGGAAACAATGGATGCAAATGGCCGAAAATGTATGATGTTTGCGGTTCCAAGAATCTGGGGAGAATCGACAAATCATAGAAGTGACGTTTCTTTTGCATGTTGGATTTATCTAGTTATATGAACCAACAGGGTAAATGAAAACTAACTTATTCCAATATACCTTCTTCTATTGCACCAGCACCACGTAATGAACAGCTGTCTATTCCCCTTCCTCCAGCTGATAAATTCACAGATGAATCTGACACTGAGATTTCAGATTTTGATGTAGAGTTGGAAGAACAAGGGGCATGTGCGGTCATATGGAGACCCTCACTTTCCAAATCAAATACGTAATAGGGCAGTAAATTAAATATTTAATGTTATTTTAACTGAATTCATTTATTAATAATATACGGTTCTCGTACCCGTCTTCCCACCTACCTCTTCTCTCTTCGTGTCTCTCTTCGTGTACTGATACTTTACCTCTCTTCGTGGCTTCAATTCAGGGACTAGCCTATGCAATTAATAAAAATTGATAAAAACGTGAGTAACACAAGCTACAAAATGGCTGAAACAACAGCATAGAATATTTATTTATAGAGAATTACCAGCATAGAATATTACTAAAATTCATGTTTAAATCAGTAGATTAAATGCTTTAATTTCCTAATATTAATTCCTTTCTTATGCATGTTGGATTTTCTAATAGAATCAACCAGTTTTAAGCTGTTGCGTCAATTGACGCACGTGGGCCTTCGAGGTATAAAAAATTCCGGTCCTTCTAGTGTTAAGAGACCTAATCTTCTTAAATCCGGTGGCAGAACGTTTGGCCTCCCGACTGAAAGAATTGAATCTTCTTGATAAAGAAGTAAAAATTTCAAAACACCACAAAGATACACAGCTTGCATCCAGTTCTTTTTAATGTCAGATTCACTCTACTTTCGTACGAACGTAATGAACCTGCTTGATGAAATAGGTATAAAACGCCAACCAGATCATTGGTGTATTTTTATTGATAGCTCTGTAAGAAGTCTGAAGGCAGTATTGTTCCAAAGCAGTAACCAGTATCCATCTTTTCCTGTTCATCATTCTGTATAATTGAAAGGAGGTTACCAAAATATTGAGACATTGCAGGAGAAGATCAAATATGGTGTGAAACAAACCTTGTGGTGAGGTGCAGAGAGGCGATGATCGAGCATAAGTCATGACCCATCTATACATATCCTCTGTAGCATCCACGAATCCACAGTCAGACATCATGCTGAAGTCACACTGAGCGTTCCAATCCTTTGCCGTCACTGAACAACAAAGCATAACACATTGATCACCATTTAATAGCATTACTGCTAACTGCAATAATTGACGAGGAAGTGAAACACTCTGAAATATTGTAATTTCCATAGAAAACTAGCAATTCGTTTAAGTTATTTAAGTGCTCTTCTATGCCAACCAATTCAATTTGAATACTTACACTGAGAAGAAAACAGATAGTAGTGAGTTCATATTTGAATAAAAATCAGAAAGGCTTTTAGCAAAATTGAGAAGAACGAAGTGAATATTTTAAGCGGAAGAATTTGCTTCAAACAGCACAAAAGTTGAAATCCAGAATCTACGCAATAGGATCAACTGATAGTTCTAAATTACATGCTATCAAGAACTCGCAAATGAGCCATGATGTTGTCTTTTGCAACTTTAGACACAGCTTACTCAAATAAAGAACGCTCCTCGTCTGTTTTGAGTTTTGTCATGTGTCAATTCTATTAACCTGTTCGCTGACAGACTCCAGAATCGATTCTGACGTCGTGAATTGTCGTATTTTCGCTGACTTGAATGATGATCTGTGTTCTGTATGTGTCGTTATTTAACGGTAATTCGAATCTTCCTTGCGCTGATTCCGCTATCGTGGTGTTGGTTCCGGTCAAGAAGACGACCTTCGACGTCGCAATTACCTTCTCTGTTTCTTCGTAGTGCACGATTTGAACGTTTGTCGATGTTTCCAAGTGGAACGACAGGCACAGATGAGTGACACGAGGAACCAAAAACATATCAGAAATCCACTGAGCGGTAAAATTGTCCGATTGTACTACATTGCTATTTAGATCCTGAATTAATTGGAGTGAATATCCTAAACAGAAGACAAATAACTCCAAAATAAAGGATGTTAATATATATATTTATATATCGATATTTTTTCATGAGGGCATATAAACCAATCAATTATATAGCGCCATTATAAAATGTGTAGAAGCGTCAGCCGCTGGCGCATCAAATCTTAGTATATCTTAACCGAACAAAACCAAATATAGTTAAAATCCATTTGGGAACTGATTGTACTGACATAACAATCCATAAAATTCGTTGCATTCATAAAAAGTCAGTTAAACCATAAATGTACTTCTATTTGCTAACCTTCTGTTCTGGTTGCGTTTACTTCGTACTCTATTTCGTCAATGCAGCGAATAGCTGACGGCGATATAACCATTTGTAGTGACTGATTGGAATCGTAGTTTTCTTGTATTCCGTCCCAAAACGACTCAAGTAACACCGTTTGCACTGTCAAACCGTAGCTGACGTCAGACTCGTAAACTGACATCTGAATCACAGAAGAACCACTACCTACTGATTTTTAGTTCTCACCGTTTTCTTACCCCAAGTCAATATAAAGCCAATTTTAATTTTATCGATATCTCTATCTTATTTCATAATGCACATACGTCAGCCTGTAACAAAGCGTATACCAGATGACATGATTTGACATCTTTATTTCCTCCCTCCAGAATTTCCATAAGAGAGATAAACAAATCCAAGGTGTATGGACATTTAATCACGCGACAGTTAATCACGCGACAGTTAATCACGCGACAGTTAATCACGCGACAGTTAATCACGCGATAGTTGATCACCTGTGTTTGAAGGTCTGGGTCTTTAACCTTCTAAAATTTCTAGTTTATTTGAAAACAAATAATGGAAGAAAATGATATAGTCGATATCTTACAATTTTACAAATTTGTTTAAATAAGTTTTCGATATTTTCACGTTGCTTTGTAACAATCTTATTCCGGAACGGGGGTTGGGACCGGTATTATTGGGGCGGGGATGGGTTGGTGCCGGGCAACGACGTTGTCCAACATCTGCCGTGTAGCGCGACTGACATAATGGAAAAAGAAAATTATTATCTAAGATGACAGACATGCAAATACTGCTATAGTGTTTTTTGAAATTTCGGGCCAATCGCGCTTTGTGATTAAATGGTGAGTTAAAGAGAAGACGGTCAGATTTATTTTAAAGCAAAGTTTTGTAAGAAAGACATTTTCAACTAGTACTGTGATCTCATTTTGGACCATTTGATCGCGCGATTTGCGATGTCTGCAGAAGTTATATTTGAAATCAAACAATTGGATAGTTGCAATAGTCTATGAGTTAAGACACAAAATGTCACAAAGATCATGCAATTGTTTAATTTTCCTACTTCAATATATTCTTCTTTGCATTCTGTAATATCAATTTTCAGATTCATCGTCAGTTGGACGCTGAACTCTGCAGGAGTCATCAAAGTACACTGTAGTCATCGAGTTTACAGCTGTCAAGTTCAGCTTTCCTTTCTGATTGTAGGCCGCAATTAAGACTTCTGAAACAGAAATTGATGGACATTTTTATATTTAACCAGGACAGTGATGTGTAATCATTACTATAGCATATTACAGCATCACGGACTCACGGTATCTTGGTGGGCGGAGCTTGAGGAAGTGGCGTGATTTTAACGTACATAATTGCTACGTGTACAGCGTCACAGTGGCGTGGTTTCTACGTACGTAATTACTACGTCACGCTATTTTGGTGGGCGAAGCTTGGCTAGGTGGCGTGATTTTTAATATATACAATGCAAATGCACATCTATCACATCTATATGTACGGTTCCCGGAAGATTCGGTACCGGATAATTCGGTACCGGTTCGACATACACATAAGATGACGCCTCGCCTGCTGCTGGTATTTGGCCGCTTTAACTGTCGCGCGTCATTAGCGGACACCCAGCGTTCAGGCGCGCTTTTGCTCCCCCACCGACTTAATAGATGTAAACAGATTTTAAACTCGCAATATGTCAGGGAACTTGAGCTGTTTGATGTGACCTTCTAGAAAAGGCCCAAAATAGATAGATATACTACGGTAGTACTTTTTACAGGCAGGGTTTAAGCTAGGCCGTTTCCGGAGGGAAAATTGACCCGATTCAACGGCTCCCGGACCGCCCCACCCGCCGTGCTATTACTATCATAGTTCGCCGTTATTTCCCTCCCCCGCGTTAGAACGGTCTTATCCGCCCACCCCACGGGGGGGGGCAATAAGGTGGCATGAGCCCCAGCGGCCCCCGCACACCCAACGGTACCGAATCTTCCGTGACCGGTACCGAATTTTCCGGTACCGAATCTTCCGTCCCGAATCTTCCGTCCCGAATCTTCCGGTACCGAATCTTCCGGTCACCATATGTACATCTATATGTACATTATTGAAACGTTGTTCCTCCGGCGCTATTCTTTGGCTAACACTGAACCAACTGATTCGTACGCGTAATTCTTCAATCGCAATATTCGTATATGTAAACTATTCTATAACAAAGTCAGGATAATCTCTCTATTTAACTGACAAAGAATGAAGTGCGAATGAATTCCGAGACTCCAGAAGAACAAAAACAGCGAATGGCGCGTGAGAGAAAGCAAAATTCACGTAAAAACAAAAGTCCGGAAACTCTAGCTGTTCGGGGTTCTCAAAATACACAAAAGTCCAGCGTTCACGAGCTTTCCGACAAGCAAGTGAGAACGCGAGGAGCAGGCTTTAGTTCGGCGTGGAAAAGCAGCACAGAAAAGAAGAGAATCAAGCACTGCACGTCGTTCGATATTGCCAAGTCATTATACTTACGTCGACCATGAAGTCTCAGAACATTCATGCGGTCCAATGACTTTCAAATGTCAACATCGCGAATCACTAAACTTTCAAAGTGAAAGGTCATTTGGTGGAACATTTAAATATTGCTGCCACAAAGGCACAGTCTTATTGAAGATTAATAATCGCCCGTTTTCAGGTTATATTCAACAGCTGCTTAGCAATCCAAAACACCCTCATTATCACCAATTCAAGTAGAACATCCGATGCTAGAACTCAACAGTTGCCTTTGCATCAATTGGTTCTCAAGTTGATAACTTACCTGTCCGTGGTCCACCTGTCTTCAGAGTTCACGTACAACTTTACCACATTTCTCCTTAGAACCCCATAAATGATTTAAATAATATTCCATATAAAATCGTATTATCTCTTTTCGCAGAATTCGTGTTATTTTGTCAAAGTTTTTGGAAAACAGTTAACTTCTTTATCAACACTTTTTTGCTTTTGTACCAAGCGCCCTCAGCTGTGAATGGACGTTAACTCGGTTGAAGTAAAGGCCGCGCGTTAAGGACAATCCATTGCGCAAAATCCTATGACATTTGCAAAAAATCTGGTAGTAAAACAGTCATTCTTTCCCGTCGTTTTTGTGGGGTAAACCGCTAGTATGTTAATATGTAACTTTGGTCGACGACTCGACGGTCAGTTTGTTTATACTGCATTAGGCTATTAACATCTTCCCGCTCCACCGTTATTAAGTCTGCAACGAACATGACCTTGCATTATTACTCCCTTTAGCCTGCTTCTGACCGCTGAATCGCTAACCAAATATGAGGGGGAAATCCTTATATCCCATATAAAAATTATAAATTCAGTAATAGGCAGCAACTGACTGATTTATGTGGCACAAATTTCAATAACATTGTCTATAACTGGACCATGATCCTGATGAGGGTGTGAGAGGGAGAGAGAGGAGAGAGAGAGAGAACATGGTTCAGATATCGGCGTTCTGTGTTATAAGAATAGGATGTGGCTCTCTTCCAGGAACGCCGAGAAATCGATTCTTGATCGTGTTTTCGGCCTCACCTTCTTTACCTAAATTGGAAGCGGATTTAATATCCCTAATTAAGGTAGCAATCCTTCTTATTATATATAAATAGCGGATTTCGTTCATTCCATCCTTAAATCTAGACCTCTTGGAAGCAGATATGCACAAGACACTTTAATTACTGGACTCTGTTTACATGATCAATCGGCCAAATTCTCTGCTAGCGGAGCACTGGTGTCTCCGTGGTCGGCCAAGACTGACAGCATTAGGCTTAATTGTGAAGTTTCTCTTTGTCGAGTGACACCGCTTGAACGTCAAGAAACGGAAGCAAACGACTTTTCACATGTGGCTGAACTCAGCGGCGTAGCCAGGAATTTTATTTGGGAGGGTGGTATAAATCCTAACTAGTCATTACTATTTCAAATCAAAACATAATATGTTAATGTCCCACATGTGAACAAAACGGCTACTAACCATTAGAAAGATTTTGAGGTTTTCGGATTTGTGGGGATATATATATATAATTATATATATATATATATATATATATATATATATATATATACCCTCCGTCGCTAAGCCCCTGTATATTATACAAGTCTTAGATAAACCATGTTTTCTATGTTATCAGTTGATCGTGCAATTGCATCGTTGAAGAACTGTTGAATTATCATAAACGTTGAATGACAAACAAAGTCAGAGTCGCGACGTCGCATTGGGCCACCATCGTCGTCGTCGTCGCCTAGAAGACCAGGGATACTCAGGACGAGCTGGACGGCGGTCCCACGCGCCTTCATCCGGCTGTAGGACGAAAGCTACCATCATTGTCTCCACCGTCGCGACCGGCGAGGTCACCAACCGCTCAGCCATATAGGCATTCTTCGACGACCACAGCCATGCCCCAATGTTAAGCGACAACATAGTCTAGGATTCCTTATAACCGAGTGCATTATAACGAAGTTCTACTCTTAAAAATACTAAAAATTGCGTGAGTCGAAAAGAACATACTGTAGAACACCATTTTTATTCAACCTTTATTCAGCTAAAAATTAAATGGTGACGATTCTCTAGTAGCGCCTTTTCTCTTAAATAATAATTAAATAAGTAAACAATGTTTGAATAGCGCCAAGCTGTCAACAACGCTGACAAATCAACATGGAAGGACTTGTACGTCCGCTCAGATGGCAAAAGAGTTCGCTCGTGTTGAAATCTCCGTCTTCTCAAGTCAGCGAAAACGCAGAAAGGATGTTGAAGGACCGCATGGATGCTGGGAAAAATTTTCCAAGAGTAATCCAAATTGACGGGAAACCGACTGAACATGGAATTCCGCGCCCGGAACTGTCTTTTGCCCTTTGACTCCATCGACTGGCTGGTGGAGATAAATGGCGGAGACAAACTAAAACCGCCAAGAACAGCGATAATACGTGCGAGCAGCCAAAATGGCGCTCTCGGAAGTCGGATTCATACAGATAGCAGAGATCTGTCAGGCTTCTCTTTTAGAATTATTTACTGTATTTATATTTGTGTCCACAAATTCTATCAATATAATCTATGGAAATGGAATCACTATTGTTAGGCGCAGAGAAGGCAACACTTTCTGAAAATGTCACAATACAGTTATTCGTTGCTGAAACCCAAACGGATAAACTGAGTACTCGATTCATACAGATGCTGTTATTTGGTGTTTAATGCATGGAATTTATGCAGAGAAAAATTGAATATTAGTAATGGTCTCAAAGAAACTTTGTGCCAAGTCGAAACATATTTCCTGTGTTTAGAGGTAAGCGACATTTAATGACACAATCATTGATCTTTGCTAGTATATGAAGACGGTGTCATTCATTGATTCAGTACTCATCCTAATCGTAGGCCCCTATTAGACGAAATTAGAACCAGTGACCCTTTCAAACAATATAGAGCTGTCAATTAATTACGTCAACCATTTTTGGGCAATTTTTACCCCATCCTTTTGTCAATAACTGTCAATTTTCAGTGACCCCCATAATTATGTCAAAAACCTTTGACCCCCCACTAAGACCTTTATTTTGCTTGTCAAGCTTTTTTCCGTTGTAATAAATAGTATTCCATGACATTTCCTATTTTTATCCTGTGATGTTAATCCTTGTCCTGGTACTTGTCCCTAAGGATTGCTTAAGGACCAATTCTAAGCAACAATAATTCTTCCATTATCATATGTTACTACTGTTGATGTATGTTTTCATAAAGTGTGTATTGCTGAAAATATTTACTAAATTTACTGTTATGTTGTATGATCGTTTGAAGAGACTTCATTTGACTGTTGGTTTGGATTAAAGTTATTTTCAAAGTGCCTACATGATGGTAGAATTTTAAAGTATTCATTTGGAGAAGTTGGCCCTACAAGAAAAGAACTCGTAGGCCTACTTAGTTTAATTTTGTGAACTTCGTAACACTAAAACTTCGGGCACTTTAAATTCACTTTTTCCATTCGAGCATATACACATTATTGACACGATAAACAGTTTCTCATATAGGCCTACTTCACTCATACAGTGTACAGTTTTTGACTAAAAGTACTAAAAGGCATGTAGAGCATGGATGTCTACTCACTTGTCGTTTCACTGCCGTCAAATAAACATTTTGTATCGGTGATTTGGACTCTTTCAACCAACAAAAATGCGTCTTTCACACGAAAATCTCTGTAACCAAGGAACGCTATGCGGTATATTCCCATCGGAAGACAGAGTCTAGTCGCCTCATGAATATTCTTAGCACTGTAGTACAATCTATATAATTTGACTTGAAGAAACCCAAACACCGAAGCCATATAGACGTCAAGATATAGAGCCTTTTGGTCAGCTGCACTTGCAAATGCAAACGTCATACTGAGATTCAGCATCACTGGTGTACTGATGAAAACCGGATCAGTCACAAACGCATTTGACATATTGTGGTAGTTGGTTTCCGTTGATATCGCGGCTTCCGAGAATTGTTCTTGATATATAGGAAATAATAAGCCTATACGAATGACAAAATTAAAATTAATAAAGATTGACCCGCTTTGTTGATAATGAACAACACTGCGTATTCTATAGCCTAAATTTGAGTTTGGGCAATTATTGACATTTCTATGATTTAAAATCAATCATTTTCTATGATTCTGTTCAAAAACATGACATCCATTCGGATAATTTTCTGTTTTTATCGACCTATATAAGTAAAAATCAGAAGTGCCGACATGAGAACACATAACAGATCCGAAATAGCACTGTGTTAATGCACTAGGCACAGGAGTGATATGATCGCCTGTCGCTGCGCACAACCTTGCCTCCTTATCACGGATGGATTCGGCGAGGGCGTTAGCTGTGGGTGTTCCACGAGTTTGTATTCGACTTCGACCAAATAGAGTGTTAAAGGACCGCCAGAGACATCGAGGATCGACGCGCTCAGAGTCGACTTTGCCGTTCCAGAAAGCATTGCGCTTACAACGAAGTAGTTGCCTATAGGCTCTCCGTTGTTCCGTCCAGTAGGCTGCTGCTGCAGGGAGTATCAGCAGGGTCCAGGTGAGTTATCCTAGTTTTCCGTTCAGCAGACCGCAGCTCTCGTTTGGATCTCACTGTCGTCACTGGCACCAGTCTCTCCAGAAAGTCAGTGATCTCCCGGACACAGAGGAGAGACGGTTCTTCGATGTCCAATGCGGACCATAGAGCCAGTGGCCAGGATTTGGCAAGTGGGGGGCAGTTGGGGTGGGAACTTCTAATCATGGGGCAACCATTTGTTGTTATGTATGTAGCATTAAGTATACATGTAGGTCCCAACAGAGGGACACTGGGGGGCAGGTACTCAATGGGGGCACGGGCCCCCGGCCCCGGTAGAGCCGCCACTGCATAGAGCTGGTTGCCAGAGTCTGGAGGTCGCGAGCTCCTGCCGGAACATGAGGTTATCTAGCTAGCTTTTGCCAGGTGCGCCGTGAGACGGACGCGTAGACCGGGCACGAGCGGCACTGCCCCTCGGACAAGACGGTGGTCGGACATCCCCCGCATCTACTGTGTTCATCTCGGGCGGCACAGCGTCATTGTGATACTCCACGACATCCAGAAAACCCCTGACGTGCGTGGCCTCAGTGTTTTGAAACGCGAAGCTGTAGGTTGTGAAAAGTTCACAGAGTTGTCGACTGACAACGTCGTCTTCACGGTCGAGCCGCACGTTAAGATCTCCTGTTGCGTATACAGGTCCGGTGAGAGACGCGAGGTCTTCGAGTCATTCGGACAATATTCGCCATGATCGCACGTCGCCGTATACGGCATTATTCGATCAGATTGCTCGTGTCTCGTCAGAGCGAACGCCATCTTCCAAAGCATGGAAAAGATCCGGGAAGACTTGGATGCGCATGGATTCTACAAATCTAAGACGGCTTCCTCTCTGAAATAGCTCGCGAATAGAACACCCACGTCTGAACTGCATGGATACGCTACTCGTAATGCTATTAGCAAAGGTGGGCGTACGATACCTCCTACTGTATGTCCATGCGACAATTAGACAACGACGACGATGTCGACATGATAATAAATCATCTGCTTAAATCTATTCTTGGACGTTACATGTTAATTTAGTAAAGACATGCAGGTACCGTAACTAAGTAGTATAGAAGAAGAAGAGAGAACACCATAGACGATAATTATATAAACAAACCAAAGAAATATAAACAAAGCTGCTGAGACAATAATTGGAAGGATAAAACGCAAGCAGAAGCCACGGGTTACGGAAAACTCACTAAACAAAATTCATGAAAAACGAGAAGCGAAGACGAAGAAGGATGCAGGAAAATATAAAATTCTGAAGGCAGAGGTGCAAACATTCACGAGAGAGGATCTAAAACGAGACACGGAAAACACGCGCCATAGCCTGGAGGAGGCAAAAGAACGAGATGTTTGAACGAGGAGACGTGATATGTTTAGGGTTGCCAACCGTCCTTTATTTCAAAGGACAGTCCTTTAATGCATCTCTGAGTCTTTGTCCTTTATCGCTTTTATAAAGGACCATGGTTTGTCGTCCTTTATTTCAAAAATTAAGTCATGAAACCACACATTTCAATTGAAATTTCCTTTGTTTTGCTTGTCACCCCATTTCAGAAGGGAAATGACCTTTTTGCTTGACATCCTATTTCAGAAGGAAGATTACCTTTTTTGCTTGTCACCGAAATTCAGAAGGAAGTTAACCCTTTTTCCCTGCACCGGGTGACACCAAGGTTTTTCCGCACCGGGTGTCCTTTATTGCAATTTGTCAAAGTTGGCAACCATAGATATGTTTGTTTAGAACAGTAAGAGCTACAAACCTTATCAAATCTAAGCAAATCAGGTCTGAAAAAGTAAAAAGTCTGACAAGCAAAAAAAATAATCAGAGAAATAAAGTTGGGAGGGGGTGTTACTTCTCGAATTGGGTGGTGTTCGGGATTAGGAAATTTGAGGGTGTCGATCTCAAATTGGGGAGGTGTCGGGGGTGTTACGGGGGTGTAAAAATATACATGCTGCTAGTCTCGGGGTAAATAGGTGGGATCCGGCCAATCTGTATCCTCGTGCCTATGTTAATGCCTTTACAAACTGTAAGGGAGTCACAAGAACTTCAACGCTCTTTTATGTTAAGCTATCTTGGTTCTTTATGACAATTCAAGACAAAGGCAGAATATTTTGGCAAAGCGATGACAAAAGCAACTTTCCGCTCTGCATGTCTACAGTAATACCAACCGCAATCCATGTCTGGTAAATACGACAAGTCATGACTTGTATTGCAAAGAAACTCGAGACCTTTGTGTTACGAATCATTGAGCGAATTATTTAGGCTAGAAATTAGATATCTGAACTTCTTAACGAAATATATAAGAACTTACATGGAAACCAACAAAGTAGCACAGCCCAAGTGTCTCCCACTGCCGAGGAACACCAGCCTTCCAGACCGCCGCATATGATCGACGATAATTTCGGTTCATTCGTAGTTACTTTAAAACAACAGAAACCATTGTAGTTCATTCCAATTTGCTATGCATTTACATACATTCGCGCAGATAGGGAAAATAAATTGTTGGGCAGATCTATGGCAGACACCTTAAACTGCCGCCGTTAGCCGACTAGCCCAATTTTTAGCATTAGGAGTTACTCAATTTTTTTGATGGCGGTCCACATTCCGTCTTCCATCGTTCGTGAGGGTCCACTAGTTATAACTTATAAGGAAGACTTATAATTATTCCTATGTTTACTACGGCGTCGTAGGCAAATACGAGTAGTACGGAACCTCTTAAAAGACTGTTACTGTATAGTTGAACCAAGAAACAGATAAAATGACAAAATCCAAAAATGCAAATAATACATTTAAGATTTTATGACAGCATATTAGCAATCGCCCCACTTTAAAATGTTTTCAAGGACATAGTTATATTAGAATTAAACTGTGAGCAGTGGTGTGGTCTAGTCGATAAAGAATTCACGTGTACGTGATTCTGAAGATAGAACACGAAGATTCGAAGCCAGACTGTCATCAATTGCCTATCCTCCATAATTGAGTTTCCAAAAGGTAGAAAGCTCTCGGGCTTGAACTATAAACACGACGTCTAAATACGACTAAATCACTTCACTGGTTGTCTGTCGGACTTCAAAATCAATCTGCCTGCGAGTTCACTAGGTGCTATAATCTTACTGGCCATCATATCTCCGTTCCCTGCTTACCGATCAGGATCATAAACTAACGACCAAGTCTTGAGTTGCATTTAACCTTTCCGATTTGCAACACCCACACCGTCTTGACTAAGCATGCCTTTTCAAATGACTGGGCCAGTAGTACTGTGGAATTCATTTCGGGCATTTTCCGTTCCGATGAATATCTCGTGAGATACAGTAGAAACAAAGATTCAAGAACGGACTCCTGTTTTCTATTGCCTATATCCTACTGTATACATACAGTAACTGCAATATAAAAACCTAGAATGAATTCGAACCGATTCACTTACTGGTTTTAATCATCGCGATTGCGATGCTACTTCGAAGTGAGCACCGACTGAACCTAGGCCCGTTATTAAAATGGCGCATGGATTTCTTTGATTATAATCAGTCACTTTGTTTGTTTGCTTATTAGGTTTTTAAGAAAGATCGGCTACAGTTACTCATATACGTACACATACTCACCAAAACTGGTAGAATAAATATAGTTAATCATAACGTAGGCATAATCTTTGGGTCCATTTCTTTGACGATATGCCACAATTCGTAATCTTGCCAAGCCTCGGTGTTTGATAACATGGGAAGAGATAAAACTATCGCTAAAAAACCAGTCTTTAGCATCCAGGTTAATCAACTGAGTGGAATTTGTTGTCGTTGAATTCGACAGAGTCAACAGAGAAACATTTAGTTTAATATTAAAGGAGGATACTACTCCTTTTACAGCTATGTATTGATTCATCAGTTTTGTGGCGTTGAACGGAGGAGATATTAAAACAGATTCTTCGCCAGAGTTGAACTCGTCAAATTCACTTCGAAAACCTAGAATTTGATCAATAAACATTAGAGGTCACATGATGGTTCCTTAAAAATGGCAATCGTCTGTTGAAATCGACATAGGCCAAGCTAAGTTTACAGCAAAATAATTAAAATAGAAAAACCTGTAAAATGAAATTTATTTGACACACATTGGGCTTACTTTAGAATTTGAACATCTTTGCGATCATTATCGGCTCTTTCTTTATCATGACCCATTTAAGGCATTCAATCTATCATTTATAGAGTCTGATTAAAATTCAGGCCATTCGGCAAATAACATGCTAAAGTAACTGACCTGATGAAACTGTGATTGACTTTATAAGAGACCAACTGAATCCATTTTCTGAATGATCTCTGAATCCGCATGTTGTATCATCCGCTTTTGGTCTAAACGCACATACGCCGTTCCACAAGGTAGAATTTTGAACATCTAAACAAGTAAGAATTTTATCATGTGGTTAGTCGAGACCAGCGGTTCGCAAACGACGGTACGCGTACCCCTGGGCGGACGGGTGACCAGGCAATTTGGAACCGGACAATTCGGAGCCAAAAGAAAGAATGTCAGAATTAAGAATTTAAGCTAATAGAATTAATGCTATTAGAATTAATTAGAATTAATTTGTGCGCCATCGGCTGATGCCCTGGGCATTATGATAATGGCGCCATAGAAGTTTATTGATTGATTGAATGCCACGAAAGTTGTATAAAGTTGTAAAACTGTTTCAAAACACGACTGTTTCAAAATATGTCGATAAAGTCATACAACCTGTTTTATAATTGATTATATGTACTTCTGGTCTACAAATAATGATACTGAGCATCTTGTATTGAATTTCGATGAATGATAATGTTAATTCAATACATTGATGTTAAGTACTCCCTTGCATTACGGTTTTCGTAATCTAGCACAACAGTCTGCAATCGAAGGTACCGACAATTGTTATCACCCAACCGTCGGGGCGAGATTAGCATTTATTTGAACTCATTAAAACTTTTCTCCGAATTGTCCTGCCCCGAATTGTCCGCACCGAATTGTCCGCGCCGAATTGTCCGCGCCGAATTGTCCTCGCCGAATTGTCCGGCTCCAAATTGCCCTGTTTATAACGGTATTTGGCGAGCAGTAATAGCAAATCTAAAACAACTAGCCCAGTTATACCAACAAATATCAAATATAGAATACAGAAAAATATACCGACATAAACCCGAACGAAATAAGTTTTAAAATTACGGAAAGGCCAAACCTTTTTCGCACACAGTTTCGAAATTTCGCAAATAAAATAATCGAGACAAATTCAAATTTAAAAAATTTACAATTTACATCACTGTTACAGCTGGCTTGTGTAAAACTAGGGGAGTTATTATTATATATAGAGAGTTATTATTATTATAATTATTATTATATAATGAGGGGGAGTTATCATTATATGGGGTCAATATAATATGCTACACCGGGCTGGCCATCTGGTGAAAGAGCGAAAGAGCTCGTAGCAAACGAGTGAGCCCTTTTCGCCACACTTTCCTGTCACAGTGGTGGGGAAGATTGACTTCCCTGGCTGAGATGTCAGTAGCCACCTCAGTGGGGGATGCAGTTGGGCAGGAAAATTATTCTCTTCCCCCTACAAATCGCACCCTGTCTATAATAACAATACTTACAGTATAATTTTTACTACTACTACTACTACTCAAGTCCTGGCTATTCAGAACTAGTTACTGTATTTAGTTATTTAGTTATGTACAGTAATGTGTTCGCGCAGTCTGTCGACTAGTCACCACATTAATCTTGACTTTACTTACTTACTTTACTTTACTACTGCTGCAAGTACTAATTCTACAACAACAACAACTACTACTACTACTACTACTACTATTACTACTACTACTACTACTACTACTACTACTACTACTACTACTTCTACTACTACTGCTGCTGCTGCTGCTGCTGCTGCTAATACTACTGTTTGTTTATTTAAAACTACGGCATCTCGACAGCATTACTTTTCCAAGTAGTAAGAACGAAAACGAAGTTCAACAAGAAAGGAAATAACTTAGCTAATGTTTACGAAAGTTTTGATATTCGTCCAAAACCGGTTATTAGTTTGGGTAAGGGTAGTATCAAGCCGAGCAGACCGCACCAAACTTCACAACGCTTGCGACGATTACCTTTTTGGTTCGTCAACAGTTTTCGATGTGCCTCATATTCTTAAATCCTGGCTATGCCACTGGTATATAATCTGTCAGACAACAGTCGCGATAACGCCGAGTCGCTCAAAGCAGAAAATTTCAAAGCAGATATTATTGTCTTCAATGCAATCTGTCTACAATGAGTCCGCACCTCTACTCGTATAAAGCAATACGAATTTCTCCTATTCGGCACATCACTACAACTCAGCCTTGAAACACACCTGCTTGGTCTCGCCTACTCTCGCAGGTTGCTCTGTACCTTAACCGGACTGAATCTTCACGCCTGGATTTGCGGTAACTGGTCTTAAATTTTTGTCGTGCCATCGGCCGATACTTTGATATTATGATAGTGGCTTGACGAATTAGATAATAAATCAAAACCAGAGATGTCCATGGGTTGGGTTAACCCGTGGGTTGGATTGTGTTGGGTTGGATTGGGTTGGGTTGGGTTGGGTCAGACTTTTCCATATTCGTGGTGGTTGGATTGGTTGAGTCAGAAAATAAGTCGTGATTTAAGAAACTGTAATGTATACTGTGGGTTGGGTTGGGTCAAGTAAACCTATTATCGGCATGAGTTGGGTTGGTTGGGTTGAAGATTTGATGGGTTGGGTTGGATTTGGTTCTAAAAAATGGACCCGTGGACACCTCTGATCAAAACCAAATGAATTGCCATTCGAACAGATTTGTGATAGAAATGCGAAGCGGCCAAGTAGCATGCAAGTTAATTTTGGTCAATGAAAGATTAATACAAAGCAATGAAAAATATTGTCACTTACCAATGCAGAGTCGAGATGTCACAAGCACGCTGCCTACGTTAAGTTGCTCTCCAGGTACTGAGCATCTGGCCTCAAGTATTAAGACGAATTGTTGACCGTCAGCAGGTATTAAATCAACATATCTTGAGAGTGTATACAACTGTTGCACATACATCATCGGCTGTATATTTCTGTGCAGCAGTTTTTCCCGGTGTCTTCCTTCAATCAGATATGCGAGCTTCGCATAGAACTCCGTCTGGGCAACAAAGGATATGGTTATACAAGATGGCTGCGTAATTCGGAACATCGGAGATACAAATTTGGCGATATGGACATCGGAATATTTCTGCCTTGAAGGAGAATTCAGTTCCAAAGACAGCCACCAATCTGAAATGCAGTCATTAAGACCCACATATACATCAAAACACAGTGGTGTTCACAATTCTGAATTCACCTTCCCTTCTTGCAATTATTTTCATGTACTGAGTTGTTTTGTGACAGCGTGTTATCGTGGGAACTTAAACAAGCGAATGAAATGTTTCTAAGCTCCGGTTACATATTGAAAACTTTTATAGTGAACTTAAGACCTTAGGAATAATTTATGCTCAACTTTTTAAGGCCTAATATTGAAACAGTCGATAAAGACGTTGCGTTGCTCCTGCGCTTTTCAATGGTTTGTTCTCAAGCAGTGGCTCAATGGCACGAGAAAATAAATGCCAGTTGTTGCGCCTATGGTATGCGTGATCCGATGGACTATCACTTTATCTTTATCTTCTTGACGACTTCTATAGCGCCGTACGCATGACGAAGGTCGAAGTCAAAGGCGCTTTGACATACTTTGGCATGCCGATGGGGAACGTCGGATAACAGAGACAGCGTAAAGTCAGCCCTGATGGAAACGACGGAAATCGCCGCCCAAACGCCCACGACAGCAATCCCGTAGAAAGGAGCCTTCCGCTGTAGAACCGTCCACACCAGGCACGTCAAAGGAACAAAAACACGGGATGAGATGTTGTAAATTCCGCGGATGTTGTGAGAACTGTCCGCGAGGCGAGCCACACGGAGAATTTCTGAGATGCGGACTCCCGTGAGTAAACCGTCGTCGATCTAGGTGAATCCGACTTTGGATGGAATTCCAGGTTACAATTAGAACGGATGTCGCAGCATTCCCGCACGGGTATCTAGTCTGCAGTTCTGCCAGGCCGCGTTGATAGAAAAATCGCAAAACAAGATGGCGGACCAGACAGGCGACGAATCAGCGACTAAACCCGTCCTAATCCACCCGAGAAAAGCGCAGAGGACCTCCCGAAAATGACGGGAAAGTCACTACTCGCACATTTTGCGCTAAAACGAGCGCAACATATCGTCGAACCGCCCAGAACGACGCTTTTCCGAGGCATGCACAGGAGCATGCTTGGCCGCCGGAAACGGCGCCACCGGAAATTCGCTATGATGTCACTATGATTATCACTATGATGTCATTTGGCTGAAGATTACTCTAGCAGACAGGTTATGATAGCTTTTCTTCACTATACTTATGATCTCGTCAGGGATGTCGAATGTCTCATTAGATCCCACATTGTGTCCCTGCCTACCACGGTCATAATAATAATAATAATAATAATAATAATAATAATAATAATAATAATAATAATGTGATTTTAAGTGGTTTCATGTCTTCTTCTTTCTTTCCTTCCGTCTTTCCCTATTGGGTTGGACGATGGGTCTGAATGAGTTGCTTCCACTTCTGTCTGTCTCTTGCTGCTCTGGTCATTTGGATGAAGTTCATTTGCATTTCTTCTGCATACTCTTTTAAGTTTTCTATCCATGTTTTTCTTGGTCTTCCTTTTCTCCTTTTCCCTTCAACGTAGTTGTATAGTGCTTTCTTTGGTAGTCTTTCTTCCTTCATTCTTTCAACATGACCAAACCATTTCAGTCTTCGTTTCTGTATTGATTCGAGTATCGTTTCTTTTTGCTCTGTCTTTTCTCTGATCGTTTCATTTCTTATTCTTTGTCTTCTGCTGACTCCTGCTATTCCTTTTAACCAGTTCATTTCTGCAGTCATTAATCTTCTTTCGTCTTTCTTCTTTATGGTCCAGCATTCTGATCCATATAATAGTATTGGTTTGATCAGTGTATTATATAGCTTTAGTTTTGTTTTCAGTGATATTTGTTTGTCTTTCCATATCTTCTGAAGTTTTCCAAATGCTGCACTTGCTAGGCCAATTCTCCTTATTATGTCTTCTTCACTTAGGCCATCTTCTGTCAGTACTGATCCTAGGTATACGAATTTTGGTACTTGTTCTATTATTTCCTCCTTTAGTTTTAGATTAACTTTTCCCTTCTTGTTCCCCGTGACCATTGCTTTAGTTTTCTGTATATTTATTTTTAGCCCCACTTCTTCTCCGGCCTTGCTTATTTCATTGGTTAATATTTGTAGGTGATCTGCTTTTGTTGTTATCACTTCTATGTCATCTACAAACCTTAAATTATTTATTGTTTGTCCATATACTTTCACTCCAGCATCTTCTTCTTTTGTGTTTTGTATTGCTTTTTGCATTACCACATCTAGTATTATATTAAATAGCAGTGGAGATAAGCCACATCCTTGTCTCGTTCCAATTGTTATCTCAAACCATTCTGTTAGTTCCCCATTAATTTTCACTCTGCTCATTGTTTTACTGTATAAGTTTTTTATGAGATTCATTAGCTTCTCTGGAATACCATAGTGCTTCAGTGCTTGCCATAGATCTTCATGCTGTATGCTGTCAAATGCTTGTTTGAAGTCAATGAAATTGTGGTATATTTTCTTATTTGTTTCGCAATATTTTTCTACTATCCTTCTGATCGTATGTATTTGATCAATTGTACTTCTTCCCATTCTGAAGCCTGCTTGTTCCTCTGTCAATATTTCTTCTGAGCAGTGTTTGAGTCTTTGTTGTAGCACATTTGTATATATTTCCCCTGGTATACTGAGTAAGCTTATTCCTCTATAATTATTGCAGTTTGTTTTATCCCCTTTTTTTATGTATTGGTACTATTATGGCTTATCCCCATTCCTCTGGTGATTTTTCTTCTTCGAATATTTTATTGCATAGGTTGTGGAATATATTCACTGTAATTTCCTCTCCCGCTTGTAGCATTTCTGTTGTTATCATATCTGTTCCTGGAGATTTTCCAACTTTCAATCTTTTTATGGCTTCTTTTATTTCTTCTTCTGTAAAGTTTGCTATTTCTTCTTCATCATTCTCTTCTCTGTTCTCCTTCCTTATGTTGGTGTCTTCATTGTTATTGCCTGCTGTGTTGTATAATTCTTCAAAATAGTCTTTCCATCTTGTCATTATGTCTTTTTTGTTTTCTAATACTTTTTTCTAATACTTTACCAATCTTTACCAATCTGTTATTGTTATTGTGGTTTCATGTACTGAGTTGTTTTGTGACAGCATGTTATCGTGGGAACTTAAACAAGCGAATGAAATGTTTCTAAGCTCCGGTTATATATTGAAAACTTTTACAGTGAATAAGAGGCCACGAGGCCAAGAAAGCCTGTGTGAAAGCCACTGTAGTAACTCTCCGCATTCAATAACCAAGTTTATCAAGAAAGCCTTTGAATCCGTTTATAATAATAATATAATATAACAAGGTTTAAAGTGGTTCAGTAGGGACTGCCCTGTGTGAGAACCACTGTTGCTCCCGTCCAATCTAATATCCTAAACTACTGAGGTTTATTTTGAACTCGTTTACAGTTGCAGCCGTTACTATCCCCTCATCCAGTTCATTCCATCTGTCCACCACTCTTGCACTAAAAAAATGCTGTTTATGTCTCCCAACCCGTTTCTTGAACAGTTTCATGCTGTGTCCTCTGGTTCGATCATACTGCTTCATTGTAAAAAATCTTTCCTTTGGCATTTCCACTTTGTTTGTTAGTATTTTGTTTGTCTCGATCAAATCCCCTCTCTCTCTTCTTTTTTCCAGGGTTGTTAATCCACAGTGATTTAGCCTTTCCTCATAGGTTAGTTTCTGATATCCCTTGATCATTTTTGTTGCTCTGTGTTGCACTCTTTCTAAGGTCTCTATGTCTTTCTTCAGGAATGGACACCATGCTTGAACACAATACTCTAAATGTGGACGTACCAATGTCTTGTAAAGTCTTATTATTACATCCTTCTCTCTGCTCACTATCGTTCTTTTGATCATACCTAGAATTTTGTTGGCCTTATTAGCTGCCTCTGCACATTGCCTAGATGGCTTTAAGCTGTTATGCATGATGACCCCTAGATCTTTCTCCTCGTTTGTCACTTTTAGTCCCTTCCCACATAACTTAAACTCATGATCTGTTCCCTTCTTCCCAATGTGCATCACCGAGCATTTATCTGTATTAAAAAGCATTTGCCAATCTGCCGACCACTGGGATAGTCTATTAAGGTCTTGTTGTAAAATTTTTGCTTCTGCTTCACTGTCACTCTGACCACACAGTTGTGTGTCATCAGCGAATTTTGCAATTTTTGACATTATATCATCATCGATGTCGTTGATGTATATTAAAAACAATAGAGGTCCCAACACTGAACCTTGTGGCACCCCACTTATGACCTCAGCCCAATCTGAATACTTGCCTCTTATACCTACCTTCTGTCTTCTGCTCTGAAGCCAGTTTTTATCCATCCAAGAACTTTACCTCTAATTCCACTGGCCTGAAGCTTGACTGCCAGTCTTGAATGAGGTACTTTATCGAATGCTTTTGCAAAGTCCAGGTATACTACATCAACTGCCTTTCCCTCATCTAGCTTGTCGTGAATCTCCTCCAAAAAGTCCAGTATGTTTGTTAAGCAAGATCTTCACTTAATAAACCCATGCTGGCTATCCTTTAAAATCTTGTGTCTCATAAGATGGTCCAATATATTTGCTTTCATTATTTTCTCCAGAACTTTACACACTATACAGGTCAGACTCACAGGCCTATAATTTCCTGGCTCCCCACGGTTACCCTTTTTGAATATAGGAGTGACTACTGCATCCCTCCAGTCCCTGGGGACTATTCCCGATTTAAGTGACATATTGAATATTGTGGCTATTACCTCACTAACCTCATGTCTTACCTCATACAGAAATTTTGGGTGTATATTGTCTATTCCGGGGCTTTTGTCAGTTTTCATTTGGCTCAGAATTTCCAGGACACACTCTTTACTGCAATTTATGTCTGATAATGCTTCCTCCTCTTTTCCACAAAATAAATTAATGGGCTTTGGTATGTTGGTTGTATTTTCCTTTGTGAACACTGATCCAAAGTAATCGTTCAGAATTGTTGCTGTTTCCATGTCATCCGTCACTGTTTCTCCAGAATCAGCTACTAATGGTCCCACTTTTTCTTTTCGCTTCATCTTACTTCTTGCATATCCATAAAAACTCTTACTGTTCCGTTTGATGTCTTTTGCTAATTTGTTTTCATACTCTGCAATAGCCGCTTTGTTTGTAGCTGTTGATTTGTTCCTCTTTTGCACATAACTGGACTGTAACTGTTTTAAACTCGCCTGTTCCAAACCTTCATTGCTTTGCATTTTTAGTTGGTGCCTTCTCAATTTCTTCCACGATTTGTTTTTGGCCCTTCTCTTCTTCTGTACCTCTCTCGTAACCCATGGAAGTTTTTTGTTCTGTTTCAACTGTCACTCCCACTTCGTCCAAACTGTTCCATTTGTCCACAACCCTTGCACTAAAGAAATTTTTCTTTCTTGGACCAACCCTCTACTTAAACAATTTGCATTTGTGGCCTCTTGTGCTGCTATGGTGTGCCAATGTAAATAATCGATCGTATGTCACATCTACTTTCCCAGTCATTACTTTGTATGTTTCTATCAAATCCCCCTCTCTCTTCTCCTTTCCAATGGTGTATATCCACAATATTGAAGTCTTTTTTCGTAGCTTAAATTATGGCACCCACTGACCATCTTCGTTGCTAGTCTTTGCACTTTTTCTAAAAGCTCTATATCTTTTTTCAAGAACGGATTCCATGTCTGAACACAGTATTCCAGATGAGGCCTTACTAATGACTTATAAAGTTTTATGATTATATCTTTGTCTCGACTCACTATTGTCCTTTTCATAATTCCCAACATTTGGTTTCCCTTTTTTGTTGCCTCCATGCATTGGTGAGATGGATTCATACTTCTATGGATGACTACCCCCCAAGTCTCTTTCTTTTTTCTGCTGTGGTTAGAACCTTCCCCTCTAAAGAATATTCATTACCATTATTAGATTTCCCAACATGCATTACAGAACATTTATCAGTATTGAAAAGCATCTGCCAGTCCACAGACCACTGAAACAATTTCTTTAGATCTTCCTTTAAAATTTTAGCATCATCCTCCGAGTCTATATATCTACATATCTTTGTATCATCGGCAAACTTTGAAATTTTGGATAGTAATCCTTCATCGAAATCGTTTATATATATATATATATATATATATATATATATATATTAGAAAAAGCAATGGCCCCAGAAGTGAGCCCTGAGGAACTCCACTAATAACTCTTGCCCATTCCGAATGGCCTCCCCTAATGCCAACCTTCTGTCTTCTTCCCTTCAACCAATTTTCAATCCATCTGAGAATATTGCCCCTTATTCCACAGGACTTCAGTTTGGCAGCCAGCCTTATGTGGGGTACTTTATCAAAAGCCTTGGCAAAATCTAAATATATTATGTCTACTGCCTTGCCCTCATCTAGCTTATCAAAAACCTCCTTCAGAAAGTCCAACAGGTTAGTCAGGCATGAACGCCCCTTTGTAAATCCGTGCTGACTATCTTTAACAATTTTATGCCTAGTCAAATGTTCCGAAATGGTCTCTTTTAGTATTTTTTCCATAACTTTGCAGATTACAGAATTTAGGCCCACTGGTCTGTAATTGCTTGGTTCACTTCGTTTTCCCTTCTTGAACAGTGGGCTGACTAATGCATCTCTCCAGTCTTGTGGTACTACTCCAGTTCTGAGTGATTCATTGATTATATAAGCAATTGCATGTCCTATTTCATTTCGAACATCGTAAAGAAACTTCGGATGTAAGCCACCTAATCCTGGGCTCTTGTCTGTCTTTAAATTGGTCAAAACCTTGATAACACATTCTTTTGTACACACTATATCTGTTAGCAATTCTTCTTCGTTTCCATCGAACACAATTTTGGCTTCTGGCATAGTATTTGCATTTTCCTCTGTAAATACTGAACAAAAATAGTTATTTAGAATCTGTGCAGTTTCTACATCGTCTGTTATTGCACATCCTGCGCTGTCCAAGAGGGGACCGACCGTGTCCTTTCGTCTCAACTTTCTATTACAATATTTGTAGAAACTTTTACTGTTTTGTTTTATCATTTTTGGCCAACCTGCCTTCAAAATTTGCAATAGCCATCTTGTTAGTAACTGCTGACGCTTTTCTTTTCTGAGTATACTGTTCCTCCAAGATCTTGTGTCTGTGTTGGTTCTGCTCATTTCCTTTACTCGCCAATCTGAGTTTATTTAGCTTCCTCCACGCTTTGTTTTTCGCCCTTCTTTTCCGTTGCACTTCTCTTGTTATCCAGGGCAGTTTGTTATTAATTTTCTTCTGTTTGGGTATGGTCACTTCTATGACTTTGGACATACATTTGGTAAATATGCTCCAGCTTTCCTCTGTGTCTTTTCCTGTTATTTCCCTCTCCAAATCCATTTCTATAATCATCTTTCTTGCCAGGTCATATTCTCCCTTAAAAAGTTACGTCTTTCTAGAAATTGCTTTTGTTGACCTATCCCAAAGTTAATAGTAAAACTGACCATTTGGTGATCACTTGTTGCAAAATTCTGCCCAACCTCCACATTAGAAACTTTATTCTCCTCTGTTGTTAGAACCAGGTCTAATATGTTGTTGCCTCTTGTTGGCCTTGTCACATGCTGAAACAGTCTATTGACTCTTCTACAATGCATCTCAGTTTGAGACTTTGGGCCAGTCATGATCTTCGTTGTCTAAACCCAGCTTGATTGTCCCTTGATTAGCTTCTTTGATTCGGCCTGGAATGACTATGCCACTTTATGTTCTGCTAATAAAAGGGTTATGCTTCCATAGCGTAGTTCATATTTTTCGTAAGAGTCTCTACAAATTCTTCTTTTCACTCTTCAGGGATTTTTTTTTGTTTCCAGGTCATAGAGCATCACTGATGACACAGCTATGTCTTCCTGTCACCCATCAGATATGGGACTCGCTAAATGAGTTGCAGAAATATTTTTAAAAGTAAGTAAAGTCCTTTCCGAGCACTCAAGGCTATATATATTCTTAATGTTTTCTGTCGGTCGTTGCTCTCATAACCGCCATCTTGTCCGTCCCAATGGCTGTCATCGCAAGTGCGTGTCTGTCTGTCTGTCTAGAATGTCGCCCTTCTTGACAATTGTACGACTCGATCGACTGTTGCTCCAATCTTCAACGGAATTTCTATATCCGTTGGATCAAAGGAGTTCGGCGACGAGAGAGAACCTACTCGGCGACGGACTATTCTCACGGAGGGTCGGCTCATGGGAATTCAACGCCGGAATTTTCTCTCATTAGGCGACAAAAAACGCAGAAAGTCGAAAACTGGTGAGAACGGCGACATAATCCAAACACGCGAATACGATGAGGTAAAAGGAAGTCTACTTGAAAAGGATGATGATGGTGTTGATGACGATGACTACGATGATGATGTGATCATGATCATGATGGCCATGATTCTGATGTTCATGGTCCTGATCATCATGATCACGATTATGATAACGATCATGATGTTTCGATGAGAAGTTGGAAACCTTTGGAGATTTAGCCTAAAAATGATAGGTTGTCTCATTTGGCATGCAGGAAAAGCTCAACACCTGTTCATGCTTTATATGTCAGTGAAACAGATTTCTAGAGCAACACTATGTTTCAAATGAATGACCGGTCAGAGAAAAGTTAACTCATGGTGCGTGTGATAAAAATTCACGATCTTCTATATCTATAGTTTCCAAAGATAGGCCTAAGATCCCGTTAGGCATACAACTTGTGTGGTGCATTAGGCCTATACAAAACTTTATGCATGATTCTGCAGTTACCTATCTGTAGCCTGAGAAGAACACAACGTGTTTAGTTCACTACTTATTAAGTTCTAACGGAAAATGACCTCTTACATATCAAAAGTGTTATGAAAGTAAAATTTTACAAAAATTTGAATTTACTTTTAAGACGTTGAAGATACATGAAATTAAAAATTAAAAGTCATACTTGGAATCAACATGTTCATTAACCAATTCCATTACATAACTTGCTAAATATAAATATAAATACAAATACATACTTGATAAAAAAAATTATCGAGTGCTTTTATATAGTGCAATGTATAATGTATATACTACAACAAACTATAAGATGAAAGACGAAATAGCTACCAGTGGGGGTTGACGGAATTATCCTGAAGGTCAAAAGGAAACGGGTTTTTGGTATCCTACCCGGAAAATAGTAAGTTACTCTCATCTGAATTGTTTTTACCAGCTGTCTTTGAAGTCGAAATGAATCGCAAATCGTTAGGTAATGTGTCCAGTTATTTCCAATGTCTAAGACTTTGATCTGAAACCATTTCAGTAGCGGACTGTCCATTAATTACGTCAACAAAATAGGGAAGGAGGGATTTGAAAAAGTTTGACAGTTTTTGTCAGGGGACGGGATCGAGAGGAGTTGACGTCAGCAATTTTTCTCAAATGATAAAAAAGAGAAATTTCGTGGAATACTATTTCTTATAACGGAAAAAGCCTGACAAGCAAAATAAAGGTCATCGCCACCACATTGCGACACTTGATGAACAAAAAAGTAAAAAAGAAGGCCGTCATAATAACTTTCTAAACGTTTTAAGGGGACCCGTCACTGATCTAAGTGGGAAGTCAAAAGTTTTTGACATAATTATAGAGGGTCCCAGAAAGTTGACAGTTGTTATAAAGTGGGGAGTGGGTCTAAAATTGCCCAAAGTTGTTGACATGATTAATGGACTGCCCCTAGGCAGCAATATAGCTGAATTCACAAGTTTAATCGTGAGATGAAAAAATAATTTACATGTATGGTATTTCTAAACTATCATCGTCACCACCACCACACCCACCACCACCACCACCATCATGTTCTCTTCTTCAGACAGATTCAGGGCTCCATTCTTCTTTTAATAACGCATGCCAGTCTTTCGCAGCCATTCAATAGTACAGCATGAGGCTGAGCCTCGTGTAGAGTTTAGAGGCCGCCTTTGAAGCTGGTCATGTGACAGTCATTTAGACCTCCAGTGTTTCCATTAATATCTATGTCTTGCCTCTTCTTTAATTTCTGCATAGATTTTGTGAGGGTGTGGCTCTGTTTTCACACCCAGTCGATTAGCGTCCTCCTTGTAATGTAATGTAATGTGACATTTGTATAGTGCCTCTTCTATTTATACTCAGAGGCGCTCCTAGCATTGTAGTCGCAGGGTAAAGTAGTGACTTTAGCTTTCGCATTGAGCAGAGCGAGGGAGTAAGAAGTGATTCCCGAATGGATGGGTTCAAGGCATTCCAGAGGGAGGGTCCAGTCACTGCAAAAGCCCAATGCTGAGTAAGAGCAGTGCGTGATCTGAGGACATACACATCCTTCTGATCAGTGGAGCGGAGCAGGCGATGGGCAGTGGAAGAGGGTGATTCGAAAAGCTCAGTAATGTAAGACGGTGCCTGACCTCGAAGTGCTGCAGAAACAATAATTACTTTTTTGAATTTAATGCGGTCAGAAATTGGAAGCCAGTGGAGGGTGTTAAGCATAAAGTCTGAGATGCTAGAGTAGCGATGAGCTTTAGACACAAGACGAGCCGCAGGACATTGAGGACATCTCGTCCACCCGGGACTACACGAGGGACTTAATCGTCGGCGGCTAATGACTTTTCGACTGTGCGAAGATCGACGTTTACCGGCACCTATTCATTGTCGCCATTCTTGCGTTCGCTGCGATATTCGCCAGAGTGATTTTACCTTTACACCGTCGCTTAAAAGACTGGTTTTCTCGGATCTAAAATCTCTTACATTGGAACTACCGTGTTACCGTTGATGCAATGCCCGCTCGCGACGATGGGAACCAGTGTTTAATCTAGACTCCTGGACTCCGGGGGAACTCAAAAAGCCGGGAGGAAACTGACAAAGCCGGGGGGAATTCTGCTAGGGGCCGCTGTTAGTCCATGCAGTATTCCAAAATTTCCGGGGGGGGAATTTGAAATTTCCGGGAGGGGAAAGGGCGATTTCCCCCCGGAAACGGCCTAGATTAAACACTGATGGGAACTCTCACCTACACGCGTGACGAGCTCCTCGACTACGGGCTTACGACACGTCCGCGTCCTCCTGCATCCATACGTTGGCGGCTCTGGCACCTTTTTGTCTAATCCCCCTGGAGGAGGAGGTCGGGACGCGGATGCAGGGCTGGTCGACGGTTACAGAGACCCAACTCTGTGTTATCTTCCCCCGTCGTTCGCACGCACCAACACCGAGACCGAAGAACTGTCTCCCGTCTTCACTGGTGCACACGAGATTCGATAGCCACGTCAGGCCTCCGGTGCGACCGCTCAGAGCCGGACTGTTGAGCATCCGGTCCGTAAATGACAAACTGGACAACGTTCAGGACCTACTCGACGAATTTCTGATGAACATTTTTATTCTGGTTGAAGCCGGGCAGGCAGGCACAGTACCTGTGGGACAGCTACCAAAGCGCCTCTTGCGAGTCAATCAATGCCACTTCAATGACACTTCACCTCAACGTGAAACGCAGACGAATCTAATGGAGCTAATCGAGCGGACGTTAAGGACCCCAACTATTCTGCTCCTTGAATGACTGACAATACTAACTGATGGCTATCGCTTTTAATTCTCCATTTTACCAACTGTGCTCTACAACATTCTCAGTGACATGACTTCAAGTGGCACCATTCATGGTTGAAGTCGACAATTTATTTATGCAGAAACCTTTATCTTTATCTTTATCTTTATCTTTATCTTTCTCAAAGACATCTATAGCGCCGTACGCACGACGAAGGCCTAAATCAAAGGCGCTTTGACATAATTTGGCAGCCGATGGCGAACGTAGGAAAACACACAATTTAAGACAGCGTACAGTCCGCCCTGATGGAAACGAAGGAAATCGCCGCCCTAACACACACGATGGTGAATCCCCGTAGAAAGCGACCTTCCGCTGTAGAACCGTCCGCAACAGACACGTCAAAGGAACAAAACACAGGATAAGATGTTGAAATTCCGCAGATGTTGTGAGAACTGTCCGCGAGACAAGACCACACGGAGAATTTCTGAGTTGCGCACTCCCGTAAATAGACCGTCGCCGAACTAGGTAAATCCGACTTAGGATGGAATTCCAGGTTACGATTACAACGGAAGTCGTAGCATTCCGATACGGGTATCTATTCTGTAGGTCTGCCAAACAGCATCGATGAAAAATCGCAGAACAAAATGGTGGACCAGACACGCGACGAATCAGCGACTAAAACCGTCCGAATCCATTCGAGAGAAGCGCAGAGGACATCCCGAAAATGACAAGAAGGTCACTACTCGCACATTTTGCGCTGAAACGAGCGCAAAATATTGTCGAACTACCCAGAACGACGCTTTTTCGAGGCATGCACACGAGCATGCTGGCCGCCATTAACCGGCGCCAACCGGAAATAACCGGCGCCAACCGGAAATATGAAAGACCTGATGAATCAATAAAGCAAGCACCGTACAGAAAACTCAGTTTCATATCTGCAAATATGTCCGGTGCAATAAATGTATTTATTGACTATCAAAGAGAGGATTCATCCTTACCGTAATATTTTCCTGCTCGCAATTGCCGCTAAGGTTATACTTTGTGATAGAAAAACTGAAGATGCTGACAAGTGGAGCATAAATGTCATGCCTTTGCCAGTCACAACCATCTAGATAGTCTTCATCCTCTCTCAAGTATGACTCGATCATTCCCGATGCTTTATAATGAGTCCAAGCGCAACCTCCTGTAACAATACTCAAAAATGGAACTTGAATTAAAATTGAAGGTCGTTTTAGTACACATTTTAAAAAAAATTTTCCAGCTCAGCTCATGATATGCATGACATAACACGTGTTCAATTATACGAGACAGACAAGCAAAGCAATCAACTGAAAACCCACAATACAGTTTTACCAATAAAAAAAATTATAAGCTTACACGGTACTTGCCTAATTAGAAACAGACAAATTTACCAAAAGTTTTTAAAGATATAATTACATTTACAATGGAACTTGATTTGAAATTGAAGGTCGTTTTAGTGCGCATATACAGTAGTAGTGCAATCGTATGATTTGCAACAAGACTTCTACTTTAGTTATTGTTTGGTATCATTAAAATATACATTTAACAGTGTTATACGCATTATATATTTCTATGACGACTTAGCTACATTTGAATTAACCTTCTAATAGCTCCAGGAAACCGAATTTTTGTGTAATGTCGAAAGCTGTGCTAGTTGTGAGGAAACCGTATCCGCACAAATCGTTTCCACGAAATGTACAGTTGACTGACGAATTACCTGAAAAAATGCAGAGACTGGGTGTTTGTCATTACTGTCCCAATTTGTCAATATATACGCTGGCCACTTGTTTGACTGATGTTGTCGGTATGCTGTCATCAACCGCATGAGCATTCACATTATCTTAGACTGCATTTCGTTGTTATTTCTTACTACAGTTTAGTGTAATGAATTATGTAATGTCTTCTTCCTGTTGCCAACATGTGTCTGCGTGTCGTGGATTTTGCAGATTCATTACAAATTTTAGAGCAAGATTAAAGACCCATGTTTTTGACCGGGCTTATCCACCATAAACTGTCACCCGTTTGTTCGGCCGGATACCCTGGATTTGACCTGGATCTTTAGTGATTTGGATTTGGTGTGCCATCGATTGATGCTCCTGTGCATTATGAAAGTGGCGCTATAGAAGTTTAAGATTAGATTAGATTTAGGATTTCGCCGTTCTATCCAATTACCGACGTCCGGCATTGGCTTTTGTGCCAATTGCAAGGCCACGTCTTAATCGTCGGTTTCCGAATAGTTCATGCCGTCCTCTGACCGTCATACGGGTATAGAATATAATAATGACTCCCATACAATAATTATTCTCATATAATAATGACTCCCATACAATAATTATTCTCATATAATAATGACTCCCATACAATAATTATTCCCATATAATAATGACTCCCATACAATAATTATTCCCATATAATAATGACTCCCATACAATAATTATTCCCATATAATAATGACTCCCATACAATAATTATTCCCATATAATAATGACTCATACAATAATTATTCCCATATAATAACTCTCATACAATAATTATTCCCATATACAATAATTATTCCCATATAATAATGACTCCCATACAATAATTATTCTCATATAATAATGGCTCCCATACAATAATTATTCTCATATAATAATGACTCCCATACAATAATTATTCCCATATAATAATGGCTCCCATACAATAATTATTCCCATATAATAATGACTGCCCTGTCAATATTATTATTATTATTATTATTATTATTATTATTATTATTATTATTATTATTATTATATAATTAATCACACCGTCATTATTATATTTATAATAATATTATTATTATTAATATTATCTACGACAATTTATATAGCGCAGTGGCATAACTGGAGCTAAAGTCAAGAGCGCTTTACAAAGGAGTCACTTATAAGAGATGGTAAATAAGTGTGTCTTTATAGGAGCTTCTCAAAACAGCCGACGGACTTCGCATTAATAACATCGCTCGGCAACGAGTTCCACAGGGCTGGGTTTCCCCGCGTGACTGATCTGTCACCAAACACGGCAGTCTTCGAAGGCGGAGGGACGATCAAAAATGTCCGACTACTGGATCGAAGTTCCGCGCGTCTGTTGTTCGTCGTTGCCCTACATACGAGTGTTGATATGTAGTCAGGACAGGTGGTGTCGTTCAGGGCCCGATATGTAATCAGGCATCGCTTGTAGGTGATGCGTTCTCGAACCCCAAGCCAGTGAAGCTTGTCTCTAAGCAACGGTGTCACGTGATCATTCCAGCGGGCTCCAAAGATCAAGCGAGAGGATGCATTGAGCACCGACTGGAGGCGGCTTAGCTGGCTCTCTGGAAGGCCGAGGAGGACTCCATTGCATTGGTCAACCCTGGATAGAACAAGCGCCCGAATCAGTTGTATCGCAGCATCCATTGGTATATATCGCCTGATGCTTCTGATTCTCCGCAACTGATAATAACAGACACGTGTCACATTACTTATATGATCCGTGAACGACAGTGTCTCATCAAAAATAACGCCGAGCAGTCGCGAATAATGAGCCAACACAACTCCTACGGTGGTTGAGGGAGCAATGACAGTGTCCTCTATTTCAAACGGTGTCCTGTTTATTTGGGATCTCCTTCTCGGGGAGCTTAGTCAAAGGAACTCAGTCTTCCCTGAGTTAAGCGACAGGCGATTAGATGACATCCATGATTTGACCTCAGCTATGCATTCAATGATCCTTGACCGCAATCTGTCCGAGTCTGCCGGTAGACAGAAGGAATATATTTGGCTATCATCAGCATAACTGTGCGAGTCTAGTCCAAAGGCTTCAGTGATGGGTAATTCAATTTCTAATTCTAATTAATTAGCTAATGAATTAGCTATCTGTCTAATTCTAATTCTAATCAATTACTTCCAAAATATTGCTAATTCTAATTCTAATTCTAATGACTAGCTTGCTAATTGTAATTGAAAAAAACAATTAGTTGCCTAATTAGCACACTTGCTTGTGTCAAGTGCTTTGGAACCACGATTCAAACTCAAGTGGATAGAGAGTGCTGAGGAAGGATATTTTGTTCAAGGACAAATTAAACATCAAGTAAATTCAGTTTCAAAGCAGATAAACAATACACCTTTGACACCAGCTATGGACAATGACAAATCAGTCACACCTCAAATTAAGTCCCACAACGATCTATTTGGATATATGGAAGAAACTTTGCTGGCGTCAACAGAAACTGAAGAGCTCCAAAGTTACTTATATACTCCAACCAATATGAACACTAATTGTATTTCTTTTTGGGAGGACCATAAATTGAACTTTCCCTGTTTATACCAGCTACATTTGCAGCATCATATTGTACCGGCCACATCTGCTGCTATTGAAAGATCATTTAGTGCAGTGGATTTATTCTTAATGATAGGAGAAAATGAAATTGACTAGATGATACTTTGTTTGAGTCACTTTTACTTGCAAAATGCAATTCTGATATAATCTAGATTACGGAGGATGAAATTAATTTTCGCCATTACATTAAAATGCATCGCAATTTTTATCACTGCACTTCCAATTGCTAATTCTAATTGAATTAGAAAGTATCTAATTCTAATTCTAATTAATTGGTTGTGAAATTTTGCTAATTCTAATTCTAATTGTAATTGTAAAATTTCAACTAATTCTAATTCTAATTAATTAGATAAAAAAGGGCAATTACCCATCACTGAAAGGCTTTGATGATTCGGCCAACATCAGCAACATACAATATGAACAAAAGAGGGCCCAACACAGACCCCTGGGGAACACCACTCAGGACATTGCTGTATGATGACGTTCGGCCGTTACAGCGGACCGACTGCATTCTGCCCGTTACATAGTCACGGAGCCAGGATAAGACCTGCCCCTTGAGGCCATAAGATATTTCAAGACGTCGAATGAGGGTAGCATGATCGACAGTATCAAAGGCCGCGAATAGGTCGAGGAGGCAAAGAACAGCTACACGACCATTGGCAATGGCGTCTACAATGTCGTTGTAGATTCTTAGTATGGCTGTCTCGGTGGAGTGCCCCTTTCGGTATGCTGACTGGTTCTTTGGCATAAGATCATTCTTCACAAGATGAGCGACCAGCTGCTTGTTGACGAATTTCTCCAGTAGCTTGGAGAGAAAGGGTAGGTTGGAGACAGGTCTGTAGTTAACCACATCGTTTTGTTCGAGTCCTGGCCGTTTGAGATGTGGTATAACGATGGCTCGTTTCCATGACAGCGGGAACTCCCCACTGTTCAAAGAAGCAGTCATAAGTGTCCTCAAGAATGGTGCAAGCACATCAATCGAATCTTTTAGGAGCCATGTAGGAAGTGGATCCAGGAGGCAATACTTATTAGACGATGATCTGACAAGCTCTATGACTTCCTCAGTCGTTGGGTCTATGAATTCCAAAAGGTCAGGTCCAGAGTAATGAGTGAACGTCACAGGCACAGCTGAAGACGTCTTGTTTCGAATGTTATCAATCTTATCACCGATATGTCGATGAAAGTCATCAGCTGAGAATTCAAGACATGCCTTTGAGCTAGAATCCTCTTTACCCAGCAGCTTGTCAAGGTTACTCCACATCCGCTTAGTGTCTTGTTTGCCATCCTGCAGAGTTCGATTCCAATATTTGCGTCCTTTGCATCTAACTAAGCGCCTACTCGCTTTAAGCGCGGTGCGCCAAGAGTTAAATGCGTCGGATTCTCGGTCAGTCCCCCTATTCTTCAAATAGACTCGCTCCAGGCGACGTGCGACTCGACGGGCCTGTCTGCAATCAGCGCCATAAAACGGTCGACAGAGCCGGGTCCTCAATTTGCTTGATTTGACCGGTGCGAGATCATCCAAGATGCAGGTAATAACTCTATATAATAATAACTCCCCAGAACAAATAGGGGTAACTCAACTGTATTTTATTCTTTTGCCTAAGTGTTTACTATTTAGCAAATGAGACTACTGATTGTTTCTCAATTTTTTAATATTGCAATTTGTTTTTAAAAATTCGAGCAAGAATTGACTGCTTGTGCAAATACCGACATGAACCAGAACGAAATAAGTTTTAAAATTACGGAAAGATCAAAACTTTTCGCCCACAGTTTCGAATATCCCGAATAAAATAATTGAAACAAATTCAAATCCTTAAAAATTTACAATTTGCATCACTGCCGCAGCTGGCTTCTATAAAGCTAGGGGTGTTATTATTATATATTATAATGAAGGGAGTTATTAACTTATTATTATGTATACAATATAATAATGACGGGGGAATTATTATTACATGGGAGTTAATATAGTATGCTACACCAGTTTTGTGCGAAATTGCGATCGCATGTATAAAAATTGTTCTAGCGCGCTGCGTCTTATTCCGTGTTTTCACATTGCGACGTACGCAAAGGTTGCCGTATAAATGTATGTATACCGGGCGGGAAGATAGATGAGTGGTAATATCACTGGGCAGGCACGCCGACGACACGGGTTCAATCCCGTAGGAGCCCCTAAGGTCGACTCAGCCTTAATCGCTAGAGGGCGGTAGTAACATCAAAAATGAGTAGCAATGGCAACATTGCGATAGTAACCATAGGTTCGGCGGAAGAGACTGGCCACCGTCCGCCGATGTATGGCTTAGCCACCTATGGGCTGCTGGCTACTAAATATGGGGATCAGCACCGGACCCTACGGGCGTGAGCCTACGGGTGAAAACCTTTACTTTTACTATACCGCGCGCACCCTCAATACCACCTTCTTTTGTTCTTCTCTGTCGAGACGGTACTAGAAAAACATTTTATTGAGCAGGATCGCTCTCTCGCCGGATTTCGTAACGCCAGCGAATTCCTTTCCACCGTCCAAGTGGGTTTTTATGATTGTCATCTGCCTATCCGCATAGGTCCACATGTCGGCGCTGTCAGCAGTTCTACCGACGCGGACCTTGCAGGTGCACAGTGTTAGTCGCCGAGGGGGCGCTTTTCAGTGATTATGAATCGAGGAGGCGCTAGATAAATAGTTTATTACATTGCATTACATTACACAGAATTTTCACTTCAATATTTTGAAGCCACTGATGTAGGCCATATATTACTATACTGCCAATCCACCCATGTTTCCGGGACCTCCATTTGTCCCAAGTTGGTCCTGCAACTCAACGGTCTTCTCTTTCTGCATTGAGTATATTAGAAAAGAATATATCGAAATTGGTGTTGTTCATATGCTCTGTGTTGCAAATAATGATATAAGAAAATATCCAAGCCTACATGTCAATTTTGAAGAGAAAACATCTACTCGGTAATATGCGCTGTTTAGCTGCGTCGGCAAATCATTAAACGACGTTTCTAACTGGTCAAATGGTCAAATGGTCAGTAAATTACCATTAATGCTTTTCACAGAACTTTTGAAATCGTCGCAAATGTCTTCCAAGAGTTGGATGTTATCAATTGCTATAAGGCTACCAATTTCATTTCCCATCGTTGCCTCGAATACCAAGTAATACACTCCTCGAGGAAGACATAGTCTAGCGATTTTCCAGACGCTCTGCAGTCCATTGTTGGCAATTCGATAAATCTCCACTGGAAAGTTAAGCAATGGATATTGCAATACACTAAGAAGTGGACCTCCATCAGATTCTAGTGTTGTGGAAACGATGTAGGAGAACTGTAGTGTCTTCGGTTGAGTCAAATTGACCAGTTGAGACATGAGCTGCATTTTGATGAAATTGTTGCTGGGATCTGAAGTGACCGTCATGTAGTGACCTAATGTACAACGAGCAATAATACCAATATTCGTAATGCATTTGTCATATTATCAAGTTATACGATTACCTTTTTCATATGCCAAAATATGCTGAAAGACTCCTTAAAGACGGTCGAGGATAACATTTGCTTAACCCCTTAATCGTGTATTTAACTGTAACTCAATGTAAAATGGACAGATATATCTGGGATCCCCAGTTAAGGGGTTAATTCATGTTTTTATTTTGTGCTCGTCTCGCATTCTCTTTGTAAATCTGTTACGGTTTTTTTAATGTTGACTACATTGCCGTGAACTTCCATGTGAACCGGTCAAAAGTACAAGTTTACCTTCAGGTATTAAAAATTAGTTCAATGGCCTCTTCAGGAGAAAATTTGCATTATTGACCATAAACAAATTCTGTCGAGCGAAATATCATAAAAGGAAGTTTTCCTTTAGAAGTTTAGTTCTATTTCTCTTCCTTAGCTTCTGGAACATCAACCTGTCAGCCCATCGTGCTTAAATGGTGCGAACTGCAGTGTGTCTGTGCAGTGGCATAGGCTTTAGGTGCGAATTTGCAATTGTATCTGAAACAATTTTAAACCCAACATTTTAGGCATTTCCTTGCAATTAGTGATGTAGATTCGGGCGACAACGACACTCTAGTGCATTAGTTTTCCGAAATTGATAGAATTGGCACTTATCGAAGATGGAGATTTCTTTAACAGTTTTATGTGAGAATAGAGATAGTGCCATATTCAATTTATATGTTAGAAATTCTGAACTAGAATAGATCTGCGTTTAGCATAGACAAATTGTACAGACAGCTCCGCTGATGGGTTACCCAAAGGCCTTCCCATCTTTTAAGTCTGAATTCGTGACCTTTGACTTACGCAGCTAAGCAGGATCTATCGCCTCCTATTCCCTATTCCTGGCCTATCTATCGGTGGACTAATTTCTGCTTTTATTTTAATAATGTTCAATTGTCCATCTTGAGTCGTGATATTAACTATAAAACCCGATTTAATCAGCATACCTCTTTGGGATAAAAAGCGAATGGCAAGTTAAATCTAAATTCGTATTAATGTTATCTAATACGATACAAATAAAACTCGAAATGGGAGAAATAGTTCTTAAGATTACTTTCCTTGCGACAACGACATCAGCTGCAACAATAGAGGGGCAGACCCGCATTCTTTTACAAGGATTACCTTTTATAAGTCGGAGGTTTTGCTGGAGAACCATTGCAAACCGCATGCTAAACTGATGCACCATTTTTGTATGATGCCATTTTCAAATTTCTACGTTTCTCATGAATATAATGTAGATTTACTACGATATTTAACCATTGCTAATATTAATATAGGGACCGTCAACAGATCCGCTGGCGTCTGTCGTGATGCCTCGGAAATCGATGTCGTTGGTATCTTCGATTTGAATTCGGTTGAAAGGAAGGAATCCTGGAAGGTTCGTCTTATAACCACACAGATAATCGTCCTCGAAGTCACACGTGATTCCTATCTTTGTCGCTAAAAACAGGCAACATAATCAAATAATAACGCTAAAGATTAATGGTGGGACGTTTTTGCAGACATTGGCCCAATTTCGCATTGTGCGTTCCATAGTTAAGCATATTCATTCTTAATATTATTTCTTATGCCATATTCGATCTCCTTCTTCAATTGCATCTTATTTGTACTACACTGCTCTTCGGGCAATAAACGTATTGCATTTTAAAATATATATATATATCGACCTCTGCTGTACCCGCACAACTCTAGTCTCCTCGTCCTCATCCTTGTCCTTGGAAGGTCTGTCCTCGTTTGTTATCCTCGTCCCTGAGGTCGGTCCTCTTCCATATCCTTCGTCGGTTGGGTGTCGGTTCTTCTCCTCATCCTCGTGCTTGGAGGTCAGTCTTTGTCAGCATCACTGCTACTTAATAGGATCTTCTCTGGATTAAAACCCACTTTTCACTCATGTAGCCTTTTATTCTCTTCTCTCTGTTGAGTGTGCTGCAACTTTTCCCTTTGAGTTTGCAATTACAAAAACCTTTTGCGTGCGGCATACAATGCCAAACAGTTAACATATTAAATGCAGTCCCTTGGTGTCAACATGCTTTACGTCGTTACGAAGTAAAATGGTATTCTTTCAAAATATGGTCATACCAAATAATTAATTTGATAGCAGCAATAGATTTCATTTCATGATAATTTTTAATAGAAAACTTACGGCAACTGTCGGGCTCCTCGTCGCTTCTGTCGACGCACTCATTGACTCCGTTGCAGATCAACTGTCGCGGAATACAAAATCCGTCATGACATTGAAAGTAACTGTCAATGCGACACTCTGAAAACGAATATCACAAATAAACTAATATCCCAGCAGTTAAGTTATGCCTATCTTCTGTAGATATTAAAAGTTAAAAATAAAATTTAATATGCAGTAATACCTCAAGAATTTTATGTAACAGTTATTCTATTAGAGACGAATGAATCGGCAAAATTCAAAATGGAAATATCAACACACTGAAAAGGATATTCCAGCAAAGCAACGATATCTTCTCCAGTGGCGACCTAGGGTAATTGGCGACGGGAACGGTGTCATAGGTGACGCCCTCCAAATCCCAGGTGCCGCCAGTCCATGGAAGATGCCGATCCCCTATCCCAACCCTTCGTTGCTTCAATTTGTTCATCAGTAAATGTGATACAAATTCTTAAATGAAATCATTATTTAATAAGGTGAAGGCTACAACTAGTTTTGTTTTGCTTTTAGTTATTACTGACAATGTCAATTCAATAGTAAAGAATCCATAGGTCTAATATATATGCAAAATGAATCGCCAATAACAGTTACAAGCTTAAACAAAGCGATTTATCTTGCTTTTTTTGCGCACAACATCTTGAATTATAATTACCGTTCTTTTCTTTTGCCACGCTTAGGTACGCCACTGATCTTATTGCTGGGTCATAGCTCTATAATTCAGTTGTAGGGTGTACGGTAGCTTTAAGATTCTAGTCACGCAACCTTAGTGGAGCGGGTTCGAATCTGATTCAAACCACTGCCTGGCGAATTTTGGCAAGTTGTTCACCCTTGACTTACTATGCACTTGTCATTTTCCACTTTGTGAATGAGTCAATGTGCGTGAAGAGTCATATAATATTAATGATAATTCAGCAAAAAGACATATGTATCTAACCACAATGTTTTGGCTGAATCATGATTCCGCTACAATTTTAATTTTGATTTCTACTTTAATTGACCTGTCTTTCGTAGTTTATTATTATTTTTATAAAACTCGAGGTATTTTGTAATAATATCAGCTATTTACCACAGTATCGTATGTTGCATGGAGAAAGTTGCTGCGTTACGAACTTAAAGAAATCCGTTTTATAAACGAAACAAGACGGTTGGAGAAACGTATTTGCTCCAATCATATTGCGACAATGGTTCTTAACGTCATTACTGTTGATCTTCATTGTCAATGGATCATAATCAAAGATGACTCCAGACCAGGCGATGCAAGTGTCACCAGAAGAAGATTTTGCCTCCGATCCAACATAGCCTGTACCCATCGGATTGACTCTACATTCTCGTTCAAGCTCTAAACAAATACATACAGTCAACAATAAGCCACGCTGAATTAAAAACTACATATCAAAATATCGATGCAGGAAATATATAATAAGTGATGTGAATGCATTCAACAGAGCCAAGAGTAAGACAAATACAATATCTTTGTCAATAACTACTATAGTAATATACTGGACATTTTCTATGTCACCATTTTGTAGCAGTGTTCAGAGGCGACGTTCGCTCGACATAGGACACGAAATGAGAAAGGTCCTGCGGTGTGTTAGAGCAGTAGCTCTCACATGTGAAGTTCGTCTTGACGACAACATTAAATCATCGCCAGCACCAGTGATTGCTACGTTTTGTAGACCAGCAACTGCTGCTCGTGCTAAAAATGTATCAAAACTGTCTACCGAGTGCAAATGCGATCTTCCAGGAATAGAAACAGAGTGATTTATTAGAGACTGAACGTAAACAGGGGAATGCCATTTCAGAGTGTTGCTAATAAGAGACAGGATCTGAAATCGGACCATGCCTTTAATTTAGCACCAGTCTAGTGTGTTCAACATTAAATGCGATATATATATATATATATATATATATATATATATATATATATATACGCCTTCGGTACTTCATTCCCGAAGGACTTATGAAAAGTGTCCGGACACATTAAGAAATTGTGTGGCTAACTCTCGTCCGGTTCGAGGTCTGGAAAAGTTCCTCGAAAAGCAATGGCGTTGAATCGCAGCAGAGTGACAGACAATCGTTGGAAGAGGAAGCTTCCTTCCCTCTTGTCTCCGGATTGCTGAGCAAGACGACGACCAAGCTCGTTGAAAAAAACAGAGGGCGCGTTGATTTATGGGGCCTAGCATCTCAAGTGTGATTGGAAGGAATGTGTACATGAGGGTCAGGCTTTGATAGTTTGCTATTTTTCTGTTTCCGGATTGATGGGCAAGACGACGACCAAGTTGGCTTCTTGGTTCATGGGACCTAGCGTTTCCAATGCTATTGGTAGGAAAGTACAGATTGTGGTCAGGTTCTGGCATTTTGATATTTTTCAGACAGCAGCGGCTTCAGCGGCGGCTCCCGCTGCGAGAGAAGTGGATAGCAGATAGGTGGCAGCGACTGTGTCCGCCACGACTGCATCCCATACCACCAGGCTGCGTCCTGTAAAGGCCAGGCGGTTCCTTGATGGAAGGGACCCCCGCTCTAACCAAATCCCGCTGCACCAGATCGTTCAACGTGGCATGGCGAGTGGTGCGACCTGGGTCCAGGGGACAGGATAGTCCATGCGAGTCGTCTTCCATCACCTGGGCATCACACGGGCAGAGATGCTTCTCGCATATGTGGGCGCCCAGGCGAAGGTCGATGACGACTCTGATGGTTTCGTCATCCATTCGCAAGCCACAGGAGGAGATGGGCAGCGCGTGAAGCCAATCGCTGGCGGGGCATGCCGAGACGGTTCTGAGTCGGACTTGGTGTTATAGTTCTGGGTTAGCTTGGGACGGGGTGTCAATATCGTGCCTTTCCGTGACTGCTGCAAGGGCATGGAACCGCCTGCCTTCTTCAGTTCAACTCTCCCTAACGCCAGACACCTTCAAGAAGAATCTTAAAACTTGGCTATTTCGCACGAGCTATTGTAATTTATAATTTGTAATGTGTCCACGCAGTCACTGTATTAGTTGCCACATAAATCTCTACGTTGTATAATAATAATAATAATAATAATAATAATAATAATAATAATAATGATATCCTTTTGGATGAGCGGACGGTCCCAGGTGGACTGCTTGTTCAGTTGACCGGACGTGGGGCCTGGTAGTTGGCTCATGAAACACCACTGGTCCATAATTTGTGATTCATGAGAGTCGGTGTTCAGGCATGCCTGCTCAAGCAGGGAGGACTGGAGCGGTCTTCTGCCTTTCTGGCTTCAGCTGCAAGCATGGACACCCGACGGATCCCCAGACCCCCGTTTCTGATGGGGAGAGTCGCCGGAAGCCACTGACTGTCAGAAAATTTTATACTTAAGATATTGCTGAGGCCTTCACACATCAAGGCGTCGAAGTGTTCTAGCAGCGGGTGACCAGCACAAGAGGTCCAGCGCAGTAAGTACAGGAGCTTGGAATGAGACAGAGAGATCCTGAGAAGGGATATGGCATCCTGCGTTGGTATTAATCGCAGACAATTCAATACCGCCTGCAACTCAACATTGCGACTGGACATCACATTTTCAAAAGCGGCGGAAGTGCTTATGGGTGCGCCTAGCTAAATTGCCTCCTCTTGACTCGTCTGCGAGAACCGGTCCATAGCCGTGTTGGTGTTTGTCTTTGGAACCTTGCAAATGACTTCACATTTCTCGTACTTGAGGGACAGTCCTAGATGTTTGCATCCTTTTTCTATTGCTGCTAAGTCTGCTGCGACGTTGGTGGTGGGGCCGTCCAGGGTCGAATCGTCAAGGAAGCCTAGTGTATATATGTGTGTATATATAAATATATGCCGTGTCCACTGAAAAGAAGCCAATGCATTTATCAGCGCAGCTTTAGTAATACTGAACCAATTTTTAAAAAAAACTTTTGTAGTTTTTGATTCAGGATACAGCTACCTAAGTCACTCTGAACCAGTGTTTAATCTAGGCCGTTTCCGAGAGGGAAATTGCCCTTCTTCCCCCCGGAAATTTCAAATTGCCCCCGGAAATTTTGGAATACTACATGGACTAACAGCGGCCCCTAGCAGAATTTCCCCCGGCTTTGTCAGTTCCTCTCCCCGCTTTTTCAGTTTCCCCCCGGAGTCCAGGAGTCTAGATTAAACACTGCTCTGAACTTCGTTTTTAATAAACCAACTTGCATAATGCATCAGTAGCAAATTACTTCGATGCAGTGAAATAATTTGACTTTCAACTTTCACTCTACCTATCTCTCAATATCTCAGTGCACCGCGCCCTTCCTATCTCGCAATGCATCGCACTCTTCTAATAGCTTAGCGTATCGTGTCCCTTTCTCAACTAAGGCACCGCACTCGTAATTTCGTCGAAATAATTTGCTATTTTGGGGACAATTGTACGTGATATGCGAAAACCCGCTGTCATTTTCGGACTCAGCATACGTGAAAACATGCAGGACAGTTACAGCTCCTCAAATATCGAAAAATGTGCGGTTTAGTGTTATCAAATAGCTTTTCGTATTATTGCTACAGAAAACACCTAGTACAGTCATCGTTGTGCCTACTTAATAGGCCTATTCTGATTTTACCATCATTTATCAGCTGAATAGTTTAACAATATTTAAAATTTCACAATTCAAAGGCCTTAACACTCTCAACTTACGTAATACGCTACATTTTCGAACGAATATATCGTCGACTGCGATTCCAGTGAAACTCAATCTTCCTCTTCTTCCTTCGATAACAATTTGGTTGAATCCAACTGGTAACTCAGCGAACATTCGATTCCATCCTGCCGTTTGCTTTCCGAACGTCTTGACTACTGTAACCTCATCCTTTTCTTCTGAGACGGCGATGGCTGAGAGGATTGGTATATCATCAGACGAGTCCATCCAGAAATAAAGCTCAATGCACTTATCCGTTGTGTCGATGTACGGAGACTGAAGACGTGAATAGAAGCCGAGACGACGATCGGTCGTCATCAGCAATTGAAAATGACCAGTTGCTTTTAAATCAAATACCAAACTGATTTTCAACTAATCCTAAAGAGCGCTGTTATAACTCATTAGCAAATAAGCATACAGAAAGGAATTACCTAATGGTAACAAAGCACTAAGGCATGTTGTACAAAGAATTTATCGAACGAAAACTAGCATATGTACTTGATAGAGACAGCGCTCTTATATCTCAGACACTCTAATTCTTCGTTTTTCAAAGGCTTGTTTCTTGTTTTCCTTCAAAGATTTCGTAATTTCTATTTTTTTTTCTTCTCGGCGACATTGGCTACAACAGTCTTAATTTGTGTGGCCCAAACATCAATTTCTATGATGCCATGCCGTAGTCTATGGAAACATAAATCGATGGCGTACTAAATCCCAATCACATAAGAACCAAGTTTGCATTCATAATGTCAAGCCGGACAACCAGATGACGAGATCCACTATGGTGGATAAGCCATGGGGAAAGGATAGCATTTTGTCTTGTTTTAAAATATTTTTAAGGGGGAAAAGAGGTCACGATTCTGGTTGTATGCTGGTTATCAGGTGATATTTGCATGGTTGACGAAAGTTGGAATAAAGTCAAAGATTATTTCTGGATCCAGTGCAGTTGTGCTTCCGAAGATAATTAATTGAGACTCCAAAATCAACCGAGATGACAAGCTCTATCCAGGATTGAATATGAGTAAATGCTTGAGACAAATATTTGAGACCTACCTGTCCACTGATATTACGGCCAGCTTAGTACATGCACTAGTACAATATTCGCTTGAAAATTGCTAATAATACAAGTCAAATACCCAAATTGAGAGTGTTATCAAAGGGTATTGATAGAAGATCTCGTGCTGCTGTTAAGGTCCAAGTTTCGTTCGATTCCGTCGTTTGAGTCAAAATACACGCATAATCGTCTTCAAATGTGCACGAAATACCCGAATATTCTGTCAAAGATCACATGAATTTTAAATCAAATTAATGAAATGACACTGATTATTCGTTACTTGAAATATACATTAATTAAAATATTTACATAAAAATGTAGGCTAACTATTCGTTCATATACTAACCTGCAATGCATTGGGAATAAACATATAGCTGGATCACTTCGTTGCAATAAAAGTTAAATTAAATTAAGTTAATTTTTTTAAATAACATTTTCTACTGGGTTTGTTCATAGTTGTATTATAACCAGCGCAAATGGAGCTTCAGGACCAGCTGATTTAAACAAGCGTTCCATACAACAATCTCTGAGATCGTGTTTGTCAGCAGCAGATTGAAGTACAATTGCCTTAGTCTGCTACCAGTTGTTCTTCATCTCACGAAGTTTGCTATGTGCTGTCTGTTTTGCATCATTGTATGCTCTCCTCAAGGTGAGGTTGGTTTTCTCGTGCATCCACGCAAGATGAGTGCAATGCGTGGCGTCGAGTAGGATTCTGGCTTCGTTGTCCTGGTCATCAAACCAGTCCTCATGTTTTCTGGTAACAAATCCCAGCATCTCGGTAGCAGTTTGTTGAATTTTGCTCTTTAAAACAGACCATTTTTCGTTGGAAGATGTCTGTTCATCTTTTGCTTCCTGCAGTCTAGTAGCCAGTAAGTCCTGGAGCAACTAGCTGCAGCTAGCTTCTTTCAGCTTAGACGTGTCAAGCCTTTTGCGTTTGATGGTGCTATGACAAACACGAACTCAGAGCCTTCTATGAAGGACTTAGAGCCATATATTGCCATCACATAAATAGCGCCATTCCTATACGCGACATTAACGGGACGCTGATCACAGATCGACCAAAAATACTAGAACGATGGGCTCAGCACTACTTCCGTTCTAAATCAGCAATCAGAATTTGACCAGGACGTCCAAACACTGCAGTTCTACAGACTTGCTGCACCACGGGGATTGAGGCCTTCCAACTGGCTGCCAAATTCAGGTGGACTGGTCATGTTATTCGCATGGACAACATGAGAACTCCAAAGATGGCTTTCTACTGCCAGATGGAAGATGGAGCTCGATCGATCGGAAGACCCAGGAAGCGATTCAAAGACACACTGAAATACAATTTGAAAGTCTGCTCAATTCCTTCGAAGCAACTCGAGCTGCTCGCACAGGATAGGACACGCTGGCACGCTCAATGCACGGATGGCATTTCAAACTTTGCATCAACCTACTAGAGGAAAAACGTCGGCTACGCAAAGACAGACAGCTGACTGCAACTGGAAACTTCTCTTGCGACATATGCCAGCGCCAATCCACGTAAATCCAGGATCCATCGTGTCGACGGCCTAGTCCAACCAGACACAAAAATCGTAATAGCGTTTATGCAGGATTTTCTTTTGACGATTTAAGCAACTTAAGGTAGTAGAATTTCTTGTCTTACTTGGACACCGTTGTCTACGATAGAATTCCATGAAGTGGTGGTATTCGTTGGTGCTGGTGCAGTTTGGTGCATTCGATGGAATCCAGTCGCCCGTGTATGAACTGAGAACGCAACTGCTATCAGTTCTGTTGAAAACGAAAGAACTGCATTCTTCGTCGTACACTTCGGAGCATAGCTGCATGCAGACGAACCTCGTCACTTCACCGAACCAAACATTTGCAGAGGAAAACCTTTCAGGAATGCTACAGATGCCCGGACGAAGAAAGTATTCGTCGCAGGTCGCTATCAATAACATCAGAACAATCATTAGATTCCCTTTTATATCAACGACGAAGATTTCAAACCCCGAAGAATAATACTTTTAGAAATTGAGACACGAGCAAATTGAGGCTGTTTTATTACTTGCGTGCAACTGTCATGCGGGAACCTTAGTACTGTAGCTTGTTATTTTCTTAATTAGACTGTGCAATGAAATTAGAACTAAAAATTGTACGCCTTTCTTTGTAACTGAGCAACTTGAATTAATATGTAATGATTTTTTGTTTTGGAAATAAATCCTTGATTGATTGATTAAATTGCTGAGAACTCAGGGCAGATCTTGAATTAGCAACTGAAGAAGAAACTTCACGTTTCATACATTCCATCTCAAATAAACAGCGTGTCTCTGATTCCATTCCAAACCTCTCTTCTAAAGTACCCCCAAAAAGTTATTAAATATACAAAAAATAAAATTAATTATCAATATCTCGCTTCCCTCTGGAATATTTTCAGATTTAGTTAAGCACTCGATCACAACACCACTCCTAAAAAAGTTAACTCTAATTTAGGATGAACTGTAGAACGAACCTTTTGGACGCAAGTTATCAAACTTTTCAGTCATTTCAATTTCAACTTACTGAACGTTTTGTGCTCTGTCGATTCATGGAATACCTTACATCAAACTTACTTTCAACCCCATTAGATCTGGTTTAACTAAGCATCACTCTACGGACACTCTCCTGTTTGCTTTATACGACTAGCTGATGACCTCCATCAGTCAACAGAAAATCACCTGTCTACATCTGCTCGATATATCAGCTGCATTTGATACTATTGATCACGATGTTCTGGTAAAAGCCTATCGGCATGGTTTGGTATTCCAACTACAGCTTTATCTTGGTTTCGATCTTATCAGTCATCTCGATCCTGCTGAGTTAGGGCAGCTGGCGAGGTATCTCAATCACTGACACAAATGTTTGCATTGAACTATGTCTCTTTCCCTCCAGCCAAGTCAATTCCTCTACCTCCCCAAAGCTTGAAGTCTAGATAAAACACTGATTTCGTCGAAGTTACTCTGCCTAAATTCTTCAAAGACAAAGTTCATTCTCATCGGGCTACCCATGCAAATCGCCAAGTTATCAAACTCGATAATCAGATTCAACGAGGGACCCTCAGTTGACCACTCATTCAAAACTAGTTCCCCAGTAAGAAATCTTGGTGTGATATTTGATCCAGATCTCTCATTTTCAACACACGCACATCAAATCTCAATAGCGCCTATTTCACATACATACGGGACTTACGACGCTTACGTCCATTTCTATAAACTTCCGCACACCTTGCACTATTGTCACCTCAATTGTTCATTCAAGCATGGACTACTGCAACTCTCTCTACCTTCATGTTCGCCAAAAAATAGCACGCCTTCAAGCAATACAAAATACTTTGACTAGAGCTGTCGCGCGAACGCCAAAATCTCACCACATCACTCCGGTCTTGAAATCGCTTCACTGGCTCAACGTTCCAGAACGGATACATTACAACGCCATCCAGTTCTCAAAACCTGTGTGCCCTTGTTATCTCTTTATAATTAAAACGAAGCGGTCTACTCGCTCATCTGCCAGCCTGACGCTCGTTCGACCTACAGCCACGTCCCTAAAATTCTCAGGTCGGTCGATATCAAACACTGCACCTAGTCTCATGAACGATCTTTCGTCAGATATCCGAGAGTTCAATAACTCTGGTCCTCTTCAGTCGATAAATCAGTCATCAGTGGTCACCGTTCCACAAACTTTCCGGAAACAAATTAAAATTATTCTTTACAAGAAATCTTATGGTGAAATCCTTACTATAAACCTACATTCTATCCATCGCAAATCGTGCTATCATACTCCATAAAAATACTTTGCTGCGACTCCCTATATAGCTGGATCTACAACATCAGTTACTGAACTCGAATCGGCATTTTAATCGCTAATCTCGTTAAAATCGCTAATCTCATTGTGGATGTCAGCTAATCTCCTTGCTCTCAATCCTTCCAAACAGAACGTCTTTTAATTGGATTACCACAACAAATTAGAAAATTTGAAAATCCCACCGTGATTTTAGCCCCAGACACAATAATCATTCTTGTTCCAACTATAAAAATCTTGGATTTGCTTTTGGCTCTTCCCTAAAATTCGAAGCTCACACATCCCAACTATCAAAAACCTGTTACGCTCACATTCGAGATCTACACCGCCTTTGTCCATACCTTGATATTAAAACTGCTTTCACTATTGCCACTTCAATAGTTCACTCTCTAAGTCAGACAACTGCAACTCACTGTATCACAATCATCTAAAAGCTTCCACATGTGAACTAGAATCGATTCAAATGCCTCAGCTCGTGCAGTTACCAAATTACTTATGTTTTCCTTCACATTGCACCATTACTCACAACTCTACACTGCCTGAATATAGCAGAACGCGTTAAATATAAAATAATTTCGATGATTAATAACTCACTTCATACATCATAACCAATCTACCTACGAAATCTGATAATCCCACAAAATCCTCGATCTACTCTTCCTCTTCCTCTCATGTCACTCCTTCGTCCTCTGGATCAATCATTCCTCAAAATTTGCAACAGTGCTTTTCATAAGCTGCACCAGAACTTTGGAACTCAATTACAACATCTCTTCGCTGTCTATACCATGGTCAAATAACAAATTCTGAGTCACAATTTCCTTCCCCTCTCGCAACAACTCCCAAATTGTTCTCTCAAAAGTAAAGTAATTTATCTTCAAAAATCATTTCCTCCATAGCTATAACGTCCTTAACCACTGGCCCTTTGGATTAAATGACCCTGCCTGAATGACCCCACCTATGGTTATAGCTGCTTCATACTAAGATTAGGCGCCTAGGAATAAGGAGCTACTTTGGAGCAGCTTTTGAAAGCGCTATAGAAAGTAACGGGATTTTAATTGCTTACTTATTTTGCACCCTTTACCACCACCGACATGGATTGCGGACTATGGATTTTACACAGTGAATAAACTGATGCTCTGCGCCAAGCTTTCGGGTAGCGCTATAGAAATTTCGTGTTACTTACTTACTAACATGCATATAGAATCCATAAAATTTACCAGAATGCATGGAATTCAACGTACATACTTACTCCAGGGAACATTGAGATATGAAAAATTGCAACTTCCAGAATTAGATAATCAATCGAACCTAGCAACGCTAACCTCTTTATCATGGCACCTTTCTTCACGGGGTTACTAACACCACCCTATGCATCTTAGACTCGCTGCTGAAAATGTATAAATAGGTATACAATTTTGGACTCTACATTCGAGCTCCATAAACCAATATTATTTATTGTTATTATTTTTTTGTTAATTTCATTCACCTAATACAAGTTATAGGATATTAAGCATCCTGGGTTTAGCCACATGATCTGCCAGAAAAAATACACGGAGATAAATCGTTTCTATGTCACATTTAACATACAGTAAGTGCAATGAACTTACGTCTGGTGTTGTTTTCAACATATGTGTTCTCGATGAAATTAACAAATAGATCATAAAGTCCGTTTTCCTTTAATGCACTTAATCTACAATATGTATTGTAAAACGACACGTGATGAGAGCAGGGATATTTTTACACCCCCCCCCAATTTGAGACCAACAAGTAACAACCCTCAATTTTTTCTCAATCCGAGCCTGAGATGCACCCCTAACACCCTCCAGCACCCCCAATTTGAGACCGACACCCCCCAGATTCATAATCCTAGAAATAACCCTGGATGAGAGATATCGAGAACAAAAAGACAATCATATTCAAAAGCGGTTGTGATAGTTGTGTAAGCACGTGAGAAAGATTTTTGCTGAAAATCGTTTTATGCGAGTATTCTTTGCGCTCCGTGTAGACAAGAGGATTGAGAATAAAGGAAAATCATTTCTGCAAGTTTCTAAAGTATTTGTGCCCTAGTTTCATACTTAGCCTATAGTACATGTCAGAGTAGCCTACTGAGCGATATATAAGGATTCACGGTCTCATGGCGATAACTGATATTGACACTCAGTGTTTTATCCATACTCCAGCCCTTTGGGAGGAAATTGAGGCTTTCGGGGGGGATCGGCTTGGTTGGAGGGGAAAAGACACAGTTCAATGCAAAATTTGTTTGAGTGCTGGGATTTTTGGGAGGAATTTTGAGGTTTTTTTGGAGGGAGGGAATCTCCCCTCCTAACAGGCCTGTACAAAACACTGTTGGCACTTACAATACAATACAATACATTACAATGCAATGCATTACAATACAATACAATGCAATATCTCTTTATTTAAATCAACCATGACAAAACGCAAGGTCAAAACAATATATGGTTATGGTTATGGTTCTGGACAACTTCTATAGCGCCGTAGCATGGCGAAGGCCAAAGTCAAAGGCGCTGTCAACAACGCTGACAAATCGACATGGAACGGAAGATTGTTTGTCTTGAGGAAAAGTCCGCTCAGATGGCACAAAAGAGTTCGCTGCCGTGTTGAAATCGGGCAGTGAACCCTTCAGAAGGCGGTCTTCCGCAAGAAGACGTTCCGTCGAAGAGTCAGCGAAAACGCAGAAAGGATGTTGAAGGACCGCATGGATGCTGGGACTTATCCTATACTTATCTTAATTAATACATACCTTATGCATCAAGTACAAATAAAATTTTTAAAAGATAATGGAAATTAAAATTATTTTTGCATTTACTTTACGAATATAATAATAATCTTTTGCTAAAGTTTTATCCGTCAAAGACTATTAATCCGGCGAGGAATTCCAAGGTCGTGTACATTAGGTCGAAGAGCGTAATTCTGTTGAGAGGTTGCTTTAGGTGGACGGAATTTCCGAAGGCAGTGCAGATCGTTTCAGATAATTACACTGTTATTGATAATTTTTAATTGATTGCAAGGTAGACCCAGAACCTGCTGGGCAGATAACATCATTAAAATGAGAGAACACAGTGTTTCCCAACCGGTGGGTCGTGACTCGGTACCGGACCTAGCCTCGGATAGCAAAATGCCGGGTCGCAAAAATCTATTAATAAAAATAATTAAATTTCATAATAATCAAATTAAACATTTTGTAAAAAAATTATTTGTAGGTGTAAAAATGTGGCGACGGCCTTTTTCTTCTTCTTAAGACTGAAATTAACACATCGTTAAGTGTCAAATTGCGGTGACGACCTTTCTTTGCTCGTAAGAGTTCAGACTTTCGGAACGTAGACCATGGGTAAAAATGTTGCTGTGTCGCGAAGGGAAAGGTATACTAATACCGAGTCACGAAAAACAATGTTGGGAAACCCTGGACTAACATGAAAGGGAATCTACTAATGGAGGCAGTTTTAAAAAGAGAACAGTGGACTGAGCGAAGAATTAATGCTCAAAGTTGCGGACAACTGCCACCTAGCCACGACGGCATCATGACAATGCATGACATAAAGTGAATAATGAATACGCAGGGCCGCCGAGAGAGGGGGCAGGGGCAAATGCACAGGGGCCCGGAGGCCTGGAGGGGGCCGGGCCGATTATGATTATGTATTTAACAATAATACCAATAAGAACACTAAAGAAAGGTTACGACGTTAAGTTGTGCAGAGTGGTCCGGCGGGGAAGAGGGGGGGCGGGACCTGTGGACACACCAGAAGGAACAGCGTGAAAAGAGTTACAAGCCAAAAAAGTCGTCAGCAAATTTTAAGACTTGCTAGGGGCCCGCCGGTCATTCTGCACAGGGGCCCGGAATTTCTCTCGGCGGGCCTGTGAATCTAATCTAAATAAGGTTTTCCTAACCTGTATGGATTTTGATTGCAAAAGGTGACAGCTGGAAACGGTATTGAGTCGTTGTAGATGACATCGATATTTACGTCGCTCTCAGACGAATTCAAAACGTTAACTTTGGTTACCATCACGATGACGAATAGAATCGTTGACATTATGAGAAGAGCCAGCCATATGAACCTTCCAATAAGCATAACAAATAATTTTATTAGCTATGATAAAGTAATGCAATACAATTCGAATTTAGTTTTATCTAAGCACATTTTAAATGTGCGCTTTTCGCGTAATGATATAGTTTCATTATTCCTCGGGACTATCTATTCCATAATCAATTGTTTTTCTTCGCTACAATGACAACACTTTTCTTGATCTTACTCTGATTATTTTATGTTTCAGTAGACTCACTTGTCAGATTGTTTCTCCTCCTCAAGCATCTTACTTATCGCTATTCGCTATTAGATAGTCCCTGCAGTGTTTTACTTACTTTCTGTCTTCCGTCTCTACGTCCTTCTGTGATAGAGCGTCTTGTAAGGATTTTGCGCCTTGTCAAATTAATGCGTTATGACGCTTTTAAATCCATGAAAACAGGCACGGCTCCAGGGTACGATAATATTCACCCTGAGTTTCTAAAAAATTTGGGTCCAAAGGCATGCAAATGGCTGCTAACCTTCTTCAACAAAATCATAACGAGTAACAGTATTCCAAAGATTTGGCGTAAAGCAAAGGTCATTGCCATCGAAAAACCAGGAAAAGACAAAACTCTTGCGGCAAGCTACAGACCAATCTCGCTACTCAGCGTTTGTTACAAGTTATTCGAGAGACTACTACTGAATCACATCGCCACATCGGTAGACGACATACTAAACCCGTTTCAAGCTGGCTTCAGAAAAGGTCGCAGAACCTCTGATCAGGTTGTTGCACTTACAACATGCATAGAAAATGGCTATCAGAAGCGCCTAAAGACAGGCTCTGTCTTCTTGGACTTGACAGCAGCCTTTGATACGGTTTGGCATGCCGGTTTACGTTACAAACTTTCGATGAATTTCCAACCATGGTTCGTTCGTATCGTGGATTTACTTCTTCGTGACCGACAGTTTCGAGTACATATGGGAGATGACATAAGTTCATGGAGATGTCAGAGAAATGGCCTTCCACAAGGCTCAGTTTTAGCTCCTATATTATTCAATCTGTATCTAAATTATATACCTGACAGTTAGCAGGAAATACGGCTACGCCGATGACATCGGCTTTGCCGTTCAAGCCCAGACATTCAAGGAACTTGAAGAACAGCTAACTATCGACACACAGCGGATCTCAGACTACTGCAAAAAATGGCGGCTTAAACCAAACGCCAATAAAACTGTGTCGAGTGTATTTCATTTGAACAACAGAAAAGCAAAATACGAGCTAAAAATTCATATGGATGGGAAACAATTGAAGCACGACCCATTCCCTGTATATCTTGGCGTTACTCTTGATCGAACTTTAAGCTTCAAAACACATCTTTCAAAGTTGGCCGGCAAAGTCAGAACCCGGACAAACCTTCTGTCAAAATTAGCCGGTTCCTCCTGGGGAGCAAACGCCGCTACTCTGAGACAGTCTGCACTTTCACTTTGCTATTCAGCCGTGGAATACTGCTGTCTCGCCTGGTATCGCTCCTCGCACACAAAGGCGGTGGACACGCAGCTGCACTCAGCCATGAGACTTGTCTCCGGAACCCTGCGCCCAACAGCGCTCCAATGGCTGCCAGTTCTGTCAAATATCCAACCACCATACTTACGACGGGAAGCTGCAGTGAACAGATTTCTATCAAAGATAGCAGACCGTGAGGACCTGCCACTCTTCGAGGACCTGTCCAACCCTCCTAATCACCGATTGAAATCACGCCATCCTCTGCAGCTTAACAAGGTTCCCTCAGATGTCGATAGACAGTGGAGACTTGACTGGGAGTCGGCTCAGGTGATCAACTGCCAATTGGTCGAAGATCCCGCTATCCGACAACCAGGCTTTGACACGCTGCCTCGTCACCTGTGGTGTCTGTTAAACCGTTTTCGAACTGGACAGGGACACTGCAATTACTGTCATCAGAAATGGGGATTAACTGACTCGAACCTGTGCCCCTGCGGTGTCATTCAAACAATGTCGCACCTAGCTGACTCTTGCCCTATAACAAGGCTAGAGGACGGTGGATTACAAACTTTACACGCAGCTGATAATGTCGCAATCAAATGGCTGACATCATTTAGCGCATTAAGCATTCGATAATAATAATAATGCGTCTATATTCATGATTTAAAGTAGAAATGCTATTGAACAGTTGTATTAGAGTATAACTCTTGAAATGTTGCTGGCATTAGGCCTATATATTCATTCGAACCAGAACATAAATTTTCAAATGAAATATGGCAATACTGAATCATCTTCTTCTTTCTTCGTGTACTAAAGTTGAGGTGACAACATGAATTTCAATTCCAAGTCATGTCCAACCTGTATTTTTCTGACAACTGCTGACAATTGCATTCCTGTCCAATGTCCATTCCTCAACATCATCCACCCATATTCAGTTTTTAGTCGCCCTCTTTGTTTAGTTTCGGGCATCATAATAATAGAATGGCTGGGTGGAATAAGGAGGTAACTGTATCCGACCCCCAATGGTTTGAGTATCAATAACAATAAGATGGGTAACTGCATTTACTTCCTTATTTAACCGGACCCTTCAACTGATATTTTCACCACTAAGGTGGTAACTGAATTTACTTCCTTATTCCTTTGGGCCCTTCAATTGACAACCTGACCATTAAGGTGGTAACTGCATTTAACTCCTTATTCCACCCAACCATTCCTTTGTTGTTGGATTGTCCTTACCAGAGCAGACCTGGGGCCAAATTATAGCAACTTCATTCTTTTGAAGATGTTGACGAATCGTCTTTCTGTAGGCCCTATGTCTGTTTGCCATTTGCAAAACTTCGTCGTCGGTTTTCCTTTCACTCAAGTTTATTCCTGTCAGGTTATGCAATGATACTTCCTTTCGCCGCTGGAAGTCTAGAAGAGCGGATCTTGAGATATGATCCAATGATTTGTAACACTGACAACAAAACGATCCGTCACAGTAATGTTTAATTTTGACTTTTGGAGTCAATTCGCAAAACTTCTATCAAGACCCTGATTGGTTCCGATCCTATAAGCCTCACGCAATCAAATTCTAAAATGAACTGTTTGATAAATGTTTGCAATGATATACAATATGCATGATCAACAAGCGTTAATAAATTCTTCTTCTTTCTTTCCTTCCGTCTTTCCCTATTGGGTTGGACGATGGGTCATTCAAACAAGTTAATAAATAGGCGCTACAAAAGAAGCACGATGTGTACAAACATACTTTCTGACAATGAATCTTGTCGGTTTAATCAGAAATCGAAGCCCATGAACGGTTGTGTTAGTGGCAAACTGAGAAAACAGAACCGACCAGGGTTCGTTCTTAGAGGATTCGAAGCCGAATTTTCTGCAAAGAGAAACTACAGTTAGTTACAAGAAAATATTCGAGTAGTATACGTTTTCTGAATTATAATCCAGCCTCAGTGCCTCGTTATGACAATGTTGTTTTTAGACCAGTATCACGTGTCCTTTGCCTAACAGTCCTAGTAATAATAAGAGTTGTAACCGAACAATACCGTATATGCCTATTAATGAATCTTGTTGAAAATTTGAAAATAATTATATGAAGTATAAAACATAGGACTTCGTCACTGTCCATATATAACTTACGAAGCCTTATATAATGCTTTAAAATTGTTTGTTAGTGTATATATATAATGAAAATATCTTATACTGCATTAAACTTACTTTCGGAGGACTCCATTTCATCTGGATTTTTCACTTTTGTTCATTATTGCAGAATGTGAAAATAAGGAAGGTTCTGGCAGGATGTCTGCTCTCCGATTGATATACCAACAGACTCGAAAGGCGGAATAGAATAATATAATATATATTTATAATATATAACAAGGTTTAAAGTGGTTCAGTAGGGACTGCCCTGCGTGAGAACCACTGTTTGAATGAATGCAAGACAGTCGGTTATTGTGTCGCAACACGAAGATTAAATTAGCACTGACTTATTTGTGGCGTTTACTGGTATAATAGCATTGTAAATAAAATTGCTGTTCACTGCTGCGCGGTTTATACATTAACTTTCATTGCACGAACAGAAATGTACATTTATACCAATTTCAATGAAGCCTGTAATAAAGGAATCGACGACGACAAAGAGAATGAATTTGTCTGTTCCTGTCAGTTCTTTTGTTCTTCGTTTATCATCATAAAATAAACAAGAAATTAAACGTGCCCATCGCCAGACTATACAGTTTGTTGACTCTTGCATTACGACGTGTTATTCTCCCATTCTATAAAAATATCATAAACGCTGGCAAATTGTATATACAGGGTGGGCCGATAAAACCCGGCAACCCAGAGATGTCCATAGGTTGGGTTAACCCATGGGTTGGGTTGGTTGGGTTGGGGGTCAGACTTTTCCATATTAATGGTGGGTTGGGTCAGAAACTAAATTATGGTTTAAGAAACTGTAATGTATTACAGATGGTTTGGGTTGGGTCAGGTAAATCTATTATCGGCATGGGTTGGGTTGACTTGGAGACTTGATGAGTTGAGTTGGATTGGGTTCTAAAAAATGGACCCATGAACATCTCTGCAGCAACCACCCTGTTTCATTGTAACTATCTTCACAGTCGCTTGGTCAAATTGCATGAAATTTAGTAACCATCTGCAGTGTTATATCACGAATGCAGTCACGTAAGTTTTACTTTCAAATTCCTAAGTAGGCCCTACAGATGGGCCGCATAGAGAAGGTCAGGCTAGGTATAGAACGCGCTCATAAAAATATGAGTTGTTGTATTTGGTTGGCAAATTTGTAACCTACGTTTATAATTTAATGTTTTATTTAATATATTTTTCAATAAGATGGGCAAATATCAAGAGATGATCGTTTCCTAAAAAAGGGTTTGCGTCAAGAGAATCTTTGAGGTCGCGACGCCTTCTAAAAAATTTAGAACAGGGTTTGTGGTAGAACGATGAGTCTTGGACGCAGTGGCGTAGCCAGGATTTCCTCAAGGAAGGTTCGGTGTTTGGTTTTGACCGTGACCAACTTTGGGAAAATCCTGACAAGCAAAAAACGTTATCGCTTATTACTTTAATCTTTCAGGTCTATAGCCAAAGGGGGAAGTTTTGACCCCGAAAATCGCGTAAAAATTAAAAATGCATGGAAACTCATTAAAATATTTAGTTTTTGGCAGCCAAAGGGGGATTAACCCCAAAACCCCTCTTGGCTACGCCACTGCTTGGACGTCTGTTGAAAAAGACGATAGCACTGGAACGACGGAGAGGCTGCTAGGCAGTGGTTGTCCACGCTCTGCCCGGATGGGAAACAATATCACCGTATTTCAGAAATAGTATGGATGCAGCCATAACGACCAGCTGTAGACACACAAGAATTCATGCGAAATAGCACGAAGGGCTAACATTTGGGACTTAGCAATCTAAAGTATTAGCTCATATTTGTGATGACCGCGTTCTACGTTAGACTGGATTTGGACTGGGTAGGCCCTGAACTCTAGAATTTTACAGAAATACTCTCCAATGGATGCGGTCAGAAAATAATACTGCAGAGTTATCCCAAATGTCAGGCATTTTTACCCAGCTGGGTGTTGTGAAAATATTTACAATGAAACAGGGCGATACTGGTTTTATTGGTCCATCCTGCATCTACTGTAGTTTTCCAGCTTTGTGTGTGTGTGTGTGTGTGTGTGTGTGTAAGTCGGGCGTGGCTTACGCTTATGGGCGTATCTAACATATAGCGTTATAAGATAACATTCGAGACGCTATATATATAATTTTATATATATATATATAATTATATATATATATATACAACGTTACGCCAAATAAGCATTCAGACGCTTGTTGTGGTCAGGTTAGCATTATTTGATAATCGATTTGAAATTTATTGAAGCTGGCTCTGTTTTTCTGTCTGTATGTATGATTGTATGTCTGTATATCCGTCTGTCACAGCGGTTCTCAGCCTTTTCGTGGTGAACGACCACTTGGAGATATTGAGCTTACATGACGGACCACCTCCATTGGCAGTGCCGAAGACTTTCATTCACGTGAGTAGGGAGTCTGTAGGGAGCATCATAAGCCCCACCACCGGGGTCAGTGGGAACCCCAGTCACCAACGCATGTGGCTGTATTTGCCAATAAAAATTGACTAAGGCAAGCTTGTTGTTGGCCTATTGTTAGTGTAACTTATTCTTAACGTAATGCATAGATTTCCGACACACATCCCTTCGCATTTAAAATAAATAACTATTATTATTTTAAACAATATTTGATTAATTTTAATGTGAGCCATGAACTTGTGTATGTGAACACAATTTGTCAAAACGAGGAGTTATGTTTGAAAGACTCAACCTAAGTTCATCTTTAATTTAAATGTTAGGCTTTACTCGCGGACCACCAAGTAGATGGTCGCGGACCACTGGTGGTCCGCGGCCACAGGTTGAGAACCGCTGGTCTATCACGTGATGCAATGGACGGGAAAGACAACGAAGAAGTCAATTAGAGCGACAAACGATAAATGCAAGTAAACGGTTACAGCGGTATAGACGGTTAGATAAATGAACCAGCAATGAAACATGCCCAAAGCCTGGTCCTATTGCTGGATCATATAGCTTGTTGATAGCTACATGACGATAATGCCATTCTCCCATCTCATTAAGATATCATAAAGTTTAGCCATTTGCAAGCAATTTTGCCTTTGTTGAAATTAGGCTATATAATCGTTATTTGTAGTAGACCATAGGCTTATTAGTTATTAACTATTAATTAACAAATTAACAGTTATTAACTATTAATTAACAAATTAACAGTTATTAACTATTAATTAACAAATTAACAGTGGTGCCGTTAGGGCTTCAGAATATGGGAAACACAATCACTCAATAGAACTTGTTCTAGACCGACCTAGCGCAGTGAAATTTTGATAATCTTATTCAGAATAGAACCACTCTTTTAACATGGTATCATCATCATCATCATCATCATCAATCATCATCATCACTTTGCTTTCTGCCAACTCTTTAGCGGCAATAGCTAGACACAAAATGTTTCAAAGAAGTTCTATCTTCTGTCAATCGTCTTCCTTCCACGATTGAAATTTCTTTCATGTTCATATCTTCTCTGATATTTTTAATGAGTTTCCATGCATTTTTAATGTTTTGACTTGGCTCCTTGGTGTTCTGATCGATGAAACGCTTTCCCTTGATGCTCACATTAGCCATCTTACCAGGAATTGCTACTATCAACTTCGTAGGATCAAAGCAATTTGGCGGTACATTCAGACATGATACACCCGTCGCCATCCAACTCGTACGCGAATTTGTTCTGTCTTGGATAGACTATTGTAACGGTGTCCTTCTCGGCCTGCCAGATACCCAGTTGAATCGCTTACAATCCGCCTTGAATGTCTCAGCTCGCCTGATCTTCGACTGTCGTTGGAACGACCATGTTACGCCTCTTCTCAGTGACAAACTTCATTGGCTTCGAATTCCCGAACGCACCATCTTCGAGCGATGTTGGTTTACTTATCGAGCCTTGAACGATCCTCTCTGTCCCGATTACATCGCTTCACTTGTCTCGAGAACCTTTGCGAATGATTGTCGTTCTAAACTTCTTCGCTCACGGAGCTACGAGCAGTTAATTGTCTCACCTCCAGCTAGTAGCGTCATTTCACACTTTTCTTGGGGGCGAGAAAATTTTTTGGCAAACTTTGGCAAATTTTAGGCAATTCGTGCAAATTTTAGGCAATTTTTGCAAATTTTAGGCAAATTTTGGCAAATTTTATCTAATTTTGGGGGTTTCTGATTTTGGAAAATTTGCATTTTTTATATATTTTTTGGCAAATTTTTGGCAATTTTTACGATATTTTGCACATTAATGCAATATAAATTATTTTTTTCATTTCCTTGGGGCCACGGCTCCCCCAGCCCCCCAAATGACGCCCCTGCCTCCAGCCAAGACTGCCAAGTTCGGTGACAGATCGGCTTCGCTGCCTGTGAATGTCACGAAAGCCAGTTGTATTTTATTATTTCGGAGGAATCTAAAAACTTACTTGTTCAATATATCATATAAGTGACACTTGTTAAATCGTCCTATCTATCATATTAAGATCCTTATCTGTATGTCTCTCTGTCTGTTACCTTCAAGCGTTCTGATTGGTTGACTATTGGTAGACGGTTTAGACCGTTTAGTCCTTACGTCGCGATGCGTTGGTGGACGATGTTCGAAGACGACGTTGCTATTGGTAACAATTGTTCGTAGAATCGTAGTTTAACACGCAGCGTCAGAGGGCTGGGCGTGCGACGACGTTGCTATTGGTAACAATTGTTTGCAACGTACATTTTAACGTACACAAAAAATACGTGTACAGCGTCACAAATGGCCACAGTTGCGTGATTTTAAGGTACATAAATTATTACGTGGCGCAGAGCTTGGCTAGGTGGCGATCATTGAAATGTTGTTCAGCATGAATTCAATGATTGGGTATTAGGTATAGGTATTGGATTAGTATTATCCTGCACAACAAGCGAGCAAGCGAGCATCTTTCTAGTATATATATATATATATATATATATATATATATATATTATATATATATATATATATATATTATAGGTCGTTGTCGTTGAGGTCGAATGTTTCCTGCAGATCGAGTAAATACAGTGTAGTAGCTATCATCTATAATGACATGTGCTTCAATAGTTGACTATGCAATTTTTCTATTTGCTCGTAACTAGAAATTCTGACTTGATAGAAGACTTTGGTGGTTATATTTCGATTTAGCATAGCCTAATTGTATTAAATCACCACAATTTTTATCAGTTAATGACAAAAAAATTTTGGCCTTGGTCATGACCACGGCGCTACATAAGTTGTCTTGATGATGATGATGATGATGATGATGATGATGATGTTGATGATGATGATGATATTAATGATGATGATGATGATGATGATGATGATGATGATGATGATGATGATGATGATGATGATGATGATGATGATGATGATGATGACCAAACCATTTCAGTCTTCGTTTCTGTATTGATTCAAAACAAATAAATCGGCTAATAATTTATAACAATATTAAGTAAATAGACCGTTGGCTGTTGCTGCATAAACTCAAAGAACTTGAATTTTATGTTTGAAAATACATTTATTTTTCAGGCCAACTATATTACAGAACTACAGAATGTGTAAGTGTTAGTTAAGAATTATGTTTATTTGTATCTTGTGTTATGACTGTTATCTGCATTTGCGAATAAAGGTTGATATAATAATAATACGGTATATATTTGTTGAAAGTTGTTATAGGTAGTGACGCAGACTAGCACTCGGAGTCCTAGTCTGCGTCACTACCTACAACATCTAGTCTCGGTACTTTGAAATTTTTATCAGTTTAATTTGTTTTAAGTTTGGAAATTTTCTCTATTGTTCTTGCAACACGCAGGTTAGCCTTCTTGCGAAATGTAGTTTTACTGAGGTTCATGTCGGTAAAGTTTTCTTTTAATATTTGGAATACCGATTACCGAGTAACTGCGCTATAACCAACGTGGTCTATCATCGTTCTTTTATTACTATAACCTAGTTGTAACTTGTAATATAGTTGGCCTGGAAAAATGTCTTTTCAAACATAAAATTCAAGTTCTTTGATTTAATGCAGCAGCAGCCAACACGCCCAACAGTCTATTTACTTAATATTGTTATAAATTATTAGCCGATTTATTTGTTTTGAATCAATACAGAAACGAAGACTGAAATGGTGTGGTCATGTGGAAAGAATGAAGGAAGGAAGAATACCAAAGAAAGCACTTTATAACTATGTTGAAGGGAAAATGAGAAAAGGAAGACCAAAAAAACATGGATAGAAAACTTAAAAGAGGATGCAGAAGAAATGCAAATGAACTTAATCCAAATGACCAGAGCAGCAAGAGACAGACAGAAGTGGAAGGAACTTATTCAGATCCATCGTCCAACCCAATAGGGAAAGACGGAAGGAAAGAAAGAAGAAGAAGACTCAATTAATTTAATGAATCAAAAATTAATATAATACTAATACAAGTACTTATTTTTAGATTTTTAGTATAGGCCTAAGTAAAATAAATTAGATTAGATTAGATAGTGTCATTCAGACCCATCTTCCAACCTAATAGGGAAAGACGGAAGGAAAGAAAGAAGATTAATTAATTAATTAATTAAAACTCAATTAATTTAATGAATAAAAAAATTAATATAATACTAATACAAGTACTTATTTTTAGATTTTTAGTATAGGCCTAAGTAAAATCAATTAAACACTGTAATTTGCATTATTGAGTTTTGGACTATCCTGTCCCTGTGCACTTTTTGCTGAGGCATCCGGTCACAGAGTATTTAGGAGTATGACCTGACCAACTTTCTGGCCAGGTTTGCGCCGCTAGCTATGCGTTACAGAAGATGTTAGACATTTTGAGCAGATATGGCGATAATTTTGACGCATTGTTCAGTGTCACAAAATCTATGGTCTTGAGAATGGGAACGAATGTCGTTCAATTGAACTACTGTATATCGGATGTTCAGTTAAGGATTAATGGCTGTGTATTCAATTTTGTCACTTCGATTATTTACCTAAGGATTAACATTATTGCTGAATATTGATTACAGTGTACTTAAGAGCATGTAAAGGTAAGATATTTTTGGGCATTTAACTGCCTTTACTCTAGATCAAAAGCGTCAAGCTCTGAGCTAGTAACAGTTGAATTAGGCCTGTAGGCCCATTTAAGTCGTTTTGTTTGCATGTGCTTGTGTTTGCTGTTTGAGGTAACCGTACCGAGTGAAACTACTATGAATCTGTAGTGTTCAGAGGGGACCGTGGGGCGGTGGCCTCGGGCGCCGACCAGAGGGGGCGCCAAAACTGACTTGGCTACTTTTTTTATCGACTTGGCCCAGGGCGCCCACCACTCTCTGCAGCTACTGCCGCGAACTCACGAAACAACTGTACAATGTACATGTATGAATAAATGTTTATATAAGATTTTTGGCATGATCTCTTGGTAAAACATCACTGAGATACGAACTATTTGAAAATGTATTCAGTTGACTGGATAATTAGTATATAGGGGCCTAATAGGTAAGCTATATTTCTGGACAATTTGTATAATCAGACTGTGTTTGATAGATAGTTAAAGGAATATTGAATATATGCCTACTGTACTGTATTCGCAAGTTTTCCAAATACGTAGGCTATATGCCTGAGTAAAGTTGTCTTTTTTTCTGTCTCTTTAGTTAATAACTCTATTTGGAATGTGTTTTCTCCTTGTTTCGCCTTTTTATTTGGTTTTTGCCTATGTGCTTTCTTTGGCCGCAGCAAGTGCGAAATAAAGACATATATTAATCAACAATGCAATCCGTTTGTGACAACTTTACAAGTTGGAAAACACTTCTGAGTGCAGCCAGTCGACATAAGACGCTGCCGCTCTGCAAAAGCAGTTGAGAGCAGCGGCGATCCATGTTCCCTTCGAACGATGCTTGATTGCTTGACATTGAGAAGGACGATGTTTGACATTGAGAAGGACGATGCTTGACATTGAGCGCATCCGGTTCAGACAAAAGGCGCCGTTTCCACTTACGATGCTTCGACTAAGACGCCGGGACGCTAATCCTCAACAGCACAAATCAAACTCTCGAATCATTTGCATCAGACGAATGTTCACTGTTCAGTGTTCAGGATAGCTTAAGATAGATACACACCGCACCACAGACACACCGCCACACACACACACACATACATACACACGAGCATACGATATCACTTGAAATATACCTGCATTCATTAAACACACACATGCGCGCACACGCACAGACACAAACACACACATATATATATACAGTATATATTATTTAAATACTTTATATTGCAAAGGTTTTTACGTTTTATATTCTCCATCAAAAGACGCGTTTTTTACGTTTTTTATTTCTTTTCGTGTTTTATTCTATTGTGTTTTTCAACGGCTTTTGCAATAATATTTATATTGGCTAATTAAAGGAGAACATAAACATACTTGTAAAACGGTTGCCAATGTTTCAATGCTAGATTTCTTATTTAAGATGATAGAATATACAGCGATTGTTTCTAACATGTCGATGTCGTCTACGACTGTGATGCATTGCTACAAGTAACTTTTGAATGTCCAACAATAAGCTTATATTCTTCAAAATTTAAGTCAAGGTACTTACTTCATCTTAAATATCTGCTCTAAAACTAAGGGAGCTTGTACCGTGTACCATGAAAGATTAAAATGTCATTCACTCAGTGGCGTCAGTGTATAATCTAGACTCCTGAACTCCGGGGGGACAAAGCCGGGAGGAAACTGACAAAGCCGGGGAGGAATTCTGCTAGGGGCTGCTGTTAATTGATGTAGTATGCCAAAATTTCCGAAAGGAATTTGAAATTTCCGGGGAGAAAAGGGCAATTTTCTCCACGGAAACGGCCTTGATTAAACCCTGAGTGGCGTAGAGAAGAGGGTAGGGTTAAACCCCACCTTGGCTGTCTGGCACAAAAAATTTTCATAGTATTTCACACATTTTGTATTATCGAACGCGTTTTGGGAGTTAAACCCCTCCCCATTGGCTGCCCCGGACAAATATTTTTACAGCAAACGCGATTAAAGACAGTAAGGTTACTGTTTTGCTTGTCAGCATTGGCGAAGGAAACAAAAGTGATGAAGGTGAGATTACACGAAGATGAAAATGACCCGTTTTGTTTGTCAAGATTTTTCGAAGTTGAAAATCATAACCCCTTCTTCCGGAAGTCCTGGCTACACCACTGCACTCACTGCATATATGACGGCAAGTAATCCTTTCAATGACGTAAACAGTGACTTTGTACCGAGCTTCCGTTGTTTGTAATAAGCTGAAGATATTGCTCCACAGTCGCCATAATGGCTTCTACTGCTACATTGACCACCCATCCATCACCGTTACGCGAAACATGACCATGCCAGTGATGTCCAAGGATGTGGGACAGTCGCAAGTAGCACAGATTCACAAGAGGTGGATTGCACACACCCTCGATGACAAAAGTACCAGGCTGAGAAAATATTACATTCGAAAGTCCAGCACCGTGTGGCGCCACAACAAGAACCGCTGCGTAAAACAACCTCATTGTCTCTCTAAACGAGGGAAGTGGATTGTCTTTGAAAACGACAAAATCCAATTTGTAGCGCAAAGTGGCGTTTCTGACTGCTTTTTCAATTAAACCTTGATACTTAAAATTTCTATAGCCCGATCTGCGTATAAGAATGACTTTATTTCGCTTTTCTGGACTTAGATTCGATTGTATATAATTGCGATATAAACTTGAGGCGATTTGTGTTTCCTGAACGCCTGCGAATCCACACATCACACTTCGAGGCAAATAGATGACTTTTGCTCTGCAAACACCGGAAATCATTTCATTCTTGCTCAATCCAAGAATGTTCAATACTTCTCTTGTTAGTCTTTCTCTTTCATAGACAAGTATTTTAATTTGTGGATTACGTCGTAGAAAGCCAACGAATAAGGCAAGTCTTGGTATGTTTTCGACCATTTTGTGAAAAAAGCCATTACCCCAATATTGTGATATGAGAAATATTTCTTCGTATTGAGGAATATTTGATACATCTTTGGGTTTTTCATTCCCGTTAAGTATTACAGGATATCTACATCCCAACTGAACAAGCTTCAAATTTCCGCTGTACACGACGCTGTTCGGAGTAACAATGCCATCGCGAATGATATGAAAATGCAAGGTGTTCTTTGGAGGTGTATCGTAATAGCGAAGAGGATAGCCCGGTTTGGATGATTTTGAACGGTCAGTTGGCTTAGCATTAAGAGCAAGGATATTCAACGACTGTTTCTGTATTGTTCTATTCACTTCGGTTGTACAAGTCCTGTTATAGATTACGTCGTAACCATGATTCGTCATTCCAGGTGTTCGAATGAGTTTACAAAGGTTCTCATCAGCCGTCCATTGATAATAATCTTGAATAACTAGGTTAGATGTGTCATTGCATGAGCTCCATCGTTGTGTTTGGTGACTCTGTTGAATCTGTTCTTGCCATGGTAAGGTAACAATCGTAACCTGAGAGAAATTTGCCAACTGATGAAGATAATTGTCTTTCGCGGCTCCTATAATTTTGATCTCATCATCTTCAGAATCATTCGGCGTCCATTTCTGTTTAATTATTTGTAATCGGATTTGAATTAGAGCTTCGTTTAAAAGGCGAACACGATCAAAAAATCTACATGGCGCATCCAGTTGAAAAGCCGGAAATGGATCTTGAACCAGATTCCATGTTGGTTCTAAGCATTCTCTACCACGACTAATGATACGTCGGGTGACGTTGTCAGACCACAGAATCAATGGTTTTTGTGAAATTTTGTTCGCTAACCGGTGATAATTGTATACATAAATGCCTGCAGCAAGAACACTTATAACAACAGTGCACCATACCTTTCGAGAATTATTAGGAGTCGCGAATAGTTTTCTATTATTCCAGCACTTAAAATCCATTGCACGGCTTTTCGCTAAAATCTTATTTTTCCAACTTTTTGCTTTAGCCTATGGTTGATTGAGAAAAGAAAACTAAAACTACAACGACATTTCACAAACAGCCAACGAATTATATTAAGCTCAGATAAAGAGAAATGGATAAAAGAACGATGCAGGGAAATACAAACAACAGCTGATGAAAAGAAAACGAAACAGACATACCAACTGATAAAAGAACTTGAAAATGGCAAGCGAAAAATAAAGAACAAAGAGGGGAAAATCTTAACAGAAAAGGAAGAGATAAAAAGAGATGGACGGAAATCAAAAACAAGAGAGACAACGAAGGAAGAAGAAGAGATCAAGAAGAAATTGAAAGACATTGCGCCACCGAGGGAGGACAAAACGCTCCACTAAGAGAAGAAGTGCACAGAGCATTATGGAAGCTGAAGAACAAGAAAAAGCGCAGGAACGGATGGAATAGTTTTATTTGAAAGCGGGCGGAGAACATCTGGAGGAAAAAATATATCAGGAAGATATAGGGGGACCTTCAATAATAGATCATTATAAGACAATACATAAACCACATGACAAAAATACTATAAAATATCAGAGCGAATTATTGAATGCAAAGGAGAAAGCATGGAGGAAGAACAAGCTAATATACAACTGCTTCATAGATTTCAAGAACATTGAAATGATCTGGACAACCTTGGACTCTTATGGAGTAGACAGCAAAGTCACAAGAACACTACAGACCATGTACAAAACTGCAAAGGCAGCAGTAAGAGTAGGATAAGAATTGAATGGTTTGAACAGAAAGAGGGAACAAAACGAATGCATTAACATTGCATATCTAGAAAGGGTAATGGATGCAGGAGAGGACAAGAGAAAAGGATCAAGATCAACGGAGAAATTAAACAACCTGGTACCCTAACGCCGATGTGGTGCTTTGATGGGATTGAAAAAACAAAAACAATGGTGTTTGGACAACAAGAGGACACGGAAACCATAATAGTAAATGGAGAAAAATCAAACACGTAACTGAGATAAGAAGAAGAATAGCAAAAGCAACAGGAGCAATGGAAGGGTTTAAAACAATATGGAAAAGTAAGGTCATGAAAGTGGAGACAAAACTGGAAATACTAAGAACGTGCATTTTTAGTGTATTACTATATGCATCGGAAACCTGGACCATAAAGAAGAGGGACAAAGACCGTCTACTAGCCTTTGAAATGAAATGCTATAGAAGAATCTTGAACATCAGATGGCAACAGAAAATAAAGAACACAATGGTACGAGAAAGAATTAGGAATCAGATAATAATAAGGAGAAAATGAACTTTTTGGGCACATACACAGGATGAAAGACAATAGACTGGTGAAGAAGATAACGCTGGGAACAATGGAGGGAAAATCGAAGAGGGAGACAAGAAGAGAATGGCTGGATGACATCGAAGAATGGGGAACGCGGAGCAAACACTGATCAGAGCGACACCGAGAAAGATGGAAAAAATTTGATTCAGGCTACAGCACCCAGAGCTGGATGATGATGATGATGGTTGATTTAATCTTAAAGATTCTCGAATTGTTGCAACAAAATCTGAAGGCTTCCCAATATCGAGACGCTAAAAATGCGAAGTTTATTTTATGCTACAAATTCGGAAGATAGACCTTCCGATCTATAAGACAGCACACTATAAAATATCAGCGAATTATGAATGAAGGAAATTCTACAACATTGAGCACTCTCTCGAGCGAGAAATAGGTTCCACATATGATACAAACGAATGCGAACACCTGTGAAATTTGGATGTTGATATTTAGACTTCGGTACCTAACGCCGATTCGGTGCTTTGATGAAATCCAATCGATTGCTGAGTACAGTTGATGCGATGCAGTTTCATACACCGCTGTACACCAGGAGACTAACCGTAAAATTTAAGGCTCAGACATGCTGTTTAATCTTAAAGTAGGCCTACCTACCAGGTATTTCTTTCTAACTGCACGTCTGTGATTTCAAGTTACGAACTGTAGGATGCGACTATGAAGGCACACGTTTCTTCTAACTGCATGCACGCTATTGAACTACGACTATACAGTAGCTATGAAAACCCACGCTTGTACTCTCTTTTATACATTGTGATCAATAAATACATTGTCCTTTGCTCTGTCATCTGTTGCCACTACAATTGCGATGACAGAATTGACAATCGAAAGACAAACCGAGCGATCATTCATTGCATAGATGAGTGAATGAAAAGAAGAATGAATTTATAAATGAACCTATATCCAGTAGCGGTTCCACGTGGGGGATGAGTAGGGATGCATACCCCACTGGACTTTTTATTTTGCTTATGAAACCTATTTTTGGATAAAAGTCTAGTAAAACTAAGGGTGAAAAATTGCGGATGACCTTTTTTGCTTGTCAGCCTATTTTTTGGTAAAGTGTAGTAAAATAAGGGACAAAATTCCCGTTTGTCAACCTTTTCCGGCAAATTTAATTGATTTTTTACTTCTATTTTCATCCCCCCCACCAACTTCCTATGAATTCATTTCATCCCCCCACCAAGAAATCCTGGAACCGCCACTGCCTATAGGCTATCGATCGAATAATCATTGAACCAAACAAGTGATAAATGGATTTCATTTGCACCGTTATGCCGTGTTTTAGCTCCATTTGATTATCTCCTTTTAAACAGTTGTTCTAAATATTAAATTTTAATTATGTTGAATTTATGTCTGGCTAACTCATTAGAAGAATTTAATCTGATGTAGGCCTAATCGAAATAATATCTGCTGAATAAGTTTGGAATTGTATTGAAATTGAATTTTAAGCCAGAACTCAAAGAAATCTTGCTTCTAACACATTAAGACACCTGGCATCCGTTGGCAACAATGCACAGAATCAGAATAGTACTAAACATGGATGCATTATTTGTATGTATTACTCTTAGATGTGTTGTTGTTGTTTTTGAGGCAAACGGTCGAGCAAGTGGATAGCATTTGAAAAACGCTTGTTTTCATTGCCATTCTAAAGTCTCAAATAAACAATAGGATGACATTGGATTATTTTATGCCTAATTATTTCATAAATTTTATAATTCAATTGCAGGGATATTTCCAGGATTGTGAATTGGGGAGAGGAGTGTCGACCTCAAATTGGGGTGGGGTGTCCGAAGCTAATTAGTATGCATTTTGTATGCATACCATTGTGACGTTATCATATAGGGGGGTGTCGACCTCAAATTGTGGTGGTCGGGTGTTGGGGATGTTAGGAGGATGCAAAAATATCCCTGCTCAATTGCTTGTGGGTTTTAATGGTTATCATAATTTTCTTCAGATGACTAAGTCCAGTGGCGGATCCACTTTGGGGGCGACTGGAGATGCATCCCCACCGAACTTTTTTGGCTTGTGAGCGTTCAGCGTTCCAGGGTTTTACCAGTCCGAGTCGTTACGCCGCTTACATGTCCCCCGAATACTGTATTTGTATATACATGGTTGGACTGGCCTGGCAAAACGGCCAGGGAAATTTTGTAATCGCGGCTAACTTTTACACGGACTTTTGCTATTAACTGGTTTTTTGAAATGTTATATTCTGCTTATGACTCGGTAGGAAAGATTTCCACCGTCGCTCGAAATGGCTGCGACACCGCTTAGCCTCGGCAATATCAGCATTGAACCATTGTTGAGATGGTCGAGTCACAACTTTATTATTTTTGCAAGGAATAAGAGTATCAACAATATTAAGAACAGAGGCGAATTGAGCTGCGAATTCAGAAGCAGTCCGTGCAGGAATTAGCATAGCACAGAAGGAGAACTGACAGCTTTAACAGCCTTCAGATCAAGCTTAGATCATGGTCGAAATTTAACTGTTTCATATGATGGTAGGACTTTACGAGAGAAGGAAATCTTAACTGACAAACCACTACCAGGGATGTAGCCAGGATTTTATGTGTGTGGGGCTGAAGCCCAAGATTCACTTCCCCCTTGCCTTTGAGCCCGCAACGCCATTTTGGGCCTGAATTCATTTGGGGGGTAGCTTCAAGCTTGGGGCTTGAGCCCCCCCCCCAAGCCCATGCCTAGATACGGCCCTGATCACTACGATCAGATAAATATTTTTCACCGGTGAGATTTTGAATACAATTGTTGAATTTGACATGGTGATCAGGAGAAACCGGAGAAGCCCTTTGCCATGGATAGTAAAGGTTTTAAGGCTTCTAGTTCTTCTTCTGTGTTGAAGGACGTCAAATGAAGTGAGAATGTCATTTAAGTGAGAAGAAAGATTGCTTTGCAAATCTATGTGAAAATTGAAGTCACCAATTTTGAGTATTCTGAGAATAAAATTTCCAAAAGAGACTGAAAATCATACGCTTATTTCCCAAATCAAGAACAGCCATAAAGGCGTCAAAGATTCTTGGACAAGGAATTGGTAAAGATTTCTTAATCAACTTTTGATTTGATTTAAAGTGAAGTGCAACTCCTCCGCCGTATCCAGTTGAGCAAGGTTCATTTAACATTTGGAAGCCCGGTGGTATAATGTCTGCAAGAAAGGAAGTGACAGAAGGCTGTAACCAAGTCTCATTTGATGCAACAATGTCAGTGTGATTTTGGCATAGAAAGTTGTGAAGCGATGATGATTTGTTTCTCAGTGAGCAAATATTAAGATGGAGGTAATGAAGATATTTGGGGGGAAATGACTTAGCCTGATTGGGGCCTGATGAAGCAGTATCAATATCCCGTGAAATGATTAAGAGAAGTAGTGGAACGGAGCGGCGGACTCTGATTAATTTTGATTAGATTAGATAGTTCATTAATAGGCGCACTTTAGCACAAATGCGCCGCTGCTGATTGGTCAAAGAATAATGTTTTAAGTCTTGAAAGGAAAACGTCTCGAGAGATGTGGTATTGTCCCGTAGCTCCGCTGGGAGAGCATTCCAGTAGTAAGGTCCTAGCGTCCTAAATGAACGATCGCCAATCTTTGTGCTGGTTCGAGTATAGTGACCAAAGTTCTTGTGTTATCTGATCTGAGCCCGAACGGTCTGTGCATCGACCTCAACTGCTTACATTCACAGGAAAGGTATTCCGATGCCTCTCCTCGGAGGAGACACTTATCGACGATGGAAATGATCTTAAAAATCAGTCTCTGCTTGATCGGAATCCAATGCAATTCACGTAGAACCGGTGTGATATGCTGGTTCCTCTTTGTGTCTGTTAAAAGGCGGGCTGCAGCATTCTGCACCACCTGAAGGCGCTGAATTTGTGTTTTGCTGATTTGTACCAACAAGCTATCACAATAGTCCAGTCTTGCACTTACAAGTGCATGAACTAACACCTTTGCCGCTTCTTGTGTCAGAGCAGGTATTAGCGATCTCAATTTATAATTTAGTAGCCCTTCTTACAGGTTTAAAATATTTGTGTTCAACTATATGTGTACGAACTATAATTATGGATGGACCCTAGGCTACCAGACTGACTGGAGTCGAAAAATCACAGTATAGGTCCGTAGTTAATTTCTATTTTTTGTCTGAGCTGTTTTATCGGTATAGGGCAATAGAACAAAAGCACGGCGACGTTAACCCATTTGTGCCCAATGTTCCACTTGTGGAGATAAAAATTTAAAGTAGTCATGCACTATATTATCTAAAGTGCTCTTTTGGTAACAGATATGTTGCTATTTATTGTTTCCTATAATTATAATTTTTTGATTTTTTCCGAATTTAATGTCGGTATTGGAAAATGTCTCACTTACCTGTAGTCAGAAAAAAAACGATAAGCAATATTTTAAAAATCTATTTTGATGTTTAGAATGCTATAGTAATTACTTAATTAAAAGTAAACTAATTTAAATGGAAGTCCGCTTAAAATAGTAGTTTGTCTGATATGTTCTACTTCTGGAACATTGGGCATTTGGGTTACCAAAATCGGTCGTCGAATTTGCATAGTGAGTTCTATTGCTCACTCATACGTGACGTTCTGAAAGACATTTGGTGACAATATCTCACTAATAATTAGAAGTTTTAATATGTATGTTTGTATTACCTACTGATTGGTGTGTGTCAACGAGGTTTTGGATATGTTAGAAGGAGAAAATTTCCTAAATGCCTAAGATTTTATAATGCCACCTGTAAATGGTGAAAGTGAAGGCGACAGTGAGGATAGCAGTGAAGAAAGATGTGGAGTGAGACCATTTGCTGATCATCTCTCAGCTCAAATCCTGAAAGGTGATAATGACAGACTACGGTACTTTGAGCTGTTTTGGGACAATACAGTTGAGAACATTCAGTATTATCAGCACTCTAATCCATCGAGAGAGATCCCAGATCATCATTTACTGTTGGTGTCAAATAACTGAAAGTTGTTGTGGCAATATTGTTGATACCTGGTTACAGTACCGTGCCTAAAAGAAGACTATATTGCAGTAGTGAAAGGGACGTACGAAATTAGCTGATTTTAAGTGTAATGAGACGCGTTCACTTTGATGAAATCCTTGCCTAACTCCATTACGCGAATAATGCTAAACTGCTGCCTGCAGATACATTCGCCAAAGTTTGACCTTGAATGACAATTATTTGAAGCATTGGTTATATCTGTCATGTTTCTATATGTTGCTTTTAAAGAAAATGAAACATTATTCCACAACTGCTATGATCAGCCACTTTGATTTAATCTAAATTCAATATTACCAAAATTCTGTAATGCAAGTTCCCAATGTTCCACAAGTGGAACACAATTTCAAAATCATAATTTGGCAATATGTATGCAATTTTATTTTAAACTAACATTAGTTTTGATGTTCTATTACTGAATACTAAAATATATTGTATGTCAAACTTAAAATAAAAAGTCTGGCATTAATCGGTTAATCGGATTTCTGGAGCCAGATAAAGTGCCGAATGCGCGTCTATTCACTCATAAGACAAATAAGAGTTTTTGATTGCTTCCCTTTGAGGCGCTAGTTATTTTGGCGATCAAAGGCGTCGTTAACTACCGTCTTCGTCCAAAGTTGTCCTTGGTTGCCATTGTTTTCATTGGTTTGTTACATGTTGTCAATGTTGCTTGGTTTGTTAATAAATAAAATGGAAGCTGCTTTTGTGTCTTTGTAGAGTCGCTGTTGACATCGTCAGTGAATCTTGGCCGTGATGAAAAACGCCTACCTACGTGGTCACATCAGAGCTGAAGAGGTCAACTCTGAGCCAAGGAAGGAGACAGAAACCCGCCTGTCTTTAAGGCGCGGGGAGCCAGTTTGTGGATAGACCGTTGAAGAAGACGGACCGCCGTCCATCCAGACACGACAGACATCACCTTGAGTGAAGCCGCTGAGGAAGACAGACGCCCGACTGTCGATCAGAGAACGGAAAAGCAAGCGCGCTAGGAAGTCGCTGAGGGAAAACGCCGGTTCCAGTCTAGAAGTGAGAGCAGAAGAAACCAATCGTGCTAAAAAGAAGCCGCAGCAGAGGATAGACATATCCGCCTGTCTTTAAGAGAGACGGAAGTCGAGCACCGTTGCCGAGAATGAAGAAGCGTAGTAGTTCAAAGTTGAAATCTGTGACCAAGAACATGTGCAAAAATCTCCCTAGGCCCCAAGACTCAGCTATAAGAATAGCCAGTTAAAGTGCCTCTCGGAAGAGGCCGGAGCCAGGTCGGAAACGTCAGACGAAGAGAGGAGAATTGGGACCATAGGTTGAGGAGAGGCCATTCTCAGTCTGCGGCTTGCCCGGCAGCCGTGGACGCCTTGTTTGATGGTGGTGAAATGGAAAGTGGAACAAACGCCGCCGATCAGGCAGAGACGGCGGCGGAAGGCGATCGGGAAACCGAGCGGACGGAGGAAGGGTTTAATCTAGGCCGTTTCCGGGGGAAATTGCCTTCCTCCCGAAAATTTCAACAATTTCAAATCCCCCGGACATTTTGACATACTACATCAACTAACAGCAGCCCCTAGCTGATTCCCCCGGCTTTGTCAGTTTCCTCCCCGGAGTCCGGAGTCTAGATTAAACACTGGACGGAGGAAGCCGCGCAATGAGACCGCGAGTCGGGGTCTCGCCACGGAAGCAAGCGCGGTTTTTAAAGATGCAGTATCCTGAATTGAAACTCTAACGCTTCCTTCGTCAAAAATACATGTAAAATTCAACCAATTTCGACACCAGCTAGCAAGAAAAAGAATATTGCACACATTATCAGTACCAATTTCATGATGTAAAATATTATGAAGGTGTTTCAGTCGACCGAGAATTAGAATCAACAAACTTAGCATGAATAGCATCATGATGAACTATACAGAATGATATATTATTATTATTATTATTATTATTATTATTATTATTATTATTAAGAGCATTTCTAGAACGCAAATAATCGCAAAGCAGCAAATGCGCTAATGCCAGTTGCGAACCGGATCAAACAAACAAGAATGTCTTCAGTTGTTTTCTAAAAGAGAACAGTGTCATGCTTGAATCAGAGGAACGCAATGTTGCTGGCAGACTACATATATATATATATATATATATATATATATATGTTACAGTCAAAGTGTGAAATCAGGCAATGTTGACATTGCCTGAAACTTTTAGGAAATGTCGACATAAGCCGTTTCACTCGGGCACTGTCGACATTGACTGAAATGTTTAGGCATTGTTTAACAATGCCTGAAATTTGCTCAAATTTTATACACACATTTCCTGAAATCTTTATCTGTGATGGAATAGCATAATAAGTAACATAAAACAGTTCTGAAACCTTAATAAGTGCCAAAAACTTTAATAGGTTCAAATGAAATAAAAAAACAGGCAGTAATAGAAAAAAGTTATACACAACTGTAAAAACTTCAAATGCAATAAAGGAATGAATTCCAAAAAACTTTATAAGGTTCTAACGCAATAAAGAAAAATCAGTCATATAAAACAGTTCTACAACATTAATGAAGTCAACTAAAACTTTATAAGCTAGGTTCTAATGCAATAAAGGAAAAAGCAGTCATATAAAACGGGCTAAAATTTAACAGTTCTTATTGCAGCAACTTAAACTTGAATGGCAACGACTATTGCATTTCAGTTTAGGTTTGAAACATCTACAACGATTTGTTTCACACTTTTTGAACCCTTACAATTGCATTTTGCAAAACCTTGACCGCCACTCTTTGATTCGTACTGAACAGCAGCCCTCAGTGAAATCTCGCTGTGTGCCATGACATCATCTTCATTTAGCAGTATCTGGGTGCACAAATCAAATTGATTTCGTGCATACCGGCCTTGTAGAACACCAGCTCTAACAGTTATACGATACATGTCGTTGCAGTTACGATCAAGAATGACACCCATGATATTACGAGGGTCGCCACGTCCTCGATCAACTAATGGAACAGGGACGGTAACATTGTCACCAGGATTTCCAGCTGCAAATTCTATTCTACTACGCAAAACCATTCGTTTAGCTTGCTTCACTAAACCTTCTCGAGCCCTCTTGCGATGAGACTGTATACTATCATGCAGGTGATCTATGAAATCTGATGCTTGCTGGTTACTAGTGGTTTCCGCCTGTTCTTCAACCGTTGTAGCTTGCGATGAAGCTGTACTGTGACTGGCTGTGGTATGATCCGCAGCAGGTGAATAAGCGTAAGCTGTTTCAGTGGTTGCAGCTGATGTAGAAGCAGTCACAGACGTTCCAGCAGCCGGAACTGAAAATGACGTTGAACTGTGACAGCCGACACCTTGAAAAAGACTTCCCGCAGTTATTCACAGCTATAGGGATACAGCGAACAGCCCCCTCAGCCTTAATATGGCCCTGACAGCGAAGCCTCAGATCTTCTTAAGTCCAAGTTAAGCTTACTATGCTGTTCCATCACAGATAAAGATTTCAGGAAATGTGTGTATAAAAATTGGGCAAATTTCAGGCATTGTTAAACAATGCCTAAACATTTCAGTCAATGTCGACAGTGCCCGAGTGAAACGGCTTATGTCGACATTTTCTAAAAGTTTCAGGCAATGTCAACATTGCCTGATTTCACACTTTGACTGTAACATATATATATATATATATAAAGCGCTATAGGTCTAGTATTGGATCTTAGTAGGTAAGAAATCTTGCGTCTCGTGGACGACTCATCAGCTCAGAAACAATTGCAAAGCATGCTAAGCCTGTTGGTACGGGAGACATAGAAAAACGATGGAACTAAAATTAAGCTAGAATAAGAACGTGGGCTAATGTGATGAATCATATTAGGCTATTAGGCCTATGGTAAACTGGAAAAGAAAAATTAGAACTTAGCTTAGAAGCTGCTACCTTCCCGCTGCCGGAAGTGGAAAAAGTCATAATCAAGCACTCATTGCACTATGTGAGCAAATCCCAAGACAAAGATAGATACAATATAATCAAATAAAGTCAGAAATTTATTCGCCTAGATGTCTTTACATCATGGCATAATATAACGATCGCCACTTGAAAGAGTGCTGCAAATAAATAGTTACGAAAAATCTTAAATTACATCCAATGCTTTTCCAAAATCTGTCTATCTGCATTCCTCAATGCATTTATTTTAAAGACTGGTGCCAACTTTTCAATGCCAGATTTATTATTTGAAACGATAAAATAAACCACAGTGATTGTCACTATCGCGTTGGAGTCGGCGACGGTGATGCATTTACTGGAAGTCAATCTTCAAAGATATTGCTCCTCTGTCGTAAACCATACCTAGGTCCTAACTTCACCTTAAATATCTGTTCTAACACTAAGGGAGCTTGCACCGTTTACCATGACAGAATACAATGTCACTCACTGCATATATGACGGCAAGTAATCCTTTCAATGACGTAAACAGTGACTTTGTACCGAGCTTCCGTTGTTTGTAATAAGCTGAAGATATTGCTCCACAGTCGCCATAATGGCTTCTACTTCTACATTGACCACCCATCCATCACCGTCACGCGAAACATGACCATGCCAGTGATGTCCAAGGATGTGGGACAGTCGCAAGTAGCACAGATTTACAAAAGGTGGATTGCAGACACCCTCGATGACAAAAGTACCAGGTTGAGAAAATATTACATTCGAAAGTCCAGCACCGTGTGGCGCCACAACAAGAACTGCTGCGTAAAACAACCTCATTGTCTCTCTAAACGAGGGAAGTGGGTTGTCTTTGAAAACGACAAAATCCAATTTGTAGCGCAAAGTGGCGTTTCTGACTGCTTTTTCAATTAAACCTCGATACTTAAAATTCCTATAGCCCGATCTGCGTATAAGAATGACTTTATTTCGCTTTCCTGGACTTAGATTCGATTGTATATAATTACGATATAAACTTGAGGCGATTTGTGTTTCCTGAACGCCTGCGAATCCACACATCACACTTCGAGGCAAATAGATGATTTTTGCTCTGCAAACACCGGAAATCATTTCATTCTTACTCAATCCAAGAATGTTCAATACTTCTCTTGTTAGTCTTTCTCTTTCATAGACAAGTATTTTAATTTGTGGATTACGGCGTAGAAAGTCAACGAATGGGGCAAGTCTTGGTATGTTTTCGACCATTTTGTGAAAAAAGTTATAACCCCAATATTGTGATATGGGAAATATTTCTTCGTATTGAGAAATATTTGATACATCTTTGGGTTTTTCAGTTCCGTTAAGCATTACTTGATATCTACATCCCAACTGAACAAGTTTCAAATTTCCGCTGTGCACGACGCTTTTCGGAGTCACAATGCCATCGCGAATGATATGAAAATGCAAGGTGTTCTTTGGAGGTGTATCGTAATAGTGAAGAGGATAGCCCGGTTTGGCTGATTTTGAACGGTCGGTTGGCTTAGCGTTAAGAGCAAGGATATTCAACGACTGTTTCTGTATTGTTCTATTCACTTCGGTTGTACAAGTCCTGTTATAGATTACGTCGTAACCATGATTCGTCATTCCAGGTGTTCGAATGAGTTTACAAAGGTTCTCATCAGCCGTCCATTGATAATAATCTTGAATAACTAGGTTAGATGTGTCATTGCATGAGCTCCATCGTTGTGTTTGGTTACTCTGTTGAATCTGTTCTTGCCATGGTAAGGTAACAATCGTAACCTGAGAGAAATTTGCCAACTGATGAAGATAATTGTCTTTCGCGGCTCCTACAATTTTGATCTTATCATCTTCAGAATCGTTCGGCGTCCATTTCTGTTTAATTATTTGTAATCGGATTTGAATTAGAGCTTCATTTAAAAGGCGAACCCGATCAAAAAATCTACACGGTGCATCCAGTTGAAAAGCCGGAAATGGATCTTGAACCTGATTCCATGTTGGTTCAGCACATTCTCTATCACGACTAATGATATGTTGGGTGACGTTGTCAGACCACAGAATCAATGGTTTTGGTAACATTTTTTTCGCTAACCGGTGATAATTGTATACATAAATGCCTGCAGCAAGAACACTTATAACAACAGTGCACCATACCTTTCGAGAATTATTAGGAGTCGCGAATAGTTTTCTATTATTCCAGCACTTAAAATCCATTGCACGGCTTTTCGCTATAATAATCTCGTCATCTACTGTACTAGCACTATGCAATATCTTAGTATTCAACATTTTTTCCTTTGTTTTTAATTTTTAAATTTACTTAAAATCTCATGGACTCTTGAACTGTTGCAGCAAAATTAGAATGCTTATCGATATTGTGACGCTAAAAGTGCGGACACTTGTGAACATATAATATTGATACATGTTGATATCTACAGCGTGGGCACATAAAATCGTTATCACCCTGTTTCGTTGCTAATATTCTCTCATCCGTTGGGCCAAATTGTTCAAATTGTGGTGTGCCTCTTCTCTGTTACATCTTTAATACCGCATTAAGTTTTTCATTCAAATTTCAAGATGCAGCGGGGCCACCTAACGAAAATCAGGCTCTGTATATGAGCTACTATGATTGAATGCCAACAATTAGTAAATGAAGCTTCTAATTAAGTTTATACATAAATTTTCCTTCTTACTGTAATGTAGCATTTGTATAGCTCCTCTTGTATATCTACTCAGAGGTGCTCTCGACTTTGGAGTCGAAAGATAAAATAGTGAATGTTTACTTTTTGGATTGACCAGAGCGATGGTAGTAATAAGTGAAGTCTTAATAGATGGGGCAAAAGCATTCCCGAGTGTGTGTGTGTGTATGATGAGAAAGAGAGAGAGAGAGAGAGAGAGAGAATGGAGGGAGAGAAAGAGAGTCCAGACACTGAATGCTCGACGCTGAGTAAAGGCAGAACGTCACAGTGAGGTCTTTGTTTTAGTTAAAGTCTTTTTTGTAAAGCAAATTCTATAAATTATTTTATTAGATGGGCAAAATATGAAAAGAGGAACGCTTCCTTATAAAGGGGTAGCGTCAGGAGAATTTTGTGGCTTGCAACGACTTCTGACAGATTTTCAGAACAAAATGTGGAGTAGAATGAGTCCCGAACGCCTGTTTAAGAAAGTCGATATTACCAGTAAGTAAGTAAGTAAGTAAGTAAAATATCGTACATTTTTATAGCGCTTTAGAATTAGTACAGTAGTAGCTGCTTATTCTTATGCGCTTAATATTTCTTGAGATAGCTATAGACAAGGTGGATTGTCGGCCGGGCAAAGTCAGTGTATCCATGAGGTGGCGGGTCAGGCTGTTATAGCTATTATTATTCAGACAATTTATATAGCGCCGTACGCATGGCGTCTACCAAAGTCAAAGGCGCTGTACATATTTAACGTTCAAAGGCGTCGCAAATTTAACGTTAAGTGTGTCTTCAAGTTCTTCGCGAATTGATCGTAGGAGTTCGACGAGGTTACAATGTCCGGGAGAGCGTTCCACAGCCGCGGATTTCCCATTACAACCGAACGCTCGCCAAACTTTGGCGTCTTCGCAGGAGGTGGAACGGCGAGAAGAACACGGCTGCTCGACCGTAATTGACGACATCTTTCCGTCAGCGAGCAGAAGTGTGGAAAGGTATTCAGGACACGTTGGATCGTGAAGCGCACGGAACGACAGCATACATCGCTTGTATGTAATCCTCTCTGGTACTTTCAGCCAGTGTAGCTCGTTTTTCAGTAGCGGAGTGACGTGTTCTCTCGATCTGAGTCTGTATATCAGCCTGACCGACGCATTCATCACCCTCTGCAGCCGCCCGAGCTGTGTTTCAGGTAGACCAAGGAGGACACTGTTGCAATAATCGATTCTCTGCAACACCATTGTCCGAACAAGCATTGTCGTCGTGCTTGTCGGAAGATATCTCCGTACCTCCTTGATTCTTCGCAGTTGGTAATAACACAACCCGGTCAGCTGACCGATATGTCCGACAAATGAGAGTGTCTCGTCGAGCCGGACTCCGAGAAGACGAAGCTCAACGGCCGGGTGAACCGCAGTACCGGCCACTAGGATCGGATCCCGCATGATGTGATGCTTCCTCCTTGGGGTCGACACCCACAGGAACTCAGTCTTACTAAGATTCATCATTAACCGATTTGCTTCCATCCAGCTATGGAGGAAATGACATTTGGAATAGGAAGGTTTTAAGTTTAGACCTTAAAGGCTTGAAGAGACAGTGAAGGAATTAAAGAAACTGAAGATGTGGAGCTTGTCGTTTGACCATGTTGTAGGCAGCGGAGGGAAGCTGGAATTGAGTTCCAGTACGACGGAAGAGCTACAAAACAGTGATTGTCGGGTAACCAATATCACAGTTTATATTGAGTTAATTTGCAATCAATTCCTGAAAAAACTGTGGTATTGGTTTAAGGACAAGCCACATACACGCAAAAAAACTCCATGCAAAATTGCATGACAGACTTGCATTTCGACTTTCGTGCCATTTGCATTTACTAATTTTATTAGCCAAACGCTGTAGCTCATATTTTAGGACGGCGTCCTTCCCTAGCCTGGTCTTCGCTAGGTGGCACCGCTGCATTTTGGAATTTGAAAGAAAAAGCTAAACGAATGCATTCAGTATATAGTACTGCAGAGATCCACAAGATCTCATGCATTTTTATCTTGAGGTTGTGAAAATATTTGCTATGAAACAGGATGGTACCGGTTTTTTTGGCCACCCTGTAGATTCCACGGTTAACGCGCAAAAGGAATCGGTCTTCTGACAACGAGGAATCGATTGTTGAATACAGTTTATTTTATATCGTTTCATACACCGCTGAGCACTAGGATAGTAACCGTGTAAGTTATGGCCTAGCAATGTGGAACCCAGTCATGCGACGTTAATTTTAAAGCACCCGTTAATTGCGATAGGATGCAGTTAATCTAATGCAGCTTTCATTCACAATAAGTCATATCATATAAGTCTGTTTTTCAAGGTACAATCATGTTTGCAGTTAGCTCAGGTATGAAAGCAAACGTGTTTTTCTTTTTAACTATACTGCCTAACTGGCCTAACTGCGTAACTGGCTTAGAGGCGTTCTGACCTCATTCATGGTCATTGATGCAGGCTTCAAAGACCGAAGCAGCCCGCAGCCCGACAAGGTCTTCTGACTGACGGGAAGAACCGGAAGGACGACCACGCAGTCAGATGGTCGCTATGTTATGTTATGTTATGTTAATTGGACAATTTATATAGCGCTGTAGCATAGTTAAAAATACCAAAGTCAAAAGCGCTTTGACAACGCTGACATATCAATGAAGGTAAGAAGGTGGCGATGTCAACAGATCCACTTATAGATGGTAAAAAGAACTTTGCCGCCGTAAAGGAATCCGGCATCGAGTCCTTGAGAAGAGGTCCTTCCTAGAAATAGTTCAGCAACATCGACGCGTCAACGAGTAGCAGAAGTAGCCTATAGGTGTCGAGAATCCGCAAGTTGAAAGTAGGAATTCTCCGTACGGTAGCATCCGCCGGTGAAATCCAAAGAACTGTCTTTCGCAGAATAGTTCGTTCCCGAGCTCGACACGACCGACGAAGATGGAGATTCCAACGATGTCCAGAGCGGCCATCAATCGCTGTTCCATTGAATTTAATGCATCAACCGATTAAAACGGCTGACATTGGCAGATTCTCGACGGGAGAACGATAGATAGAAAGTCCAGAACGACGTGAAAGAGTACAGAACGGCAAGATCCTCCTCAGAAATCCGACGAGCGGAACGCAGTTCTCACGAAGATGGAAGCGACGTCCAGAACGGCAGTCAATCGCATCCACGTCAACTAGCAAAATGGCGCTACATCAATGGCTGTCATTAGCGAACGACCCGATAAACGGCAGCGACCGATTGGAATGTTCAGAACGACAGGAAAAGATGAGGACTGATAGAAACTCTTCGAAAAACCGACGGACGAATCTCTAATCCTTGCACCCATCCATGAAATCAGGCGCAAAACGTCGGCGAATGCCAAAAAACAGCAATGATTCGCAAGCGCCAACACGCGCAGGCAGCCATAGCGGCGCCACCTAGCGATCCCACGAGGAAACTACAAAGAAGGGATTTATTATCTTGCTGGGGTATTTTTCTGGACTCGTTGGTGTGCCCGTGCTCCGGACGTTTGTTAATATGGTGCAGAAGAAATTATCAGTATAATCTTAACAAATAAAAGTGAAATGTTCGTATGTAGATAATGGCGAAAGTTCTTGACCGATCGTCTTGAAGATTTTTACAAAACCTTCCGTTTGATTTCTTATGTCGCTCTACACTAGGATTCTTCTTCATCATCTTCAGCCATTTTCGCTTTCCGTGAAGCATAGGCCGAGTACAAGATCTTTCCATTTCTCTCGATCTTCTGCCAGTTGTTCTATTTCGTTTCAGGTGTATCCAAGTTTTTTGTGTTCTTTTTCTAGTGATCTTTTCCATGTATTTCGTGGTCTTCCTCTTTTACTTTTTCTTGGCAGTTCCATGTCAGCATTTGTCTTGTGATGTTTTCTCGTCGGTTTTCTAAGGGTATACCTCAGCCATCTCTATTTCCTTTTTCTAATTTCTTCAGTTATCGGTTCTTGGGATGTCTTTCTAGTTTCTCCACAATGTTTCATTGCTGATTTTGTTCGGCCTATAACTCCTATAATTTTCCGTAGACATTTGTTTACGAAGCTTTGTAATTTTCTTGAAGCACTCTTAACTGACCTCCAACTTTCGGAGCCATAAAGCAGTACTGACTTTACATTTGAATTGAATATCCTTAACTTTGTCTGTATGGTCACTTGTTTTGATTTCCATAGGTTTTGCAACATGCTGAAGGCCGCTTGTGCTTTGCCAATCCTTGCTTTGACGTCTTCTTCTGTTCCCCTGTGGTTGACATCACACTTCCCAGATAAGTGAACTTGCGTATATATTCAATTTCTCCTGTGGCTAGTTCCAATTTCTTGTGTTCTTTGCCGTTTATCGTCATTGCCTTAGTTTTGGTTTGGTTAATATTTAATCCAACTGAGTGGGCAATTTCTTCTAGATATTTGGTTTTTATTTGCATGTGGTCTAGACTGCGGGATAGCAATGCTAAATCGTCTGCAAAGTCGAGGTCGTCCAGTTGTGTACCTTGTACCCATTTGATGCCACATTCTCTTTCATCACTAGGATTGTAACCGTGAAAATTGAGATCTGCCAATTCAAAGACTAGTCATATTGCATTAATTTGCGAACACCTGCTAATTGCGTTGCACTTGGTCTAATGGAGCTTTCAGTCACAATCAATAATTGTGTTAAATACTTCTGTGCGTTTAAAGGTACGATTCTCTCTGTGGGTCGCTTAGGAATGAAGGTAAACGTTTTCCAACTGTAGGTCTACATGATTATAACTGTGACAAGCAGAGATGTTTACAAGAACTGACTTCCCAAGCACAAGGACAAGGACAGACCCCAAGGACGAGTATAAGGACGAGGACCTACCCCAAAGGACGAAGATCGAACCCCAAGCACAAGGACCACAAGGACTGACCTCCAAGGACAAGGATTAAGGACAGGGACCGACCTCTGTCTGACAGAAAAAAAGACAGAAAGGATGAACCAAAAACGATTTCAATTGAAATCACAAAATTAAAAAGCAATAAAAAGAATGTTGTAAAACACAATCTAGTCAACTGCAATGCTGCATTTCAAACACGCAAGTGCTTCCAGCAGCTGATCAGCCATGCGCAGACGATGAGGTCTAATTATGAAACCACTTTGCGAAAACACTCATTCAACTTATGCCGACGTGGCTGCGTAACAAAGAATTCTGCTAGAGAGCTTCGAGATGAGTTCGCATTTATGTAAGTTTGTCAAAGCTGTCAGCTATGGTTCTTCCGGATCTCGTGCATTTATGAGCTGCAGATATCACTGATCAACAAGGTTTTTGTTTCCTGTGCAATTTCTGGTGTTCCAGGTAGATTTTGTCATGTTGATTACAGGAATAATTTTGAAATTTTCCTATCACGTAAGTTTTTTTTAGAAAAAGCTGATTTTAAATTTTAAAATTATAAGAATTTTAAAATCGTGGTTTTTTAGAGTTATCTGAGTTATGGGTATTCAGGTTAGGCAAGAATCTTATGTGACCGCCATAACAGATGTAATATGCACTGCTGGCTCACTTAAATACAAGGATTTTTAGTATAATTAGGCATGTCCAGACATGCCCAGACGCGCCCAAACCTGTCTTCAAGACTACATGCCTAGCATGTATTGTTGCTATGGTTACGATAAATAACAAGCAGCACTAGGAAGCATTGCTGCAGTCTTTCTATTTGATGAGATATAACTGCTTAGTTAAAGGCTGTGAATTGAATATATTAACTAATTTAATTAAAGTTTCTGAAATGTCGCGTCGATGTCGCAATAGCAGTGACACGTTCTGCTACTTCTATGGAGAGTTTACGTTGAAATCACAGAAGCGGAGTATGACAGCAATCATAAAGAAAGAATATGAGTTATAATTTGGATGCAAAATTGGCGACCAGGACAAAGTATGGGCACCTCATCTATGTTGTTCATCTTGTGCTACCAGTCTACGAGCTTGGCTTGCAGGTAAGCGTCCATCCATGCCATTCGCCATACCAATGATATGGAGGGAGCAGAATAATCATGTAACGGATTGCTATTTCTGCATGACGAATGTTACAGGATTTTCTTCAAAGAATAGGAAGTCTATTGAGTATCCTAACCTTGCCTCGGCAATCAGACCAGTTCCACACGACGAGAGTCTTCCTGCTCCAACCCCCGAGTTTTGGACACTGGAGGACGAGGACGAGCATGCAGAGACAGATGAAATGCTGCAGATAGTTGATGACTCAGCTACGGAAGACCCAGAGTTTGAGCCATCGACATCCAGCAATCCTCATTTGATTTCTCAGGCAGAGCTCAATGATCTGGTCAGAGATTGCTTGTCGATTGCTTTCTGCTTTCGGCTGTAAGCACAATCCATCCGAATGGCGAATTTTTGTTGACTCTTCGCTGTTAAGTTTAAAGGCTGTTTTGGTGCACAATGGCAATTCATACCCTTCAGTACCCATTGGACATGCTGCTTACATGAAGGAAACATATGAGAACATGCAGCTGCTATTGAAACACATAGATTACTCGAGATACAACTGGAATATATGTGGATATCTGAAAGTTGTTGCAATTCTACTCGGTCTGCAGCTAGGCTACACCAAGTACTGCTGCTTTCTTTGCGAGTGGGACAGCCGAGCTAGAGATTCACATTATGTGAGAAAGGTCTGGCCACCTCGCAGGGACTTGGTTCCAAGACAGAAGAACGTTAAACATGATCCTCTCGTTGATCCGAAGAACATTTATCTTTGCCATTTACCTTTGCACATCAAACTTGGGTTAATGAAAAACTTTGTCAAAGCAATGAACAAAGAAAGTGAAGCCTTTACATACTTACGACAGAGGCTTCCACGCACCAGTGATGCTAAAATAAAAGAAGGCGTTTTTGTTGGCCCACAGATTCGAGAGATGCTCAAGGACAGTCACTTTGAGGGTCTTCTGCAGGGTGCCGAGCATGTTGCCTGGACAGCCTTCAGGGGTGTTGTTGCTAACTTTCTGGGCAACTACAAGGCGCCAAACTATGTTGAACAAGTTGGAAATCTGCTACAAGCTTACAAGGCAATGAAATGCAACATGTCACTGAAGATACATTTCCTCCATTCTCACTTGGACTTCCCAGACAATCTCGGCGCCGTCAGTGATGAACATGGTGAAAGATTTCACAAAGACATTGCCAGCATCGAGAAACGCTACCAGGGAAAGTGGAGTCCGTCTATGCTCGGAGACTACTGTTGGTCACTGATACGTGAAGCACAGGACAGTGACTACAAAAAAAATCTACAACAAAACATTTCTAATTTTCTCATGTCTTGTCATTAATGCCTAGATCCTTCTGTAGGATTATGTTGCAGAAGACGTTACAATACTAAATGCTAAATGCTAAATTGTCGATTTCTTAAAAACCTTACGCGATACAGAAATTCTAATTACATATTTGTGCTCAGCAAGTAAAAATCTATTAGTTTCACCAAAATTTGTAGAGGAAACAAAAACTTGCATAAAAATTGTTGACCAGTGTATTTATTCAATTAGCGCTCTGGACTGTCTGTATCAGCGTCTCTACCTATGGCAACAATGATAGGTGCAAAATTAAGCACATACTACATTGTGCTGTATAGCAGGCATGTCAAACTGGCGGGCCGGTGGCCCCCTGGCCGCACGCGGTCTTTTACATGCTGACCTGCGGCCCGCACATAGATTTCTACAAATTTGAATGCTTTTTAAACAACACAATTTCTCAAGTCAGATCGTTTATGGCAATGTTTTTGTAAACCTATGTGTGTGACCTTTCTTTTCTTTCATGAAATTAACGAAAACTTCTCCTAGAACAAGGTTTAGCGATCAACATTTGTCATCTCAGACATTTGTCATATCAGATATTTCAGCCAGGCATACAAAAACTTGTCAGCAACAAGAGATGTCAAGCCTTAGGACGAAACATTAAGACAGCTTAAATAAATAAATTTTAAGTTTTGAATTGCTGTAATTTTGGAACACTGCGTTAAGTGCACTTGTTGCTCTAACTGTCTAACAAACTGCAAACAAATGTTACAATATAAAATTAATCTTTTGTCAAGCTACTTAATGACCTAGTCTTAACTACTTTGTAATCGTGAATGCTGTTGAACCATTTGTATGCACATTGTATGGTTCTAAATTGAAGTAACAAAAAATGAAGCATTAAATATTAAATGATTTCAATTAGTTGCAATGTGCACAATTATTAATTGTTGTGTGTGGCCCCCGTGACAATACCAATATGACGCATGCGGCCCTCGGAGGTCCATGAGTTTGACATGCCTGCTGTATAGCATTTAAAAATCAGATTGTTGATAAAAGACATTTTAAATACAGGTACATCAAAATTCTTATTTTAAAAATTGATGCAATACATGATTGAAATTCAATCACGGTGCCGAAAGAACAGAATCAATGTATTTTCTGAACCGCAGTAGTATAAAATTTGTTGATAAGTAAATGTTCCTGCTGAATATTTAAAAAACAAGAACAATACTTGTGTCGGATTTTTTTTTGTAGTGGGAAAACAGATAACAGTGTCGTTCTGCAATTGGCGGATTGCATGTGGAGTCATCGTTTTGGTGAAGTGTTCTTGTTGCAGGAATTCCGTCTCCGCTGTTTAACTTTCTCTATTCTGCAGACAGCAGTCCTGTAATTATCAAACAACACAATTGTGCGCTGTGCACGAATTTGCAAGTCATGACACTGATAATTGGTAAAATTTTATGAAGTTATATATTATATTAGGATTTGCATTGCGTGCGAGGCCAGCAGACAGCCTCCTCATCGGCAGCATTAAAACCAGGAAGACCTCCGTTAAAACGAGTAAGTGGACAGTCGTTCACTATATGTGCCATTACACTATGTGTGCCATGTATGCCATGCATATGAAGTTATCAAATTACTGTAAGATTGCCATATATAAATAAATAATTTTTGCTGAATGAACACAAACCATCTGTCTATAGTATCTGATGGCTTCTTTTTGCTCTTCATTTCCAGGGTAGTCTTGCAACCAGTGATAAGCATACAATCGAGCGAGTTCTGGTGCCAAGATAAAAGTTGGCTGTCAAACCGTAGACTATGTAACTGTTCGCGAAATTCTGATGGACTACTGATGTCGAGTGATTTGAATATTCCAGTGAATCTACTATGAAGACTGTGAAGGAGAATAGCAAGAATACAAAATTACCCTGGATTACAAAGATGGTATTCAAGCTTGGCCCTAAGGTATAGAATAATAGGCATCACACAACTGGGTGTAACACTACTGTATTTTCTCTTTAGTAAGGTCCGTTGCTTCTGCAAATGGATTAAGAATGTCAACAAGCTCTTTCAACTGCGACATTTCTTTGTCTGATAAAATCAGATTTTGATGGTTTGTATCATTTTGCACTTGATTCAACAGGCCAACATCAAGCGACAAAAAAGAGTGAAGTCGTTTAACGACGCTGTTCCACGTGGTGTCATTTCTGGATGCGATTGATTTCCCAGAGCCCATCACTGCTTCAAATCGACTCCGAAACAAGGCACTTTGGTGAACAATGTTGGCAATCTTACAGCATTTAGACAGAAATGATCGACCTGATGACAGTACTGCCAAACTCAGTGGCGTAGCCAAGGGGGAGGTTGAACGTTAAACCCTTTGGTTGGCCGACCATTTTTTTAATTATGTATTATTATTATTATTCTGTGGGTGGATGGGCGCTAAAATCGGATTTAGGGTAGCAAAAAAATAAAAAAGAAGCAAACTAAATATCAATATAGCTGTATAAGTCTGTCCGCACTCATATAACTAGGGTATATAGATAACTTAACTTAGCGAAATAATAAATGACGACCTTTTCTGCTTGCTCGTCAGATGTTTTCCGAAGTTGAGGAATGGTCGTTCGTATCCCCTTCGGAAAATCCTGGCTACGCCACTGGCAAAACCAACTCGCACCACGAGCTGCAGCGAATGGAAAAAAACAAGAAATGTGCTCACGATTTCCGCTAAAACCCGACTGAAGATTCAGATCAACTTCCAAATCACAGCACAATGATGCAATGACCAATGGCAGTATGGCTGCCATCTATGTCGTCTTATTTGCCGCACATCACATCAATAGCCTTGTGCATATTCGATGCGTTGTCTGTCACAATGTATCGGACTCTAGTTTCAATAGTTTGCCTATTTATTTATCACACCGCTGTCTCCATCGTAATAATATTACTCACATTGATGTTGAAATAATAAATAATAAATAATAACAAGGTTTAAAGTGGTTCGGTAGGGTCTTCCCTGTGTGAGAACCCCTGTCGCACTCATCCACATCTAGTAACCTTAAGCCTACAGTACTGAGGCCCATTTTGAAGTCGTTCACACTCATAACCATTACAATATATTGTCGTCCAATTCATTCCATCTGTCCACCACTCTTGCACTAAAAAAGTACTGTTTGCATCTCCCAACTCGTTTCTTAAACAGTTTCATGTTGTGTCGTCTGGTTCCAGCATACTGCTTCATTGTAAAAAAAAACTTTCTCTCTAAGTCTTTTAAACAAAATTAGCGGCGAATCGACAACAACTAATTCTAACGACTGAGACCTGTGACTAAGAAACTTAGATTACGTCAGCGGTGCTACTTACGTAAGTAAGTAAGTAAATTTCATGGATTTACATAGCGCTTTGGTAAGTAGTACATCATTAGCTGCTTATTCTTATGCGCTTAGCTTTTCTTAAAATAGCTATGGGAAAGTTGAATGATCTGAATGATCAGCCAGGCAACAGTCGATATATCCAAAGGGCAGTGATGCGAGGAATTAATAAGCAATTATACAAATTGTATTATCTACCAGACTACCACAAACACTAAAAAAACTAATTACTTCGCGTTATGTTTATGGTTCTGAATGTATACCATTGGTGCAAAATACCAAATTAAAGTTAAATAATATGATCACTTGAATCATTAAATATTAATTATTTATTTCACAAAAGTGTCTAAGTCCTCGGAATTTGTATATGAAACAATTCACGGCAAACGCCAAAAAGCACGGATTTCACGGCGTCCGTAACTTCGTGGGTTTCTTTTGGTCCCAAGCATGAGCACTGGAATCACACGGTTATTGAACAACCATGGCCTCAGTTTCAGCTTCACTTTATGTCCTTGGTATTCAATTAAATTTCATGACGGGCCAAATTTGTGTATGATTTGGCGCCCGAGGGCCTGCTGCAAATATTTTTAGTTAGGTTTAAAGTAGTGGTGCACAACGTCCGGCCCGCGGGCCACATCGTGCCCGCGACGACTCGCCATATGGTCCGCGAGAACTAGGCCCTAAATGAAAATACCAACATGTCATGCCTTCTCTCAATGCCGTTCGTGACGGTTTTAGAGCCCAGGATGTTGTTAATATTTAAATTAAATCTATAATGGCGAATATCTCTAAATTTCGCTGCGGTCATGACGAGTGGACTGAGTGAGCTCTACTGTTTGCTTTGCTATGTCAATCGACATCTGTAAGCTGGTTGCAGAGATGCAAACACAGCCATCACACTGACTTCCTGGTTTCAATCTTTCAAAGTTAAAACTGATAGTGACGCATACAATAGTCCAATGTGTGCGTTTGTTGTACACTAAGTTTATAACTTTATATTATGAACTTTTCATATAGGTCTTATGAGACTAGTATAAGTCTACTTTAGACTCTACTAAGTATGTTTGACTTTAACATATCATATAACTATAAACTTTATGTTTAGAAGCTTCTATAAAGGCATACCCAGGCCTTACTGTACTGATATTGTATAAGACACTCTACAGTAGTGTACAATGTATCTCAATTTAAAAAGTGATTTTGTATTAAATTGTAATAAACTTAAAACAAAGACATAATTGGCAGGCGTCAGATGAGTCTGGCCCACGAAGGATTTCAGAAATAGAACTGTGACCCGCGACCGAAAAAGGTTGTGCACCACTGGCCTAAAGGAATACGGTTTATGAATACTAGATAGCAGGTAAGTTAGAAACAAGACATCTAAAAATATTTCGTATGCATTAGTAGAAAGTTATCGATTGTTTCCGGATCATCGCGATCCATTTCCCAGCCTCTGCTGGGCCGGATCTGGCCCGCGGGCCGCCAGTTGAATACCCCTGCCTTATTTATTATGAGCACTTTCGCCATATTTCAGAACATTGTCTCTGCCATTAGGATTTTTCAACTGGTGCATCATGATTTAATCGGAGTTTTTTTAAATTCTCCCATAAATGATGTGTTTTATCTAGAACTGAAATGATAAAGAAAATAGTCACTGTTATCTCATCCATTCAAATTCCGACACATAGTTATGTGGCCTATGTATTAGACCTGCGTGGGAATGCATCTCTTGACTATGCTTTTGGCCTCAAGGACTGTTTGAATTCAATTCAGTTATTCTCTGAATTTACTGAGCTTCTAGTCATCTTAATGATCAAGGCTCATTTGAAGGTCGCTGTCTCTGTAAGCTTCATGTTGTTGTTCAGTCTATCCAGACTGGTCATGAAATCGATGACGATAGTGGAATCGACGTCGGAGCTATTAAGTGCACTTGAGCAGTCACTTTCTTTGGTGGAGGCCGTCTCCCTATCAGATGGAACTGTCGGTAATTAACCGTTGTAGGCTACATGACAGCTATGCGCTTTCTGTAGTAGTAGTAGTAGTAGTAGTAGTAGTAGTAGTAGTAGTAGTAGTAGTAGTAGTAGTAGTAGTAGTAGTAGTAGTAGTAGTAGTAGTAGTAGTAGTAGTAGTAGTAGTAGTAGTAGTAGTAGTAGTAGTAGTAGTAGTAGTAGTAGTAGTAGTAGTAGTAGTAACAATAATAATCATCATTGTCATCATGCGCTTTTATAGCACCATTTCTAATGCTCTAACTTCTAAGGGTATCAGTCGATGGTACTTCAAATTCATCAGCAAAAGACCAGGCCATTCGAGGAATCAGACAGTGAGAAAGTGAGGTGGAGCTATGGAGGATATCCTAATCTAAAGAGATGGGGTTTTAGTCTAGATCAGAAAATACTCAATTCTTTGGAAGATCTGACAGCCGAGAGAAGTGAGTTCCATGTTTTGGGCCAGAAATAGGGAAAGCGCTCTTACCAAATTCAGTGTTGGTTCTAGGTATATTTAACAATGAATTAGCGGATCTTGTTGAATGAGAATGCTTTGGGTTGTCTAGCATTGATCTCAAATATTGCGGTTGGCCGGACGGACTGCAGTGTTTTATAAACCAAGACTAGTCTTGAATATAATTCTCTGTTCAACGGGTAGCCAGTGTAACTTTTGAAGGACAGGTTTAATCAAACTTTAATGTGATCATGCTTACGAGTTTTAGAAATGGCCCGAGAAATAGAATTTTGAATCCTTTGGAGCTTTTGCGCATTAGATTTGGCCATACCATTGTACAGGGAATTGCAATAATCAAGTCTACTGGTAACAAAAGCATTGGCAAGAGGAACCAGGGCAGACTTGGGCACACGGTCACGAATTCGTAAATGTCTCTAATTTGCATATGAGCAGCTTTGCATACTTTATTTATATGGTCATTAAAAGACATGTTTTTAAATCAAATATTACATCCAGGTTGCGGACAGACTGAGTTGCAGTGACCAGTGTTTATTCTAGGCCCTTTTGGGGGATTCCCCCAAGATTGAAAATCCCCTCCAAAAAAAGTCTATATGTTGCATTGAGGGATGGAAATTTCCCTTCCCCAAAAAGTGTGACGAGAGGGTTTTTTTAATTTTCGAGAGGGAAAGGGGAAAAAGAGAAGGATATGACCATATAGAAGAGTATTTGATATTTGAAAGAAAATGAAGGATGTGATGACCTTTTTTAACACATTCGAGAGAAAAATATCAGGATGACCTTTTTTGCTCGTCAAGGTTTTTGGGCAGACAAACCTTCTCCCCCCAAACATTTTTTCAACCCCCCCCAATGTCAAGGTGGCTAGAATAAACACTGGCAGTGACCGAAATGTAGTCGAGTTTAACCGAAATTGTGTCGTCAAATTTACTAAGATTAAATGGTGTTTCAATAAGTTAAAGCTCAACTTTTGAGGGTTCAATGAAAGCTTGTTATTGAACATTCAAGACTGGACTTTATACAGACAAACAGATAAATAATTTTCAAGTGACACTGAAGAGGTCTTATCATCGAAGGCAATTAATAGCTGTCTTTCGTCTCAGCATAGAAATGGTAATCGGTCGAGAAATGGTAGAGAAGTGATTCAAGTGTTAGAATGTTCATCAAAATCTTGTGTACGCTGGATTATTTCTCGTCCGAAGTGTCTGTATCTGTTGAGATGGTCGCTGAATTGCGATGTTGGTGAGTTGCGAAGTCTTCTTAATAAGAATTTTGTCGATTCGTTTTAATTATTTAATTGAACGAATTTTTCTCAGGAGTTTAAAGAATTTTACACTTGACTAGGAACCAAAGGCGAAGCGTGCCAACGGCTAGTGTGTCTTTAGCCATAGGCGGCACACAACTGGGGGGAGGCGGCAAATTTTGAGAAATACGTGAAATAAATGGCAAACGTTAACCAAATTAGCAAAGGAAATAAGTGACGACTTTTTCGCTTGTCAGGAGATTTTCGAGAGTTAGCTTTAAGGGGTGCCATCAGTATCTCTTGTCCCCGGGCACCAAACACCCTTGATCCGCCTATAATATGAATGAAGTTGGGGCGGCGGATTAGCCATGAGCCAGAGGCGCAAAAGTGCACGCTACGCCACTACTAGGAACTTAACCCAGCGCTGGCTTTTTCACAGCTGCGCAGCAATTTAGCGAATACCATAGGATTCTAACAAAGCGTTCGCCAACACTTAGTGTCACAACAAGCCTGACTTCTAGACGTACATGGAAGCAAAGCTGCGTTGAAGCCGATCGTTCAAGAGTCGATCGAAATAGCTCTCAGGCTAGCAGTGCAGAGTTGCAGTGCTGCAATGCTACGATGCTGTAATGACGTCAATAGTGGCAAGTAGCTAGTAGCTATAGCAGACTAGCGAAGCACTTATAGCAAGGCCTGCAGAGATCGGTAGAGATTCAGTGCATGATTTTTTTACAGCGGTGGCAAGCAAAGTTAGCAAACGGTGCAAAAAGGGAGCGATAGAGTTAACGCAAGAAATGAAAAATCTGTGATTTTTCTACCATCTTCTAGGCTAAAGTTGATCAGGTGTCCTAAATTCTTTGTTTCCTTCAATGTTTATTTCCATTCTGCCACCAATAGCCGGCGATCACTGTCTCCATTGTCATATCCATGCCTGTTAGGGGAGATCCCCCAAAACTCACCCCCGCCCCCGCACTCCTCCACACCCCTCCCCCCCAAAAAAAATCTGCAGTGACAAGGCACACGCACTGTGCCCTGAATTCACATTTGCCATGTAGGCGTATTGCGCTTTCTCTGTAATACTGAGCAGGTGACTCTCCAGTCAATAATATATGTGTGTGGTCTGACGCCATTATATCGACATTGATAAACTCTATATACACGTCACGTGTACAGTAATAACCTTAATAAAGTAAATAAATAAAAATTAATATTACTTTGTGTCAAAATACTATAAATGTTGTTAAGAAGGAAGAAAGAATATGCTTGTTTAATGCCAGCACTTGATGGGGCATTGGGGGTTAGCACTGTTGAATTTGCTTGCTTTATGTAATTATTAATGATTGCTTAATAACGTTGTAACGTCGGTTTTGTAATACGCTCAAATGGTTGCACTTTATATTACGTTTCCAATAAATATGTCTTGGAAGTTGGAACTTAGGAATTTTTGTAGTGTCTGATGTCTATTGTGCGAAAGTTGTCCCTAAATTCCCTAATGTGCCAAAACCACACCTACTCGGGCACTAGGGTGATACAGAGGCGTAGCGAGGGGGCAGGGGGCATATGCCCCGGGGCGCCGAGTTGAGGGGGCGCCAAAATTGGGTTTTTGGATAAATAATAAAATAAATAGGAAGAAGCAATTGCGACGACCTTTTCTTGCTCGTCAGTAGCATAGGGAGAGGGGGCGCCGTAGAGAGTTGAGGAGGGGTGCCGAATGAACGCATATGATGACCTTTTTTGCTCGTCAGGAGTTAAGGGCGCCAACAGTACACCTTGCCCCGGGCGCCGGATACCCTCGCTACGTCTCTGGGGTGAGATCGGCACCCATAAATATGGCATTGAACTGTGTCTCTGAGCTAATAAATCTCATTCCCCGCCAGACAAGTCAGTTCCCCACCCCAAAGACCTGGAGTCTGGATAAAACACTGACTGCCCCATCTGCCTTTGGATAGGTTCCACGTTTCTTAATGGGGTTTCTCCGCTGTGAAGATAGAAAATAGTCAACTTGATATCTTATGAGTCAATGACAATATAGTCTGAATAAAACAACATGGCAACCAGTGGACATCAGATTCATGCAGGCGCATACACCTCAACCTCGAAGACAGATGATGGAAAAAGAAACAGATTATACATGGCATTGTCAGATACTCTGGATCTTAAAGTAAGGAAGTAAATCTCATGAGAGGAGACTTAAACGTCAAGGTAGGAAAGGAAAATGATGTTGCAACCTGTTTGGGGTTTTATGACTTGAGTAGGAGGAATGAAACAGGACAACAACTATTGCAATTTTTGTGAAAAACAAGGATTGTCATTCAGAAAACTTCTTCAGAACCACCCGCGCTGACCGGATATATGGACATCGCTGGATGGACACACAGGAAACCAAACCTCGTCTATCTTACGAATGCTGAATTCGATTGTAGGACATTCTCCTCCTAGACATAATCCCCCGGACATTATCTCCCGGTACACCCTTTGAAATGACACAGCCGGACATAATACCCCCTTTGTTTACTCTATGGACTTTGACTATAATCATTACCCACACCATAAACCAGACACGAAACACTAACCCTAAACGATACTGACGGCAACCATAGCATCAGATAACCGATAAGTAACTTTTTAACATTAAGTCTATGATATTGATTTACATTGTTCATTACAGCTTTGCCGGGGGGAATATGTCCGGAGGATAATGTCCGGGGGAATATGTCCAAAGGGGAGAATGTCCGTATACCGGTGAATTCGACGAAATATCAATGCAGTCGAGAAGACGATAAACTGGAAACCTTTCGCAGAGAAGCATGGACGTCATTTCACTGTTTTCCAGGGGAAAAGACACTTTCGTCTGTCAAGTTTGCAAAAAAGTTGATGACCTCTTTTTTGCTTGTCAGTCTTTTATGGCATTAATTACTTAACATCAGGCCTCTTTAGGGTGCGTAGCACAAGACAAATTAGTAAACTTGCATTCAAAATCATTTAAAATCTTTAAAAAACACAAAAATCACGAAAATATTTTCCCCTAAAAATGCCCCCCTCAATGACGTCCCTGCAGAGAAGGCAGGATTCTCATCATCTTGGAATTATTATTTGTGCCGTGCATTTCTAAAATGCAGAACCAGTTTCGGCTGGAGAGCGGCGTCTCAGCTTAATTATATAATCGTCGGCTCTGAATTCAGCTGGCACGAGACGGCGGTCTGTATGCACGGGCCAGTCAGGACACCGGTCCTCGCCTTGAGACCAGCAGCTTAAGGGGCCTAACGCTGTTCTCTGCTTAGATTTCATCGCAGTCGCGTGAGGATGTAACGGCGGTCGAACGCAACCAGCCGCCTCCGCCACCGCCGGGCGAAAAATTCCGGCCGATCCATTGCAAATAGTATCTGTCGATCTGTCGAATTAGCGTGGTGCAATTCTGGCCGATCGAACGAACGAACAAGCGAAGAGATGAATTCTGTACGAATCGAGTGATTATTCCGCCGTGGAAACCGAGCTTCCATTTCGGCACGGAGACCTCCGATACACCTCTTGGTCCATCCAATCCACCGCATGACCGCATGAACGCCATCGGATGGTTCTGATGTGATCGAATACTCATTAAGCCGTCTCTGAGTCCAAAAATTCGTGGTGGTGGTGGTCGTCGCCGTGGGACTCGGCTTCCCAGCCGCCGATCAACACGTCGTCATGCCCCTGCTCCTGTCGCCCTCGGCAGACACGAAATATAGGAGTGAGCGTTAATTAACCGCTTTTTCCATTGGCATGTTCACGTTCGTAAGCATAATAAAATCATCGGTCTAATCGTCATCATCACAATCGTCGTCGTCGTCATAATCATAATCATCAGAATCGTCATCAGCGCCATCTTCATCACAGACATGGACATGGGTCCATTTTTTAAAACCCAACCCAACCCACCAATTTTCAAACCCAACCCAACCCACGGAAACAGCTGGGTTACTTGACCCAACCCAACCCAACCCATGCATAGAAATTTCTTAAATCCTCCTTCATTTCATAGACCAACGGGAATGTATTCCATATTTGGCAGATTTCATATTTCTGGATGCCTTTAACTTGTATTTTCCAGTTGCTCCTGTGAAAAGGCATCGAAACAGATTAAGGGTAATTTGTAGTAATTTAAACAATCATTAATATGTAAACATTTGTACAATATATCACAACAACCTGGCAACCCAACCCAACCCAACCCACCAAAAAGTGGAAATTTCGGACCCAACCCAACCCATGGGTGGACCCAACCCATGTCCATGTCTGCTTCATCATCATAATCGTCATCAGCATAATCATCATCGTTGTCGTCGTCATCGCCATCGTAATCATCATAAGTGTCATCATCATCATCATCATCATCAACATCATCATCATCAACATCATCATCATCATAATCGTTAACATCGTTTTCGTCATCGCAGTCATCATCATCATCAGCCTCTTTCTCTTCTAATTCTTCAGCGCCGTCGTTATAGATAATAATTAGACATCTCTTACGCTGTTATATCACGTAATAGTATTATAGCGATCTCTGGCGATGAATATTGCCTTGCCTAGTGGTCCCTGCATTTGACTGAAAGCACTGAGGCCATAGATTCGAGTTTCGAGCTTAGATCCTTCTCCAGTATATCATCCTGATTTACGTATAAATGACATCTCAGTTCTATGGAAGTCAGAAGAACCAGAAAATAGAGAAGAACGTCACACCCTCTCCAACACCGGTACAGGATTCTCTTAAATTTGTGTCGGCTTAAAGAAACTCCCCCCTCATATTTGCGGCCTCCAGTGGGAAGAGAATAGGACGGCTAAACAACCCCCTCCCACTGTTGGGTATATCAAATTCCCCAACCGCTTGCAAATAGAACATTGCCATTCGATATACATATATATATATATATATATATATATATATATATATATATATATATATATATATAGCAGATTGTCATCCTATCCGCATATATCGAACTTCTCAGACCACAGAACACAACATTCTAATGATATTCTATCGCCGGAATATCATTCGTTTGATCAACAATCGCTCTTTCATCTCCGTTGGTCCCCCGATCCATTATATCCAATAAATGCCTGGCTGCGTTGATTTATTTGCTTTACACTAGACGGGTGAAATGTATGCCTTTGACATTTGAAAGACGATAGATGAATTGCAAACTGGGACAACGTGACCGCGATATCCACCGTAAACATAATATCGGATGCTGCTTAGTATTCGGTGATTTCTAACGGTCACTTCGAAAATATCCTTTTCTATTTCTCATTATCTCTCGTTTCCTCCTTTCTATATTTGCTTCATGACCCGCTGTCTTTTTTTAATTTCCATCATCCAGGTCAATTAATTCCGCTTGAAACGGCCTCCGGCGCGACCGCCATATGCTGCCTTCCGATTAAGTTCCGCCGGCGTCGATTTCCTGTTCCACTCTTTTACCTGTTTTCTCCTATTTACTCAATGGCTCCGTCTAGACTAACAAGGTCTCTCTCCTCTGTCTCTTTCTGTCTTGTCCTGCTGTCTGTCTACAGTGTCTGTCTGCCTGCCTGTCTATCTGTGCTGCTTGTCTGTCTGTCTGCCACTCTGTCTGTCTCTGTCTGTCTGTCCGTTTGTCTGTATGTCTGTCTGTTTGTCTGTCTGTCTCTGTTTGTCTGTCTCTGTTTGTCTGTCTCTGTTTGTCTGTCTCTGTGTGTCTGTGTGTCTGTGTGTCTGTCTCTGTTTGTCTGTCTCTGTTTGTCTGTCTCTGTTTGTCTGTCTCTGTGTGTCTGTGTGTCTGTGTGTCTGTCTGTCTGTCTCTCTCTCTCTCTCTCTCTCTCTGTTGAAGCGATCTAATGCAATTTGCATTTCCAATGCCTGCAATCCGACGGTGCAATCTGTTTGCACGCACACATTTGTCGATGGATAATATCGAAGCGGCAGCAGACCCTGTTCGCCGCCGCACATTCAGCGACCGCCTGGTCCTCCTCCGCGTCGTTCTTTCTGCGTTCGGTAGCTTCATTGGAATTAATACTGACGAATAGATTATTTATAATTCAAAGCATCCCCGACACAGATCACTGGCCGTGAAGGAACAACGATTCAACGATGATTTCAATTTGCTCAACGGACTGTTACGGTACGAGGGCTGGGGCAGCAGATGACGAAGCGTGCCAATGGCTAGTATGGCTTTAGCCATGGGCGGCACACGACTGGGGGTTGGTGGGCAAATTTTGAGAAATGCACACAGTTGGTTGGGGGCGATAAATTTAGAAAGTGACGACCTTTTTTGTTTGCTAAGCGATTTTCAGATACGGATTTATTGTGACGACCTTGTTTTGCTAGTTTCTTAGTAGATTTATCGGGAGCCGATTTGTTGTGAAGATTTTTTAAGGGCGCACCATCACTATCTTTCTTTTGTTCTTGGGGGCAGCGGATATGGTGTAGCATAGTATGCGCACCAGTAGTTTGCGAACCTGGAAGTTTGCGCACTAGGAATTTGCGCACCAGGGTTAGGGTAAGAGTTAGGGTTAGGTTTAGGGTTAGGTTTAGGGTTAGGGTGAGGGTTAGAGTTAGGTTGAGGGTTAACTTTAACCCTAACTCTAATCCTAACCCTGGTACGCCCCTGGTGCGCAAATTTCTAGTGCGCAAACTCCCAGGTGCGCAAACTACTGGTGCGCATACTAATGTAGACCGCGGATATTGCCATGTGCCATGGGCGGCAAAGGTGCACGCTACGCCTCTGCATGCTGGCAGACTTCTAATTGGGGGCACGTACCTCATTTGGAGATTAATTAATTATATTATTAATCGTTACGTCTTGTCCTTACTCCCAATTGGCAATCATTCCTCATTTTGTCTTATCTATTTTCGTTCAGAGAGTTTACCACATTGTAGACGCATCTTTTCATTTGTTTCCTTCGTTTTTCAATCTGAATACTGATTCTGTTGTCAATTGGGTCCCCCGTATTGACGGCGTTTACTGTTTAGCTTGGGTCATCGTGTGTCTGCTAATTCGGGGACATCACAGAGTCATGGACGAATGTCAGCTGCAGTTTGAAAATCTAGACATACGGAGAGAGAGAGAGAGAGAGAGAGAGAGAGAGAGAGAGAGAGAGAGAGAGAGATCAGCAACTGTCAGATTTCGTCTCTTTGACCATTCAGACAAGGAGTCAGCTATGACTTCACCTCCCACTCCTCCTCCTCCTTTTCCTGATCCTCCTTCTCCTCTTACTCCTCCTACTCCTCCTCCTCCTCCTCCTCTTACGCATCCTCCTTCGCTTCCTAAAGAAAACCGGCGATCGCCTTTAATTAATGTCTGGACACAGTACAGAAACTTTTTACCTCTTGCATCAAACATCTGGGGCAATAACAACAACATCCAGCAGCAGCAGCAGCATCGGCAGTAATAGTAGCTGTGGGAATAGTAGATAGTAATGGCAGTTGTATTACTAGTTATAACGATGATGATGATGATGACGACTATGATGATGATGATGATGTGATGATGACGGTGATGATGATGATGGTGGTGGTGATGATGTTGTTGTTGTTGATGATGATGATGATGATGATGATGATGTTGATAATGATGGTGCTGCTGCTGCTGTTGTTGTTGATGATGATGATTATGATGATGATGATGATGGTGATGATGATGATGGCGGTAATGATGATGGTAATGATGGTTGTGGAGGTGGGAATTATGATGATGTTGCTGTTGTTGTTGTTAATGATGATGATGACGACGACAATGATGATGATGAGATACATTGTGCATGACAACAGCACCGATGGTCTTGTTTTCTTTTGTGAAGTAACGACCATAGCTTCGTCGACGAAGACGCTCGACCACTTCGAGCAGATCGGCGTTCTCGTCGTCGTTTGCATCGCCGCTCTCATCTTCGTCGGCATCTTCACCGTGTTCTGCTGTCGATGCAGCAAGCGCTGTCCCTCCTACGGCTACAGCCGAGCTCTCTTCGACGGCGGCCCCAGGCCCTGCATGACGGCGCCCGATCGGCGGCTGCCGACCCTCGCCTCGGCCGCCCCCGCCTCGGCCGCCGCCGCATATCCAGGGACATTCGATCGGACTCCGTACAACAAACGAAGCTCCGACGACGACCACGATACTCTGTCCGCATTTCTTCAATTGCCTCCGTATTCGGCCACGTCCGGGTCCTCTCGGTCGGCCACTCCGCCTCCCGAATACGATTCCATCTGCGAAACAACACAGGCCCTCTCTCGTCCACCGACCTACCGATCGCTAAACGACAGACATCCGGATGGCACGTGACCGATTGTTAAAAATAGAAATGCACAGATTGAAAAAATAAAAATTCGATGCGTCTTCTTCTTTTCCGACAGAATGGTGCAGAAAGAGACCAAAATCGATGCGAAATTTGAGTGATTAAAGTCACAGTTATTATATAAGGTCACAGCATGGAACCTGTGTAGATAAGACTCTATCGAAGTCAACGGAGAGAAATTCTTTATAACGCAAGTGACACTATACACAGGCCAACCTGTTGCACGGATTTTCGCGATAAATGCCTCGAAATCTATCTCTGGGACACGAACGTGCCTTTCAGTATTGAATTTTAATCGGAAATTAATTTAAAACGATTTGCTGGCGAAAAAACGGCCATTAGGCATATAATTATGTAAGTCAACGCTTTGCCGAACCAACGTATTGCGGTGAGAGTTTTGCCTAAATGCAACGTTCTAATAATGCCCGGTTATATTAGACAGTTAAGACTAAGTAGATTAAATTATCTCCAGATTGGTTATAGCTGCAACCAATTGCAAATGTCAAGTGATCCTTCTTGTAGAATTGTACCTGTACAGAAAAGTGAGATTTAGTAGGTCAATTTTCAAAAGTGCTAACCTTCTACCTGAAACTATATTTTGGAGAATTTTGTAACTTCAGGGAATTGATGCAGCTAATTTGTCCAATAGCAGATCTTCAAATGAATTCTACTTGAATCAAGTCGTCTAGAATATTGCCAACGTCCGCATGAATATTAACGGACGATGCGAAGTCCGTCAGCTGTTTTGAGAAGCTCCTAAAGACACATTTATTTAACATCTCTCATAAGTGACTCCTTTGTAAAGCGCTCTTGACTTTAGCTCCAGTTATGTTACTGCGCTATATAAATTGTCTTTAATTAATAATAATAATAATAATAATAATAATAATAATAATAATAATAATAATAATAATAATAATGCCTGATTTATTTTAAAGTAATTAACAAATGTTGCAAATATTTTAAGAATTTATTTGATTTGAATCGTCTTCTAAGTTTCTAAATTCACGAGCGGCAACACTATTATATATATAATAGTGTTGTCCTTGTAACTCAGTGTCCCTCCATTGCGGCAACACTATTATATATATATATATATATATATATATATAATAGTGTTGCATTATATATATATATATATATATATATATATATATATATATTATCATTAGAAACATTTAGAAAAAAATCGATATTTTAATCAAATGCATTCAATCTGTTAAATTTCAAATCAAACTGTGCATAGACGCGCCTTCGAAGAAGTGACTGTAAACGTTTATCAAAACAAATTACTTAATTTGACTCGTGTTTCATAGTTCAGAAGCAGTGGCGGTTCCAGGATTTCTTGGTGGGGGATGAAATGAATTCATAGAAAGTTGGTGGGGGATGAAAAATAAGGAAAAATCAATAAACTTTGCCGAAAATGAGTGAAAAGGGGAATTTTCCTCTAATTTGGCTATACTTTAACCAAAAAATAGGTTGACAAGCAAAAATAGGTCATTCGCAGTCAGTTTACTAAACCCAAAAAAGGTTTCACAAGCAATAAAGTAAGTACGGAAGTCCGCTGGGGGAATGCGGCCCCACTCATCCCTCCACGTGGATCCGCCCGCCACTGTTCAGAAGGTTATAAGGTTATCGTTACGATGAGCGCGATTTATATAGCGCAGCACTCATTCGTTAATTGTAACGACTGGAATTTGCCCTAGTAGCCTAGCGCTATCGGCAAGAATCAATAGAGACAAAGGTCTCTCTCTGTAGCGCGTCGTTGAGTAGCATCGACTTGAATCTTTAACACTGGAGTTAGACCTACTAATATTGACCTATGATCAACTAGGTTCATGCTTGCAGGTAGACCCCAGGACGATTGTAAATACGAATATTGTAGGCCTACAGGTGAGCAATAGTTGACCCGGGCCCTAAACCTGCGAATTTGTAGGCCTAGGCCTATATAGCTCAGCAGACGCTCTAATCGTCTTTAGGCCTATAACGGATGCGTCTACTATTACCTGATGGAACGTCCAATTGCAGACAGCATAGGCCTATATATTCGCATTTACACTCGTCTCCCGGGTCTCTATATATATATATATATATATATATATATATATATATATATATATATATATATATATATGCATATCTGGCTGCATTATTGGAAGAATTCATAATAATTATAGTTTGTCTAAATCTACGCTGGAATAGTTAATATATCGTATCAAGTTCAATACCTAGCGCTAGATATTTTATAAATCGGACAGTCGCTTGTCCACTCCACCTGCACCAAATAGAAGTTGAAATGATCCATGCAATGTGTGAAGCCTTGCTGAGCTTTGGCATGCCATGGTATCGGCGAATGGCTGTCTACCAAGAATGGCCGCTATAATAAATGTCGTCGCATCCAATGACCAAAATATGTGAAAAACCGTTTTGTCACAGACACACATGGCAGGACAGAAAGGGTTGAGTATCAGGCAAGAGAAAAAGCTAATCTGTAGGCATTCACCCTTAAGATCTCTAAAGATATTGACGATATGTTTACATACTCTACCGTACGTAGGTCTACTGTGAACGAGAGCAGCAGCCCCTGGTGAAAGAAATGAAACTACTATTATGATTGTTACTTCAGTTTAGTTCAAACTAATAATCGTCAACAAGATTTGTTGCGTAGAATAGCAACAAAGAGGCCTCCATATTTTAGAGATGAGCAAAGAGTCCCGCTTTTCGCGGCTACGCTACTAAGGCATATATTGGAGACTTGTTGGTGTGGATGCATCAGAAAGTCTTGGATTTTGGGCATTTTGGCCTCAAATTTAGTTGTTTTTGGCTCGAATGCAATTTTGGTAAGTCAAAATCGCCCTGTCCTCTGAAAGTTCCAGCAAAACGACCTACAATTCATAAGCATGTCTGTTACCTATACCATATGAATACACGCGTGACAATCAGATTATCAACATTTGCAAGTAAATGTCAAAAACACGCAACAATGATAATTTTAAAACCAGGCAATCATTTCTGCTCATCTTAAATCCGATATCAGGTCTCCTGATAAATCCAAAGCAAAGATTTAAAAAGGTAACACATGAACGAACATCATTGCTATTCTTTGACCACTTAGCCTAAACCAGGCTGCTCAAATAGTATCTTCAGACTTGAAACATGAAACGATGTAATCGAAGGAGGCCATTTGAAATTTTTGCGCATTTGACTAAATCTCAAAAACCTATTATCTCAAGCTCTGTTTAGAACCTTGAGCTGCTTTCCTTTGCTGAAAGCTGATTTTCCTAGATACTTGAAAATATACTGATGATATACTGTCAGGTTCATTTTACCGATAAGGTGTTTTTAGTGTCAGTGGCTCAAGTGGCTCGATGGAGGCCTCGATTCGGCTGTTAAGGTTCTTTTAAACGCTTTTTTCAGTGTAGATACAGATCGACCGCGACATGATGGATTCTTTCAGTATATAGGCCTATACGAGATAGCTGGCAAGGGGCTGTCCATTAATTATGTCAATTTTTGGGCAATTTTTCACACCCTCCCCTTGTCAACAACTGTCAACTTTCACTTAACCCCCCTATAATTACGTCAAAAACTTGTGAACGCCCCAAAATCAATGGCAGGTTCCAATAACAAGGTTATTATTTTTGCGGTGATGACCATTTTTAACCTTTTTTCTCATCGAGTGTCAACATGTGGTGATGATTACCTTTTTGTCATGCTTTTTTCCATTGTAATAAGGAGTATTTCATGAAATTTCCTATTTTTTGATTATTTGTGATAGGTGAAATTGTTGACGTCAACTTCTCTTGACCCCCTCCTCCCTCCTGTCAACAACTGTCAAACTTTTTCAAACCCCTCCCCCTAAATTGTTGACGTAATTAATGGACAGCTCCCAAATTAATTAATGTTTACATTATGCAAATCGACAAACCTACACTCAAAGGGTTGTATATTCACACTTATTATCACAGGGTATTAAGCCTCACTCAACCTGTAATGCTCACCTAATACCAGTGATGGGCAACTAACTAAAAATATTAGTTAAACTATAACTAAATTTCAACTAAAAATAAGTAGTTAAACTTTTAGTTGCTAACTAACTTTCTAAAATAGTTAACTAAACTAAAAAAATTAGTTAAACTTTTTGCAACTAATTTTACAACTATATTTTTCATGTATCAAAATTTAATATGTGTTCATGAAAACAATTTAAAGCATAGACGATGCTGGCAGCATCAACGCGTCAGTCAATGAACCATTGAATTAATTAATCATTGATTGTCTATTTAAGTCTTAGTCTAGACTGCAGGAACACAAGTTTGTCAAGAGTCTCATCGCTTTACTTTTGGTCGGCAAAAGCGGCACGTGGCACTGAAATTCTTGCAGTCATTATGAGCTTGGTTTGAGTCCTTTAACTTCAATTTGACTTCTTCGCAACACATGTTTACTAATTCATTTTCACTTTTCCGTTGCTAGAAAACGCTACTTATGTAATTCAATATTGTATATAATTCCAACTAAAGATAAACGACTTCATATAAGAGCATTTCCCGCTTACCAACGAGATCAAAGATCGTAAGTAAGTAAAAATACACTGGTCTCTGACCAAGATCAGTGATATATGGTGTTATCATTGTCATGGGAAAAATTACCCAGAAAGGAATAGATAAAAAGGTACTGTAATTTCGGATCACCAACTAAAATTTTTTAGTTAAACTATTTAGTTATTAACTAAATTTTTTTAGTTAAACTATCATTTTAACTAAACTATTTATATTTAATTAAACTATGAAGCTAACTAAAAAAAGTAGTTAAACTTTTAGTTAGCAACTAATTAGTTAACTAGTTGCCCATCACTGCCTAATACCTAGGAAAATATATCAACAACGGGACGTTATTAGTTCTAGCGGTTGTTGTGACAGTCGTAAACATATTTTGCGGAGCTATAGTAGACTACTACTGAAAAGTGACTTTGGTACCAAACATACACCCCACTTAAAAATTTCAATGGTGAAAGAGATCAAGTTCAACAGCATCGAAGGTCCGTAGGCAACCATTGCTGCTACTATTCACTACCATTAAGGGATCTGCACTCATTCAAGCTGGTCTTATTTCTGAGTGCGAATGTTTTGGACTTTTAACATGGAATTAAGGTATCGGAGGAGATGGCCCATTGCACTGATAGCACACACACACGAGCAAATTCATGCTTCGAGTAATTCTGAATAGAACTGATAAAAAGACGGAGAACGAGGTGGCAGAAGAACAAACTGGTCTTAGGAAAGGGAAAGAAACTAGAGATCAAGTAACCAAACTCCAATTTTCGTCTATTTGGCAGGCCTCTCTTTTCCTGGCATGATACTTTGTTGAATTGCTTGTTGTAGGTTATCTTTGGTGATTCTTTGTATGCAACCGAAATAAGTCAATCTGCGTCTTTGGCAGATGTGAAAGAACTTTCGTTTGGTATCGGCTCTTTTCCTGACTTCTTCGCTTGCTTGTTTTTCTGTCCATGATATTTTTGGCATTGTTCTAAGATAAGACATTTCGAAGGTACCTAGTCTTTGTCTAATTTTCTTTTTGATGGTTCAGCTTTCGCATCTATATGTTGCCACACTTCATGTCATACATTCCATTAGTCCTCGTTTGTTTTTAATGATGATGTTGTCTCTATGTTTCCACTAACTAACACGTGTACGACATAAGTAAATGGAATGCAGAGGCAAGTATAGCGTGAACTAATACTTATTCAAGTGTACTGCCATGACAGATATTCAGCATCTGTTCGATAATAACATCTGCTTCACAAAATGTTCAAGAACTAAAGACTTTTGGATGAGATTACACATTGCGTCGTAAATCTGTCTTTGCCGGTAACTTCAGACTTGCAAAACAAGTCAAACGCTGGATTACTGCCAGTTTAAACTAAATCGCTCGCTCAGTCAGGTTTAGGTGTATTTTAACTGACTTGTTCAAAAATTCTAATAAAAATGAGTTTGATTTTGTGAAATGATTTTCAAAACGGCGTTGGTCTAATAGCTGACTATTCGTTTCAAAGCAAGAAGGACGGAACATGCTAAATGTGCGATTTGGTGACCATATAAGACACATCAGCATTCGCATCTACCGGACAATTATCATTAGAATTTTAATCCGACAAAAAACTAGCATCGGACCCGCGTTTCACCTTTCCACGCTGCTCCTCATTTGCCACCGCCAGTGAAGGCCATGGTCGACCAGACTCGACCGTAGGCCGTAGGGGCTTCTGCAGTACTAGATGCCGTCGTTAGCATCCTGGTCTCTTTCTCTAGCGTGTTACCAATCTGTCAGCTTCCATCGCTACATCTCATCATCATCATTAGCATGCCCCACTCTGGAGCGTAGCTGTTTCCACGAACTGGCGCCAACTGTCTCTGTTTTGAGCAAGTTTCCATCCCGAGAATAAGCCGGAATTCTGCGATGTTAGCTCTGTCTCAATGGATTTAACCCAATTAAGTTTGGGTCGTCCCACCGGGCGCTTCCAAGCCTTGGGTCGACCCTGTATAATGGTCCGAAGGGCACGTGTATGGTCTTGAGATGGATTGGCTCGAGCAACATGGCCGAAGAGTTTCAGACGACGGTTCCGGATCCTCGGCGTTATTTGGCTCCCCCCAGCGCGTCGGTAGACCATTTCGTTTGTGGTGTGTGACAGGTAAGAGATCTTCAGAAAGCGCCGAAGGCACCATAGATGGAACGCCTCCAGCTTTCTGGATAACGCAACTGTTAGCGTCCACGTCTCTGCGCCATAGAGGAGTATTGGCAAGATATACACTCCCTACACAAACGAAATGGTCTACCGACGCGCTGGGGAGAGCCAGATAACGCCGAGGATCCGGAACCGTCGTCTTAAACTCTTCGGCCATGTTGCTCGAGCCAATCCATCTCAAGACCATGAACGATAGTGAGCAGAGAGAAGGTTGTAATAATAAGACTTTACAAAACATTGGTGCGCCCACATTTAGAGTATTGTGTTCAAGCATGGTGTCCATTCCTGAAGAAAGACATAGAGACCTTAGAAAGAATGCAACACAGAGCAACAAAGATGATCAAGGGATATCATAAACTAACCTATGAGGAAGGGCTAAATCACTTTGGATTGACAACCCTGGAAAAAAGAAGAGAGAGAGGGGGGATTTGATCGAGACATACAAAATACTAACAAACAAAGTGGAAATGCCAAAGGAAAGATTTTTTACAATGAAGCAGTATGATCGAACCAGAGGACACAGCATGAAACTGTTCAAGAAACGGATTGGGAGGCATAAACAGCATTTTTAGTGCAAGAGTGTTGGACAGATGGAATGAACTGGATGAGGGGATAGTAACGGCTACAACTGTAAACGAGTTCAAAATAAACCTCAGTAGTTTAGGATATTAGATTTGACGGGAACAACAGTGGTTCTCACACAGGGCAGTCCCTACTGAACCACTTTAAATCTTGTTATATTATATTATATTATTACATCTATGCTTATAATTTTTTGCTAAAATTATTATCAAGGGACTATACCAATTGCTTATTTACATATAGGCCTACGTATTTGTGAACGGTTAAGTAAGTCATTAGTTACAAGGGAAGGTTCCACTTTGGGGATGACTGGGGATGCATCCTCCCACTGGCCCATCAAAAATGCGCGTGTGGTTTTGATGAATTTCTGAGAAATTGTTTTGGTATGCATTTCTTGGTAGCACATTAGTCTAAAAGTATACTGTACTTACTGACTAACTACAGTTCAGTCGAAGTGCGAATTGTCGTATGTATTCGTCGATAATTAGCATAAATCGACAAGTCGTTGTGGAGTTGTTGTTTGAGGATTTGACTATATCATTTACAGTTAATTGAGTTAAGGTTTGTTGGAAAAGACCAAGTGGTAATAAATTCATTACATCCTACAACCAAGAGTTCTTGGAACCGCCACTGATTAGGTGTATATTATATTGGCTCGTATACCTCTGAGGTTATTTACCTGTTAACGTTTGAATTTTTTCAGTGTATGCAGAATTGCAGTTGAGGTGTTAGAATATCTTTGCTTCGACAAGTAGATAAATTTCACATTTCATTTCCTATTTCATGATCTGCATTAAAACGTTTGGCCTGTTAATAGAGGGAGAGAGCGTCGTGCAACAACAGAGTAGACAAGAGACTAATGACATAATTTAGGCGCAACTGTTGTAAATGGAAATATCAATATAGAACTGAGCACATGATTATATAGTGATACTCGACAGGCGTACATATTCGCTCCATTTGTGTGGAATTCGATTCTGTTGCTCTGGTGTCGTTCAGCTGTTGCTTGGGAAACGTTTTGCAATCGTTGTCCGGTGATGAATTCAGATATTCTCCGGAGAATGGATTGCAAATGTTTCCCTAGTAAGTCAGAAGGCATTTATTGACTCAGTGCAGACCTTCTTAGTTAGTCACTTCTTGAGTGCGTAGACCGCTTGAGGATCATGATTCTAGTTCGTCAATATTTTGCATTGCTGAAATGTCAGTATATGCCTAATAGTTAATATATTATTTATTAATATATTAATATATTATAATAATAAAAATGCCTAACAGTCAGTCAGTACATTAATTACTTAATTATCTAGTTGACCACCTGTGTATTCCGTTAGAAGTGATCATTTGGAGGTTAATGCAAGGTATACTGGACGAAAGTTTGTATGAACTTAGAGATATGAAACAGAAATAAGACAGCTTCACTTGTTGTCCGTACAGTGCTCCATAAACCAGAGATGTCCATGGGTTGGGTTAACCCATGGGTTGGGTTGGGTTGGGTTGGGTTGAGTCAAACTTTTCCATATTAATGGTAGGTTGGGCTGGGTCGGAAAATAAGCCATGGTTTAAGAAACTGTAATGTGTTACAGTGGGTTGTGTTGGGTTTGGTCAAGTAAACCCATTATCCGCATGGGTTGGGTTGGAGATTTGATGGGTTGGGTTGGATTGGGTTCTAAAAAATGGACCCATGGACATCTCTGCCATAAACTGGCGTAAAGTATTTGTTAAACAAATACACAAACAAAAATCGTAAGCCAAATCTGCTGAATCTAAGGTGTGTCATAACAGTCATACCTACAGTGTACTTTACAAAGACAAATGGATGACTGATTTGTTATGAAATGTGATGAAGTCGGAATGCACAAAATGCCAGGGCGACTTTCTAGACCATCGACCCGCAAACCCTGGCCCGCGGCCAAATTTGTCCCGCTAAGGGTTTTCAAGCGTCCCCCAACATATACTCTGACATTTTGTGTCCCCTACTTTTATTATAGCAATTTGATAAATTTTTGCTGAAAGAGCATTCCGTCTGCACTCCGTAGAGTCACCAGTTGTAGCCTAAGCATGTAGGTCCTAGTGGCGTGTGTATCTGCAGAATTCCATTACGTAGATTCGCTCATACGCTTTCATGTGAATTGTCAGCGGGCAGTTATCCCAGTTGTGTGAGTAAGTAAATGAAGGAGACGTATTTTAGGAAGTGCATTTAAGGATCTCATTGTAAGACTATGCCAAGTTCAGTGTTACTAATAATAAACATGCCCAGAGTATCTATAAGGCGACCTTTTGGAGATAACACAATCTGTGTCTTTGCCATCCTTCGTAACAGACAGAGTATTGTTGTGGATAAAATAACACCGGCAGAGCAGTTTCAGTAGAATGAAATAATGTGTAAATCGATTGATTATGCAATAAGAGAGGCGAATTTTCTGAAACTTTTTAAGTCGGTAACGACATAAGGAAATTAGACCCTATAACTCTTGATCTACAATATTCCACTTCTCCCTGATGTTCAAGGCGCATCAGGAGTAGGCTAAGTGGGGAGAGTGCTGAGGCGCAAATCTGTCATATCGAAGGCAGTTTTACCAAAAAATCATCATCATCATCATCATAGTTGCTTTCTGCCAGCTCATTAGCGGCAATAGCTAGTCAGAAAACTTTTCCATTTAGGCCTATCTTTTTCCGTTGTTAGTCTCGTTCCATCTATTATAATTTATTGTTGTCTGATATCTTTCAAAGTCTTCTTTGATGTTATCTATCCACTTTTTCCTGGGCCTTCCCCTTCCTCTCTTGCCTTCTATGTATGTGTAGAGTGCTTTATATGGGAGTCTATTGTTTTTCATTCTATTTACATGTCCAGACCATCTAAGTCTTTTTATTCTGATTGTATCTATTATTACCAAAAATATGAATAAAATAATGGAACGAAGCTAAATTGCTAATTATTGTCAACGTATTTGTAATGAACAAAGGTGGTATCCTTTATTTACTGATTTCGTAGGATAGGCATTAATTCTCTTCTATCCATGGATTGAATGTGACACATACTGTAGTTTGTAGAGTCACTCGGAATTGATATTTCACATAGATACTTTTCAAGATAACAAATTGTTCATAATTATGCCTACGGGAGCATTTAGTGTGGAATCACTCGACTGATCTCAGAATGCCTTTATGTAATTCTAATAGCAAAAGGTTTGTAAGTTGTAGGCCAAGCTCACTGTTCGTTTGGTTGTAAAGATTACAGTGTAAGCGCGAGGAGTCTTAGGATTAGTCTTAGTCAGAAAAGACAGAGAGAGAATATACATGAAAAATACAATTTATTTATTTATTTATTTATTTATTTATAACTGACAACTTATATAGCGCAGTACGCATGACAGAAGGTCAAAATCAAGAGCACTTTACATCAAATAAAATATCTCATCTGTACTTTTAATTGATGAGAAATATCTCTGTCTCCATCCAGCACTTGGCTACATCTTCAGACGTTCAACTTTTCCTACTACAGAAACGCCAGCGAGGCAACGGGAAAAAGGTGCCTTCTCTGTCACTCTGTGGTTAGGATCAGGTTTTCGAGCTCTCTCCCGACACACGTTCGTCAGGCAGGCCCAGTGTCGTTCAACTTTCAGGTTTCGACTAAAACGCATCTGAGATTGGCCGCATACATTACATGTACTTAGCTGGAATCAGAGATTTATGGGATAACCTATGGATTTGCAATAACTATCGCATACGATTTTTCACTATGATCCTCACTCTGAAGCGACCATCGACTGATGCTATGTGCATTGCTAGAATTGCCTACGTTTTGCAATTGAGGGCAGGGATTTATCTATACCTCCCAGCGGGGGGTTGCACCCCGGTTTTTGACAGACACCCCTGCCCCGACACCCCATGCCAGGGATGGTGTTGGCTATCACTCAAACAGACATATGTTAAAGTAGTATGAAGCTGCTGTGGTGTTATAGAAATCGTTATTCGCAAACCCAGACAACATCAGAACAAACACAGCTCTCAACCAACAATTACACACTCTGCTATTATGCAGTTGACAAAATAAAGTGGTTTCTTAGAGAACCGAAACGTAAAAGAGTGTTGACGATTCTTCACAGTATCATGTATTGAATGCAATCCAAGCATTTCGCTAATACAGTCAATTGTCACTTTATCATAATCATCAAAGATTTTACATACATGTACAGCCTGTTGTACTAGGCGATCAAAATTATTTAGAGTGCTACTGTTCGGACAAGTGGCTTCAGTAGCCTATAATACAATAGGTAAACAATACGATCGGAGTTAAGTCAACACATATCAACTCAAGCTGTACAAGTTATTAAATTTTTTATAAAATTTCATTTTGGTCTCTGTAATTGATATCCTGATACAAAGAAGCAGCTGTTTGATATTGCGTGTTATATGTTCAAATCAGAAATGTCAATGCCCAGATGATAAAAAACCCCACTTAAATCATATCTATAATATTAAGATCGTTATCTGTATGTCTGTTACCTTCAAGCGTTCTGATTGGTTGATTTACGTCGCGATGCGTTGGTGGGCGAGCGTTGACTATTGGTAGACGGTTTAGACCGTTTAGTCCTTACGTCGCGATGCGTTGGTGGTCGATGTTCGAAGACGACGTTGCTATTGGTAACAATTGTTCGTAGAATCGTAGTTTAACACGGTCGGCTGGGCGTGCGACGACGTTGCTATTGGTAACAATTGTTCGCAGCCTGGTTGTGCAATTTTAACGTACATTTTAACGTACACAAAAAATACGTGTACAGCGTCACAAATGACCACAGTTGCGTGATTTTAACGTACATAGGCCTAATTATTACGTGGCGCAGAGCTTGGCTAGGTGGCGATCCTTGAAATGTTGTTCAGCATGAATTCAATGATTGGGTATTAGGTATAGGTATTGGATTAGTATTATCCTGCACTGCGAGCGAAGCGAGCGCGAGCGAAGCGAGCCTCTTTCTAGTTATTATTATTATTATTATTATTATTATTATTATTATTATTATTATTATTATTATTATTATTATTATTATTATTATTATTATTATATACAACCTGTGGTTGTCAACAGCAGCCTGATTCACAATTTGCCTCCATCTTTCTCGGTCCTGTGTTGCTCTGGTTAGTGTGTACAGCTCCGCGTTCCCCCAATCCATGGTATCATCCAACCGTCTCTTCTCGGTCTGCCGCTTCGATTTTATCCATCCATTGCTCCCAGCATGATCTTCTTTACCAGTCTGTTGTCTTCCGGTCTGCACACATGCCCGAAGAAGTTCATTTTTCTCCGTATCATTGTTTGCATGATGTTTGTTTCTTAATTCTTTCTCGTATCGTTGTGTTCTTTATTTTCTGCTGTCATCTGATGTTTAAAATTCTCCTAGGGGCTGTTCATTAATTACGTCAACAATTTTTAATGCAATTTTGATCCCCTCCCCTTGTCAACAACTGTCAAACTTTCAGTGACCTCCCCCCATAATTATGTAAAAAAACTTTTGACCCCACCCCAAGATCAATGACGGGTCCTTCTAAAAAAACTAAAAAGTTTAGGTTATTTTTGCGTTTCTTTTGATAATCAAGTGTCAAAATGTGGCGAAGACCTTTTTTTAGTCTTCGGGTGTCAAACTGTGGTGATGACCATCATAATAGAAACAAGTTCTGGTTTCAAAGTTTGCGGTCAGACGCATACAATCCTTAAAAGCAGACAAACTACAAACTCTTTGCACTCTTTTTTATAATACAAGTTTCAGAACATAAGTCGAACTAATTTATCAATTTAATTAATCAAAACAATCAAATCGTCATTTAAATATTTATACAAGTTACATTTGGTGTCCATTAATTTGTATCGACCATTGGTAGTTCTGCTTACAATCAAAAATAATTTTAAATGAAGAAAAATAACACAAGAGCAAGACGCACACGCACATGAAATAATCAGACAGACTCAAAATAAAGACATTAAATAGCTAGTGATAAAGTCCTTATACCAAAATAAATAATTAAATACTGCAATTAAACGGACGATCTGAAGGCAGATAATGTAACCTGAAGAATTAATTGATTTTCTAACAAATATATTTTTATTTTTATTTTTCTATAATGTCAAATAGGTCTATAAGAGACGAGTAATATAGGTTCAGTCTGCATATTGAGCAGCAGCAGCAGCAACAGTAAAAGTGGCGGACAAATGTGGAGGTACGATTAGCTTTGAAATGATGTTAAAAAGGTTCTCCAAATTCTATACAGAAAGACTAGCGGCCAAGAGATTACAGACTAGGGGTCTGAGGCCTCCAGGGACTCAAAAGGGATTAAAGTCTAAGGGCCTAAGTAGACTAAGAATTAAAGATTAGGGCCTAAAGTTAAACAGACTAGGAAATTAAAGACTAGTGACATATGGATTACGACATAAACAACTATTTCAGGAATCGGTAATGTTCGGTTGGAGCTGAGCCCTCCTCCTCCGGATGACGACGGAGCAGTGGGCTACTGGGGGAAGACTCAAAGAGTTCTAATAATAATAATAATAATAATAATAATAATAATAATAATAATAATAATAATAATAATAATAACAATACTACTACTACTACTACTAATAATAATAATAATAATAATAATAATAACAATAACAATAACAATACTACTACTACTACTACTACTACTACTACTACTACTACTACTACTACTAATAATAATAATAATAATGTGATGTTAAGTGATCAAGAGTATTCGTCGATCAGTGTCCGCCAATGTTCTTAAAACACCGGTCTCCACACTGGTATTGACAAAATTAGACTATGACAATGCAGCTCTTGCCGGGCTACAGAAATGTCTACTCAGCCGTCTTCAGTCCGTTCTGTTCGCCGCAGCGCCGGTGATCTGCCAAGCCTCATAAGGAGAACGCATCACTCCGCTGCTCCGCGACCTGCATTGGCTGTCCGTACCAGAGCGGATCCACTTCAAGCTGGCAACGTTGACCTTCCGTCGTCTGAACGGTGCCCCGGTCCTGAGTATCTTGCGTCCGAGTGGCGGATCAAGCGGGCCGGCCGGCAGCGCCTGAGATCAGCTGGATCTGCCTTACCGGTCGCCCCCCGAGGACCAGACTGCGCACTGTTGGGGATCGAGCATTTCCCGTGGCGGCAGCGGCACGGGCATGGAACTGTCTACCTCCATCTATACAGCTCTCTCCGACTTTAGATACCTTTCTTTAAGAAGAGACTTAAAACATGGCTATTCTGCACGAGTTATCTGTAACATTGTATTGTGTTCACGTAGTTCGGCTGAATGAGTCATCACATTAATCAGTACGTTAATAATAATAATAATAATAATAATAATAATAATAATAATAATAATAATAATAATAATAAGTGGTTTATAAGGCTAAGTAAGCCTGTGTGAAAACCACTGTAATGACAGGATGGCCATAGAGGGCGTGCATGAAGCCTCTCAGTTAGAGCCCAGCACGAGAAGTCATGAAGCGGTGATATCCAGCTCAAGAGGGGCTACAACCATGAGCATAGGATGAGACTTAGAAAAAGACCTAATTAGGTTAGGAACATGGTTTACAAGAAGCATGTTATGCAATGGTAAAACAGCTTTGAGAACGAATTACAAATGGCAACACTTAGACTTAGTAAAATTGGCAGAAACATGATGGAGTGGAGAGGGGCATCTCAGCAACAGCGTGGGAACATGATTGTTTTTGCAGTGGTAGGGAGTAAAAGTAAAGTTTTCCCATACTCAATTTTGAGCGTTGGGCCGGTGCGGATCTCCGGTCTCTTAGGCATACAGCGACGCGGGTGGCACACATCATTAACCTAGAGCAGGTTGCCAGTCAAACGTTTAGGCCCGCGCCTTACTTCGTAGCAGACTCCTCAATTTCATGTTACTACCGCCATCTAGCGAGTAAGGCTGAGTCGACCTTAGGGGCTCCGACGGGAGTTGAACCCGTTCCGTCAACGTGCCTGCCCAGCGTGTAACCGCTTCTGCCATCTTCCCGCCCGTAGCAAGCAAACGGGACGCAGAAGTTGTAGCGATAAGGTTAAAGCGAGAAATTCAAAATATGTGATTTTCTATCTTCACTTCTTCTGTGTTAAGCCTGATCAGGTGTCCTAAATTCTTTGCTTTCTTCATTCTTTATTTCCATTCTGCCACCAATAGATGGCGATCATTGCCCCCATCTGCTCCTGGATAGGTTCTCTGTTTCTTAAATGGGGTTTCTCCGCTGTGAAGATAGAAAATAGTCAACTTGATATCTTGTGAGTCAATGACAACATAGTCTGAGTCTGAATAAAACAACATGATCAGATTCATGCAGGCGCATACACCTCAACCTCGAAGACAGACGATGGAAAAAGAAACAGATTGTACATGGCATTGTCAGATGCTCTGGATCTTAAAGTAAGGAAGTAAATCTCATGAGAGGAGACTTAAACGTCAAGGTAGGAAAGGAAAATGACGTTGCAACCTGTTTGGGGTTTTATGACTTGAGTAGGAGGAATGAAACAGGACAACAACTTTCCTTTCTTAGGAATTTAAAAACACACCTATTTAATATATGATTTAAATAATATAATTATGTCAAAGCGCTTTTGTCGTAGGCCTTAAGCCTTGTTCACCGCGCTAGAGAAATTGTATAGAAATAAAAATTAAAATAAATTAAAATAAATAAACGACTAATTTTAGTTTTGTGAAGAACAAGGATTGTCATTCAAAACTCTCGTCTTCAGAACCAAACGCGCAGACTGCATACATGGACTACGCCGGATGGACACACAAGAAACCAAATCGACTATAAAGAAATGAAACACCTATCCCGGGGAAGATGGAGCACTAATCACCAGCTCAGCTACTGATGTCAGAATGGAAATAAAGACTGAAGAAAACAAAGAAGTTAGAATTGAGGACACCGGACAAATTTTACGTGAAGAAAATACAATGGTGGGCATGAAGTCAATGTGCAAAACAGAGCCAAAGAACTAAAGAATTCGGAGGAACACAGAATGCAAGAAGAACCATGGCAGGACCAGAGATGTTCATGGTTGGGTTAACCCATGGGTTGGGTTAACCCATGGGTTGGGTTAACCCATGGGTTGGGTTGGGTTGAATTGGGTTGGGTCAGATTTTTCCATATTAGTGGTGTGTTGGGTTGGGTCATAAGATAAATCATAGTTTAATTGCAATGACATGAAACTGCAATGTATTACAGTGGGTTGGGTTGGGTCAAGTAAACCCATTATCGGCACGGGTTGGGTTGGGTTGGAGATTTGATGGGTTGGGTTGGATTGGGTTCTAAAAAATTGACCCACTGACATGTCTGGCCAGGACATCAAAGATGTCATATAGAAAAGTGCAGAGGATAACTCAGAAGACACCAGAAGACGACGTCAAAGCTCGGATAACTGAAGAAACACTGAAATCGATGGAGGAGGAGAAGAAGAGAAAGTTGACAGAGGCAGAATCCAATAAGGCAACAAATTCATGAAAATGAAAAAATGTGTAGAAAAGTTTGCGGCACCTCCAACTTCAGTCCATAAGAGAAGAAGACGAAGATGATTACCCTATTTAGCAGGTACCATAGACAATGACGTATTCTAACGTAGACTAGAAACCAGTATTAGATATTATGCGTGACCTGAAATGCTTAGCCAGTTGAAGGCAGCAAACTCGTATTAAGGCTAAGCAAAAATTTCTGTTCGAGTCACAAATCGAAAAAGACTGAATCACTGGTACTGTTAGTGCTGTTAATACTGGCGATAATCAGTGACACTGAAAGCGCCCTCGATCTTCGTTAGAAATTCTGTGTTACCGGATGGAAGGACCGCTCCGTAGAGTGAATGGAACCTTAAGACGGAATACTCTCCATAGGTCCCTCCTCGAAACCACGAAATCAGTTCGGAGTCTGTGGCTCCTTTTCCCGTATCTTTGGGAACCAACGTTTTACCTTCGACTGGATTCTTGATTTTCAAATCTTCAGACGCCTTGGATGCTATAAAGAACCTAGGACTTTGACGGTTCTTCACTGATTCCGGAACTTTCGGATGACTCAAGAAAACGTGTTCTCTGTAGCTGTCCTTGAAGTACTTGTCGAAAACGGCAATCTTGTAGAATGTATTCAGAGCACAGGTCTTCTTCTTGTTTCGGCACGCCCCGTATTTGCAACCGTAGCAGTGAAACGCTGGAAGAATCAGCGTACGATTGAGAAGATGACCGATGTCCAGGGCTGTTTTAAGGGCCTCGGTTTCGTGTCTTAGGGTCAGGTTTGGGCCAAAATCTACGGGATTATCGTACGTCAGGTATTTTCTCGTCGGATCCGAGTAGTAGCCTTTCGAATCAACCTGCCACATTCCGTTCTCTTTGAATCGGTAAATCTTCGCCGCTTGACTGACGATCCAGTTGTTGTGCAGCAGAACGCAGTCTTTGCAGGTACCGTCTCCGAGAAACATGATCTTCTTCTGTTCGAAATACGTGTAGCCAACCGGGAACTTACCTGCATTCAACGTCGTTTGATTTATCGTCTTGCGCTTGATCATCGATTCCATTATTCGATCGATCGCCTTTTGATTTGAAATCCCGGAATGGTTCTTTCCGCGTTTTAGTGCTGTTTCGTGCAGTCGTATCGATGCATTCGTAGGTCGTACCATGTAGAAACCGGTGTTTCCCTCGCTAACGTCACTCTGAATTTGAATATCGCAATGACTGCAAGGAAAATGCTTCAGCGGATTTTTAAAAAATACTATGTCCAAGTCCACTATGATAACCGTATAACCTAGACGCAATGCGTCTAAGATCACCTGCGTTTTGTAATGGGTCTTTCTTCGGAAGCCTGCGCTCCCATAGCTGCTCGAGATGTTTCCCTCTTTTTCCTTGAAATCGTAACTGAAGCATTGAATGGGATCGTTGTCGTTTAGCATTGGGCATGCCTTCGAATCCGCTCCGATAAAAAGAAAATTCGAGATATTGAGCGGCAGAAACGATGTCAGATAAAGGTTGAAGGCCATTTCTACGTACGAACTGTCAACAGTTGCAAGAAATATCCTTTTCTCTTGGTCACTGTATTTCAGCACCGCCTCTTGAAAAGTCAGCGGTTTGTATCGTATGGAAGACCGAGTCATGAATACGACGAATAGTAAAGCAGCTGAGAAGAAGACGACAAACTTGGTAACCTTTCGCAGAGAAAACAAAATTCTCACCATCTTCTGTTGCGTGCGTTTCTAAAATGAGAAATGTGCAGATGTGGCATATGCGTGGCTGCTTGAAGATGTCTAGTAGCTGGACTTTCTGTTAATACAAGACATATTATTATCTCGCTCGTTTCCTCAATATCTGAACAACATGAATTAATAGATTACAAACGCAATTACTCAGAGGATGAAAGGTGGCAAAAGGAAAGTGAAAAAATCTAAAACAATGCATCACCTAGAACAGAACTTCTCAAACTGTGGTCCACGGACCACCGGGGGCCACGAAATGGTTATGGGAAGTCCGCGATAAAGGTCCAGAATTGCTTACAGTCGCCATACAAAGCAAATGCTATTCTCCGCGAAACGACAGATTCAGTTCTTATTTGCTGTTCGCTTCTGCCCTCTGCTTTTGTGAAACGTCAGCACAGCACGATGGCCAAGTCCACTTTCTGTCCTTTCTTTTGCTCTAACTGATCTTACCTTGCAGCCAAGCTGTTCGAAGTAAAGTTTCAACTTACGGCTAAAGTCCTCAGTTCTCCAACATTGTAAAATCAACAGTAAATACGTTTATGATGAGTGCCAGAGCACAGATGTACAGCAACGCCTTGTCTTTCAACAGTCTGGTCATAGAAAAAGTATGATGCCCAGGAATGGTCGCGTAAATTCAGGCATCAGTTTGTTCTTCAAGCATTTGGGACAAATCTTGTGGAGAAGAATGCTTATTCTTCAAGTCTGACAACTTGCAATTCCAAAAAGTATAGATCAGATTCAAGTACATTAACATTGCACTCTTTCTAAGTCGTCAGATAACTTCTTTTATAGTCTGCTTGATTTCATTAATAGTTACCATTTTCTAGTTATTAGACGTTTGTTCTGTTGTCGTAATTAGAGATAATGTTTTTCGTTTAATCATGCATAATGTTGTAATGTGATCGTAGAATTGTAAATGTACACTTTTTATTTGTAGAGATTCAAGAAACCTGAAGAATTTGGCAGAGAGCTTAAACAAGCAACTCGACCTCTGAATCCTGTTTTAATGCATTGCAGAAAAATCGAAGCCTGTTAGAGAACATTCAACTAAGTGCAATATGAGAGGATTGATGCAATGCTCTTCGATTTCTATATGTAATCAGAATAGAGAGGAACAGTAAATCCTCTCGATCTGTTTAAGCGTTAGTAGAGTATTTTGAGAAAGTTTGCTGAAAATTGTTGACTGACTATAGACTATATCCAGCGTTGTGATTTCTCAAAAAATCAGCGAGGTCGGACTACTACTTATATTCCAAATTTTTCGATCTAAAGTCAGTGATTGGATGACTAGAAGCAACACATTCGAATATTGATTTACGCAAATCTGTGACATTTCTACACTCAAAACGTACACAAGAACGAAGTTAATTTTAGTTATGTAGTTTCTCAACAATTATTACTAGTTGTTGCCTTTTAGTAAATTTAGCTTATAATGTGCAATAGGTCTTCATTTATTCATTCATTTATGGACAATTTCTATAGCGTTGTAACAAGGCTGAGGCCTTCAAAGGCGCTTTGACATCTCAAAAACTATAGTATTATACCCCATCCTAAACAGATGCGTCTTTAGGCTCTTGATGAAGTGCTCAGCAGAGTATCAGCCATGGTGACGTCATCGGGAAGAGAGTTCCACAAGATAGGTTTACCCCGAGTGAAGGATCTCTCTCTCCAAACTTAGCAGTCTCGGGCGGAGGAGGAACATAAAGATTAAACCCACGACTCGAGCGGAGCGTGTGGAACTTCGCCTCTAGGGTTAATGCCGACTAGGAAAACTTATGTCTTGTTACTCTAGAATGGCTTTATTTTCAGCGTCTCTAGGAGCTGAAAAGCACAAGGTAAAATGATCAGATACAGCCTTTCTTACAGTCTTACAGACAGACATTGTACTTTGCGCGTAAAGGCGCAGAAGCCCCCATTGTGGGCAAAACAATTTCAATATGGAAGTCAGTTACCTCGTCCTACAGCAAAAGTAAATCATTCCGACGGACAAGCAAAATAGCAGGTCAAACGGGTGACAGCCACCCCAGCATTAGGCTATTCAAGTCTTCGAGCCCGTAAGCCCTAGGCCCTAGGGAGACGCAGTCACGCGTTTAGCACAGCTCTATTAAGCGGAAGCAATGCTACAGATACAATTAAATTAGGAATTTGAGACAGAAGAACGGAACCAATAGATTCGCTGCTTTCCCCGTCTAATTAGCTTTGAATCAGTAATAATGTTAATAATCGATTTGTCAAAAATATTAATAATTTCTACTGAAATATTTATCGCAAAATAACTGCGATCTACTGTAATTTCCACGTCATTATTTCGTTTCGTTCGACGTAGACTAAGCAGAAAAGCGATTAGATTTTGTTATGATATTATAATTAATTTACCAAAAATTGAGCCACGTCAATTAATAATGAGGCACAAAATATTTATGAACCTTTGAAAAATTTGCAAGGATATGTTGTAAAAGAGCATTAATACACTGAGAAAACTCAATAGGTGAATGCGCCTACTAGACAAACTGCAGATAGCATTCTATTCACTTCAGTTTCTTACGCCTCTTGATAATGCAGTGGGGGGGGCGGGCTAAAAGGATCTTTCAACGGCTAAGTACTAAGTAGTCTTAAGAAGTCCTATTCTCTGTCACAAACAGTGGCGTAACCAGAGTCAAAATGTAACCCGGGCAGCTGACCATGGGCTGTCCGTAAATTACGCAAGCAATTTTTGGGCGAATTTTAACCCCCTCCCCCTTATCAACAGTTGTCACAATTTTTACACTCCTTCCTCTTTTGCTTACGTAATTTGTGGACAGTCACTCAACAAAAATATATAAAAAAATTAACATGAGGATTTTAAACTGATCCCATTCCACGAGGCAAGTTCAGACAACGCAAGTGCTCATGCAACAGATGAATTTCAAAGAGTGAATCCATAGACCCCTACCTTTGATCCGTTGCGTGCTGCCAATCAGGTACACCAAGTGGTGCGCTTTCTTTGCTCTGGTAACGACAACAGAAGCTTAATACGCAGCATCCTGCTGGACAGAAGTAGTCAACCGTGGAAATTCTGCAATATAGTAACTTTGGAAACGACGTTTGGCTGATTTCTTGGCTCCAAAATATTTCCATGTGTAGGCCTATGTATGCAATTTAGGCTACACTGGGCTATCTAGTTCTCTGGAAATGTCCTCTGTGATCTTATTCAGAGGCTGAGACTGTTTATTCTGGTCATTTCTAGAGTTCGCAACGACGCCGATATTTTAACTGTCTGGCAAATTATGACTAGCTGCAATCGACGAAGAAATAGTTTGGCATACTTCATCTGATATTTCTTAAGCATAAGTCAGTTATGTTCAGCTCTTTAGAATTCTTGAGAAATCCAAACGCAGGCAACTTTTACAATCCAGACGCTGTATCCGTGAAACTATGCCTTTCAATTTCAAAAATATGACTATTCGCGAAATTGTGAGTGAAACAATAAATTTACTATTGGCGCGAACTTGTAATAAGAGTCAACTCTTAAAGCACACCCCCACCTGCTCTCATATCATACAAAGGAATTTTAGGAATGCTCTCTTAACACGTTGACTGCGGCCTATTAAATAACTGAGACGCGGATACTATTGACGAGAGTCTACGACCTCCGTGGCTTTCCAGTTCCTATACAAAATGAGTGCGATCATGCGTGAAGTGTCAGCCGTTAGATTATTCCCAAGGCCCGATTGTTGCAGAGGAAAATATCTTGAAACAGATGCTATGAGCCACCTGTTACTAGAATGACTTTCTCTTTCCTCAGGTATGCACCAATTCCGAAAAAGTGCAGGTGGTCTGTTATGTGCTCCATAACCGCGCTACGTAGACCTTGTCAGGAACTAGTAGTTATCTCAACAATGGCGATTGGATAAAACAATCAATGTCACGGGTCAAGAATGCAAACAATAAAAATGGCAATTATTGTGGCAAAGTGGACGCTATAGCCGATATAAATTCCAGGACCTTAGTAAGGACCTCAATTATCTGGTCAAAAACGCTGACGGCATTACGTCTATGGTGATACAAGTTATTTGGGGTATTTATATTGAAGCTGAGGCAGGTGGGCCTTTTAGAAGGCCAATCGACGTTCTTCAGTAGTTCCGATTGGTCATTTAGTCCACCTGCAACAATAGACGGCGCATCTATCTCAAGAGAACCAAGACTACTATTATAATTAGCATGGAGCGATTGAGCTTCCGGCGGAGCATGAGTATATTGTGGTTTTTGAACAGGTGTTTATAGGACAAATATTCATACATTTTCTATAAAATTTGCTTGTCTGATCGGTCACTCATTCTAGTAGCTAGAGGAAGCAGAAAAATGAATCCAAGATCCGTATAAGCTAAGATATTTGGCATTGAACTAAGGACGTCATATGACGTCCTAGCGCCCCTGAGACCACCCAAAATAAGGACGTCAGTTGACGTCCCTAGCGTTCAACGTGTTAATGTCAATGTAACCTACCTTGTTGCCCAGTGCTGACCGTCCCGTTTCCGACCAAATGCATGGAAATCGGAGTACCCTCTCGGGTCAAAAAGGTCAAATCTCAAAGCAGCTGCGAAGACCCGACCCAGCAATTAAATATAGTATTAAACAGGACCCGACGAAGCGCAGAGGTCAAAGCCACTTCATCTGCCTGCTATCCCTGGTACCAGTCAGCCACGGCCAGAGCAACAATTATCACCTTACACTGTACCTAGCGTCCACTTCGGTAGAGGAAGATGCAGAGGGATTGAACATAGACTACTAGTTGTCCATGGATTGAATGGTCCATAGGGGCAGTGGCGGCTCCACCGGGGGGGGGCCAGGGGGACCCGTGCCCCCTATTGAGAGCCTGGCCCCCCCAGTGGCCCCCCCCAGTTGGGACCCTATACTTAATGCTACATACATTAAACAACAAATGGTTGGCCCCCCATGATTAGAAGTTGCCCTCCCAACGGCCCCCCCACTTGCCAAATCCTAGAGCCGCCACTGCATAGGGAAGGCGATTACCGCCATAACTGAAATTCGATATATCGCGTAGATACATATACATGCCAAACAATGACTGTAGTAATTACTGCACTTAATTCTAGCTGATACCTGTCACCTGTGAAACACGTTTTCCAGACACTAGTTTTAGACTATTAGAATAGTATTGCAATAACGTACACGGCAGTGCAAAAGCAAGTTTATCCAAATACTAAAGGCATAATTTTAAAAAAATTCAACCCGGGCAGAAATTTTTCAACCCGGGCAGAAAGCAAAGTAACCCGGGCATTGCCCGTAATTGCCCGGGCGTGGTTACGCCACTGGTCACAAAGTGTCACGTCATCTGTTTAGCATTTCTTAAGAGCTGGCTTTTGTTAATACGAATCCCTTTCACTTTAGCGACTAGAAACCGTAACATTAGGGTCTACAGTGATGGCTAATGTTTACGTAACTCCAATACTTAAATGAGAGTCAACAAGATTGATCTCCTGAGGTAAACCATTTATTAGGAAACAACCATCTTTGATATTTTGCCCATTTTATTAAAACATAAATAGAATTTACTATGCAAAAAAGAGACTATAAATAGGACAAGCAAAAACATCAAGGTGACTCTATAAAAGTCTAAAACAGCAAGGAAGAAAATTTATGTAGACAATGTATTGTGCTTCGTTTAAATAGTAAATAGATTTGCAATTACGGAGAGATAACAATGCGTGTATACAGTCTAACTGTCTCGAAATATAAAGACACTTTCAGACACAAACTAACATTTCAATCCTCGATGCTGTCATTTTTGACTTATTACGGAAAGTCATATGAAATCATCCAGGCATCGGGCATTGCTATCTTCCCATGTCTGCCAATCTATTCAGTATTTAAAGAAGCATAATATAGTGTCCATTTTATTTGTTTCCTTACTGTTTTAGACTTTGATAAGTTACATTGATATCTTTGCTTGTTTTATTTGCAGTCTCTTTTTTGTATGGTAAATTTTAATTCTATTTATCTTATTATATAATTCTCGATGTCCGGTCTGTCTGTCGGTCACGATACACGGCAGATTTTGCAAGACGCTGTTGCCATAACAACGAAATTGTTTAATCAAAACTGTATAATATAATCAACGGAGCGTTTAACGAAGCGTCTTAATTGCAGCTCAAATCCCCGTTTCCCTTCCCTCTCCCCTTCCCTCTCCCAATCGCCCCGGCCCCAACCCATTCCCGGGCCCAACCCATTCCCGCTCCGCCCTACCACACAAGCCCCAAACCCACGTTCCCCATCTTTCTCCCCATCCCTATCCTAACCCTCTTCCATCTCCCCATCCCTCTCCCAATCGCCCCGGCCCCAACCCATCCCCGGGCCCAACCCATCCCCGCCCCACCCTACCCCACAGGCCCCAAACCCACGTTCCCCATCTTTCTCCCCATCCCTATCCTAACCCTCTTCCATCTTCCCATCCCTCTCCCAATCGCCCCGCCCCAACACATCCCCGCCCAGGCGCCAACCCATACCCGCCCCGCCCTACCTCCCAGGCCCCAAACCCCGTTCCCCTTCCCTCTCCCCATCCCTCTCCCAATCGCCCAGGCCCCAACCCATACCCGCCCCGCCCTACCCAACAGGCCCCAAACGCCCGTTCCCCTTTCCTCTTCCCATCCCTCTCCCAACCCCCATTCCCTCTCCCCATCCCTTTACCAGTCGCCCCGGTCCCAACCCATCACCGCTCCGCCCTACCCCACCGTACAACGCTGCTCCGAAAACCCGTACAACCCACTTTCCTCCTCCCAAACCTCCCTTCCCTCTCCCATTGCCCTGCACCCCGTTATTATGCATATTTACTCCTTCCTAATATCAATACCTATTCTTTAAAATTTAACCCTTCAAGTGGGGATTAAATTTTCTGAAGCCGTCACCGTACTGGGGATTTAATTTTTGGAAAAGCGTTCTCAGAAATGATTGCTGTAACGTTTTAAATTTGCTATATCTCAGGCTATATAGGAGCTAAAAAGATGAGGTTTGCACCATCCATTGTTTAGATTGTTTATTCCTCTTTCTAACCGTCCGTGAAAAACAAAAAAATGTGGGGGTAGAGTCCACTTTACCGCCTAAAATATCATCCTTTCCCCCAAAAACATTTCAAAGCCCCCTAGCAAAAACTTTTCAGTGGTAACCCCACTTTGGTCAGCGGCAGAGTTGTAAAGGGATGTTAGAGGAACAAAATAAACCAAAACGTTTGAAAATCGGTTGACATTTGGCAAAGATCTATCAATTCTAACCCGATGACCCCACTGTTTGAACATAAGTATTATCGGTGAATTTTGCGAAAGTTTTGAATTCTGAGAAAGTTTCCAAATGTTTTTGAATTTGCTATATCTCAGGCTGAATAAGAGCTAAGAAGATGAGGTTTGCACCATTGTTTAGCGTTTTTATTCCTCTTTCTAACCGTCCGTGCAAAACAAAAAAGTCCAGCGTTCACGAGCTTTCCGACAATCAAGTGAGAATGAGGAGCAGGCTGTTGCTTGGCGTGCCAAACAGTGGCGGCTCCACCGGGGGGCCAGGGGGCCCGTGCCCCTATTGAGAGCCTGCCCCCCCCAGTGGCCTCCTCAGTTGGGACCCTATACTTAATGCTACATACATTAAACAACAAATGGTTGGCCCCCCATGATTAGAAGTTGCCACCCCAACGGCCCCCCCACTTGCCAAATCCTAGAGCCGCCACTGGTGCCAAAACAGCACAGCAAACAAGAAAATCAAGCACGCAAGTCGTTCGACACTGCCAAATCATTACACTAACGTTGACTATCAAGTTTTAGAAAATTCATGCGAATGGGCGTTAACTCGGTTGAAGGCAAAGGCGGCGAGTTAAGGACAATTAATTGCGCAAAATGCTATTGCATTTCCGCAAAATCGGGTAGAAAAACAGCCAATCTCTCCCGTCATTTTTGACGGGTAAACACCTAGTGTTTTAATAAAATGGGCAAAATATCAAAAGATGATCGTTTCCTAATAAATGGTTTGTTTGCGTCAGAAGAATTTTAACGTTTACGACGACTGCTGACAAAATTTCTAAAAAAAGAAGTGGAGTAGAATGAGTCTCGAACGCCTGTTGAAAAAAAGCCGATTGCAGATTTACCGGGAGACAGCAAAGCAGTGATTGTACAGTGTACACGCTCAGTCTGGACGAGAACCGGTGTTAGTTTTTCAGGAATCAGTATGCAACCTGGAAGACAAGCCATAGGCACACTAAAGTTCATGTAAAATTTCACAGCAGGTTGACAATTGTGGGATCCATATCGACAGACATACAGTCATAGAGTAGGAGACACTTTAACTGTTTAAAGAAAAGATTCCATGTGTCGGTTTGCAGGAGAGTATCGTGAAAGTCAACATTTGTCTTTTTTTACAAGTTTTGTTATTCTTAGAAACAGATAATTAGACGTAGATTCGTATTGTAAACGTGTATGAGTCAGTGGCGGCTCCACCGGAGGGGGTAGGGGGGCCGTGCCCCCCTATTGAGTGCCTGGCCCCCCAGTGGCCTCCCAGTGGCCCCCCAGTGGCCCCCAGTTGGGACCCTATACTTAATGCTACATACATTAAACAACAAATGGTTGGCCCCCGTGATTACCCCCCACTTGCCAAATCCTAGAGCCGCCACTGGTATGAGTAAGCCCTATAAAGAAAACTGTAGAGGGACTCATAAAACTGGTCGACATTGCTTCGGTAGATGACTCCGGGTTTACAGAAAATTGAATTTAAAGTAGCAGCTGGTGGGAAAGAGATTAAAGTAACAGACTATCGGAAAGAGATAAACTTGTCGAAAACATCTAATGGCCTCGACTAGAGTTTAACAACAGATTAGGTAAACAAGGTGGTCCCATACTCGATTTTCGAGCGTTGGGGCCGGTGCTGATCTCCGATTACTAGGCAAGCAGCAACGCAGGTGGCTTGCGCCATTAATCTAGAGTAGCTTGCCATTACTTTCTCTAGACTCACGTTTTAGCCTTCGCAGCTTAACGCTGTATCAATTTATCGACGCCTAAGCGATGAACGGCTTGGTTGGCCGCCGGTATAGCATATTATAATGACTCCCATATAATAATAACTCCCCCATAATTATTATATGTATAATAATGACTCCCCTCATCATTATTACATATATAATAATAACTCTCTCTATATATATATTATGATAACTCCCCAGAAGAAGTAGACCTATCTCAACTAAATTCAATTTTAAATGTTAGGCCTAATTATTTACCAAGTGAGGCAATTTTTAACATTGATAATTTTCTTAAAGTAAACGCAAAATCCTTGAAACATCGTAAAATGTCAACATTCATGTAATGTACGCATATGCATGCATAGGCCTACATTACATGCATATTTAAAATGTTAGTAGAGATCACAAATATAAATCTATTTTCGTCAGTTTCGGTTTTCGTCTTTTAAATTTCCTCGCAGATTTAGGAAATGGATGCATAAATTGCATATTGCCTTGTTCCAAGCACAGCTTTAGATGCTGGCGCTTTTTCTCTATGTCAAATTCAGATAATGGATCGCCATCCTCCACAGAGAAAAATTTGTGTAACGTTACGATGAATTTAAGTGTAAATGTTACCTTAGTCGAGTAACCTTCGTGTAACGTTACACCAGGTTACACCGAAGTGTATACCGAGAAAATTTTGTGTAACGTTACGATTAATTTAAGTGTAAATGTTACCCTAGTCGAGTAACCTATAGTGTGGCGAAATCAGAAAATAGCAGTGAAAAGAATTAATAATCAATAATAAATAAGCCTGAGGTCCTATAGAAATAATACATAGATGATAATTACTCAAATAGCGTAGAGAAATAAAGAAACAAGTATTCTGTATATGGCGCGAAACGTTAAGGAAAGGGAGCAATATTAGGATAGTGAGTTTAGCACACCTTTCTATCGCCGGTTTAGAACTCCCTAAATAGCGGTACAGATTTTGCAGACAACGCAATATTAATATATTAAACTAGGTGTTTACCCGTCAAAATGACGGGGAAGATTGGCTGTTTTACCACCCGATTTTTTGCAAATGCAATAGGATTTTGCGCAATTAATTTCCCTAACTGGCCGCCTTTTCCAGGTTTCCTTCAACCGAGTTAACGCCCATTCGCATGAATTTTCTGAAACTTGATAGTCAACGTAAGTGTAATGATTTGGCAGTGTCGAACGACATGCAGTGCTTGATTCTCTTGTTTGCTGTGCTGCTTTTGCACGCCAAGCAACAGCCTGCTCCTCATTCTCACTTGATTGTCGGAAAGCTCGTGAATGCTCGACTTTTTTGTTTTGCACGGAGGGTTAGAAAGAGGAATAAAAAAGCTAAACAATGGTGCAAACCTCATCTTCTTAGCTCTTATATAGCCTGAGATGTAGCAAATTCAAAAAAAATTGGAAACTTTCTCAGAATTCAAAATTTACGCGAAATTCGCTCATAATACTTATGTTCAAACATTGGGGTCATCGGGTTAGAATTGATAGATCTTTGCCAAATGTCAACCGATTTTCAAACGTTTTGGTTTATTTTGTTCCTCTAACATCCCTTTACAACTCTGCCGCTGACCAAAGTGGGGTTACCGCTGAAAATATTTTGCTAGGGGGCTATAAATATGTTTTGGGGGAGAGGGTGATATTTTAGACCGTAAAGTGGACTCTACCCCCACATTTTTTGTTTTGCACGGACGGTTAGAAAGAGGAATAAACAATCTAAACAATGGTGCAAACCTTATCTTTTTAGCTCTTATATAGCCTGAGATTAGCAAATCTAAAACGTTACATCAATCATTTCTGAAGATCGCTTTTCCAAAAATTAAAAAATCCCCAGTACGGTGACGGCGTCTGAAAATTTAATCTCCACTTGAGGGGTAAAATTTAAAAAAATAGGTATTGAGACTAGGAAGGAATATATATATATATATATATATATATATATATATATATATAATAACGGGGACAGGGCATTGGAAGAGGGAAGGGAAGTTTGGGAGGAGGAAAGTGGGTTGTACGTGTTTTCGGAGCAGCGTTGTGTAGGTTTAGAAACGGGGCTTGGGCGATTGGGGAAGAGATTGGGAGAGGGAAGGGGGATGGGGAAGGGAAGGAGAACAGGGGTTTGGGGCCAGGGGCAGGAATGGGTTGGGGCCAGGGCGATTGGGAGAGGGATGGGGAGAGGGAAAAGGGATGGGGAGAGGGAAGGGGACGGGGGTTTGGGGCCGGGGCTGGAATGGGTTGAGGCCGGGGCGATTGGGAGAGGGATGGGAGAGGGAAAAGGGTTGGGGAGAGGGAAGGGAAACAGGGGGGCTTGGGGCCGTGGCAGAAATGGGTTGGGGCCGGGGTGATTGGGAGGAGATTGGGAGAGGGAAGGGGATGGGGGAGGGAAGGGAACGGGAGTTTGGGGCCGGGGCCGGAATGGGTTGGGGCCAGGGCGATTGGGGAGAGGGATGGGGAGAGGGAAAAGGGTTAGGGGAGAGGGAAGGGGAACGGGGTGGTTTGAAGCCGGGGTCGGAATGGGTTGGGCCGGGGCGATTGGGAGGGGATGGGGAGAGGGGAAGGGGATGGGCAAAGGGAGGGGAAGGGAAGGGGGTTTGGGGCCGGGGCGGGAATAGGTTGGGGCCTGGGCGATTGGGAGAGGGATGGGGTGAGGGAAGGGGGACGGGGGGTTTAAGCTGCAATTAAGACGCTTCGTTAAACGCTCCGTTGACAGTTTTGATTAAACAATATTTGGTTGTCAATGACAACAGCGTCTTGCAATACCCGCCGTGTTGCGGACGCGACAGACGGACAGACATCGAGAATTATATAATAAGATATAACCCTACTTTTGCTTTCTGTGTAAACTTACTCTTTGCTTTATTATGTTGCTTTGTACTTTTGTATATTGTATGTATCCACTATTCCACTTTAAAACAATTTGGGGGGAAACTTAAATCAAGTTTTCCCGAATTTACACCAAGGCATGGTGTCAATTTTACACAATGTTAATCTAACCCTACTCCTGCTTTCGGGGTAAATTTTCTCCAAAATTTGGGGTTAACTTACACCAAGTTTTCCCGAGGTTACACCAAAGCTTGGTGTCAACTTTACACCTGGTTCGCGTTTTGAGTACACCATCGCTTGGTGTAAGGTTACACCAAGCGATGGTGGCAGCTGAATTACCACCAAGTCTTGGTGTAACGTTACACAACTTTTTTCTCTGTGTCCACTAGAAATTCGACAGCTGTTGCAATGGCGTGGCAACCGCAGTCCACACCATTTACCTGCTGTTGAGTTGGTAAAATATAAAGGCATACAGGCTACTGACAGGATATTGTTGCTGGCCAATGTAGCATACCTTTCTTCAGTTGTGTTGCTTCTGAAAAACTAACGGAGTTATTATAATATAGAGTTATTATTATATATATAATAAAGAGGGGTTAGTCATTATTATATATATATAATAATGATGGGGAGTTATTATTATATGGGAGTCATTATAATATGCTACACCGGCACTACGGCTAGAATCCGGAATGGTCACCCATCCATGTACTAACCGCGCTCGACGTTGCTTAACTTCGGTGTTCTGACGGGAACCGATCGCACAGCGCCAAGTAGGCCGGGTCTTAGCAGATAAGGCGCAAATAAATCCAGAAGAAAATTTATGTATGCATTGTACATTGCCTTCTTATATTGAGTCTGGCCACATTAAACTACGCCTCTACTACGAAGAGACTATCGACTGATGACAAATGCACAATCGAAATTGCATTATTGAATCTGTGAAAGTTATTTAAATTAGCTCCAGGTTTACTATTTTTTATTGCTATTGACGTAGTAAATGCGCACCGAGTTAATGCATTCAATGTGATTGAAATTGTTGCCAGAAGATTAGGCAGCCCTTCAAGAATGGTTATTACTAGGATTGTGAATTTTGGGGGTCGGTAAAATTTGGGGGTCTCTGTCGAATAAGTGTAAAAAATGTCATCCCGCAAAAAAGTCTGACAGACACAAAACTCAAAAACCTTATAAAATCTCAACAAAATCCTGACAATCAAAAAAACGTTATCGGGTCTCTAAAAAGCCTGACGAGAAATAAAGTTGGGGGAGTTGCTTCTCGAATTGTGGGGTGTTCGGGGACTATTTAGGGTACATTACCATTGTTAACCATTGTTAAATTATGACATTTTGGGGGGTGTTGACCTGGAATTGGGGAGTGTTGGGCGGTGTTAGAAGGGTGTAAAAGTACCCCTGCCTTCAGGGGCTCTGGTAGCTATGCTTCTCACACACACTGATGGCCTACACTGGCGTTGGGATGCGTTATTCCCACATAGAAATAAATATTTGAATTCAGTATTTTATGTATTTATTTACTGCCCAAGTAACACGCTATTACAATAAATAATCTATCCTTGACGATATGAAGGCTCGAACAAGCAGAATATGCTGGCTGCATTCCCTGGTATGTAGCGATGGACCATTCTAACTCGTTCGTAGGATAGTGACAACGGCGAATCAAGTTGTTAATTTGTGCCTCGAAAGACAAAGTCGCATTAGTTTAGTGAGTACAACTAAGAGACGTAAGTTCACAGAGGAAACAAATGCTACATCACACAGTGTGAAGTGTGCATTACTTATTAGATTCCCCCTCCTAGGGGTACTTATCCATAAGAATTCCGTCTTAGCCGGATTTAGGGCAAGGGATTTGTCTCCGTCCACGTGATAATCGCTGATATATACAGTCCATGAAAAACATCCGTAGTCGCTCCAGGGCAATCAGGAGGAATATATCTACCCATCGTCAGCATAACTCTGCGATACCAGACCGAAGGCCTTAATTAATGATTAGTCCGATGTTAGCTATGTATAAGATGAAGAGCAGAGGACACACGACTGACCTTTACGGGACACCATAGTAGACATAGCGCCTGGCTGACATGTGACCATTGCGCCAGATTGACTGTGTTCTGTCGGTGAGGTAATTCTTAATCCAGAAAATGGACGAGCCTTTCAGACCATAGGATGTCTCAAGTCGTCGAATGAGAATCTCGTGATCAACCGCGTCGAACGCAGCGGAGAGGTCGAGGAGGAGTGTACAGAAATTGTTTTCCGCAAATGTGGTTTAAATAAATTAAGTTGGACGTTTTGATTGTTGTAACCGTGTAATTTTGATTTTTCGTCAATTCTAGTAGAAATACAATGTAATTTCTTAACGGCCTCTGAAATGGATTAAGAAACCTCACACTAAGGTCTGATCAGTCTCATCGGGCTCAATGCAGCCACTTGTTTTTTCAGTGTATAGACACAATGCAGAAAATAGCCTTATTTTTCTGTAGCTGAATCAAGGGGTCATGTTACATTGAATTCTATACGATTGCATGTCAATAAACCTTAATAATAACATATTAATTAGAGCAAAAATAACAAGGACTTGGGCCTGAGGCATTTTTAATGGCATCAGGTCTAGCAAATAAAGATGCCAATCGATGAAGATAATGGAGCTGTTCTGCCAGTCATCATTAGGTCGGGGCCCAATGTTCCCTCTAATAAGCTGCGCTACCGTGCGCTGGCGCGCACAGATTTTACCTTAGCGCAGGAGCAATCGATATGGAAAATTTTTTGTCATTGACTATTAAAATAAAAGAACGTGCAAGCAATTAAGCAGCGCTGTTGGAGAACTTGCGGTAACTTTAAGCGCATCTCTACCACTTTCGTCCAGTAGTTAGCCTAGTTCTTTTCGTTCTGTTTCTTAACCCTCGACGGGCGTAAAACGTGTTATACAAGTAAGGACGTCGGGTCACTTTTGACCCAGTGCTTATTCTGGGCCTTCTCTTGGTGGAATTCTTCCCCACCCCCAAGTTTGAAATTTCCCCCATTTTTTGACATTTTGGCAAGTAGTATGACCTCCCCAATGTCTGTTCCCTCTCCAAAATTTAAACTCCCCCAATGACTAGGTGGCTAGAATAGCCACTGCTTTTGACCCTATGGTAAATTGTAATTATAATGCAATTGAGTAAAATAAGCATTCACTAGATATTGAACAACAAAGTCATTAGTATAAGTCCAACAGTGGTACCATAAACATAATTAAATGTCACTTGTTAATCATGCAGCCTGTCTAAAATGTCATGAAAACTCACTGTACCCAATTTAATTTAGCAATCGTACCATACTTACAAAATGCCGTCTGGGGTTATTTTTTGACCCCACGCCCGTCGAAGGGTTAATGCGCGGTGATGTCAACTTGTTATCATAGGCGGAAATCATGATGTGAAGTAATCATTTCAACTCAAATGGGGTTGGTTGATGGGATTTCTATCGAAACTACGATGCTGGTCGTAACTGGACTGGACTCACGTGCAAACAACTGAGCGGAAATTTCGAATATCTAACTTGTAACTTGCAATTACTGTTTTGATTAATTAATTTTCATACCATTGCTAAAATATAGCTTCGGATACTCCTCAATAAGACTGAAACTTATGGTTTGCTCAACATCACCAGCGCAGTCTGAAATATATATATATATATAATTATATATATACTGTATATATATATATATATATATATATCCACAGGTTGCACACCTGTGCACTTTCTTCTTCTTCTTCTTCTTCTTCTTCAGTCATTTGCATTCCCAGCCTAGTGGAGCATAGACCACAAACAAGATCGATCAGATGTCAGGTGTTCTAGTTCACTCCACTGCACACCGTTACTAAAAATTAATTGACGTCGTGTAGGTGTGAATTGATACAACAGATTGGTTGACTGTACTCAAAAATCATTAAACGTATTTAAACGGACAGTAGCACCGAGTCTTTGATGCGCAATGTTGACGTGTTGTTGAATAGCAATATATAGGATAACATTGAATAATCTTTGAGCAAGTAATCTTGTTTTATCATCTACACAAAAATATTAGGAGATTTTTGTTTTGAGCGCTCTGAACTGAGTGGGGAGGTGAAGAATGACGACAGGATATGAATGATTTGCTTTAATGAGAAGTTCCAAAACACGAAATTTAGCATAAAATTCTCATCATCGTCATCAGGGTTATTTCTAGGATTATCAATTTGAGGGTGTTTGTAAATTCTGGGGGTCCGCTGTAAAAAGTCTGACAAGCCAAAAAAGGTCATCCCATAGGCTGTACCCCCTCAACACCCCCAATTTGAGACCGACACCCACCAACACCCCATTTCAGCCATGGCCCATAGCTGAAATGGGGGTGTTGGTGGGTGTCGGTCTCAAATCGGGGGTGTTGAGGGGGTACTGGGGGTGTACAAATATCCATAATCGTCATCATTGCAATGGTAAGATTGCGACCTAAATGCGCAATGAAATTACAGTAGAATCTTATACGATATAAAAGTTAAGTTATTAAACGAGAGATGCTGATGTCTGACGAGCTAAAGCAATTTTTAACATTCCTATTCAATTTAACGATCTGATACAAAGACACGTTTTCGAAGCGTTTGCACTAAGCACACATTCGTTGGTCTACTTTCGCATTTCAAAATTAGAAAACCGACTTACTTAAGCAATTTCTGATTATCTCGTTTAATTTTGGTTAACGTCCAAAGACGTTACTGTTACTTTCTGTGTAGAGGCCGAGGCCTATCTGTCATAATTTATATTATTGCGCAGTCAGACAGTGTTGGCCATTTTCTATGGTGCCTCCAGTTTTAATAAAGCTAGGTTTGCCTAGCTTTGCTAAACTATCGCGCCATTTACAATAACTATTATTTGCTTCCTGCTCTGAAAACGTCAATATTGACGATGCTTTTACAATGAAAACAGACAAAAGAACAGGGAAAATAAATTAGAACAATAATTCTAGCGCTATTTTCTGTCGGTTCCACAATTTTGCACACACACAAACACAACATTTTCGTTGTAAAGCTTTGCCAACGAGTTTTTGATTTTGCACACGAGACAAAAATCCTTAGAGCAGTGGCGTAGCCAGGATTTCCGGAACGGGGGAGTTTTGGCTTTTTCGTTTTGACTTTTGACCGTAACCAACTTCCGAAAAATCTTGACAAGCAAAAAAGGTCATCCTACGTATCTATCCTATGTTTTCCTTCTAAAATGTGTTCTTTCATTTCCTTTCAGATGCTGACAAGCAAAAAATGTTCCTCACGCCTATGGCGCATAAAAAGTTTTGGTCAGCAGCCCCAAGGGGAGGGGGGTTGACCCTCAAAACCGCGTCCGAAAATTTAAAATGGAAGAAACACATTAAAAAAATTTTCGTCGGCGCCCAAGGGGGTTTTAACCCCCAATCTCCTCCTTGGCTACGCCACTGCCTTAGAGGAACATTGGTGACGACGAACTACAAATGCTCACAGACTTGTTGCATACTTCAATAAATGTATTTCCAATAACCCGAATGACATGCGCTGAGCGGTGACATGCACATACATGCATCATACATGTTCATATATACAGAGAGAGAGAGAGAGAGAGAGAGAGAGAGAGAGAGAGAGAGAGAGAGAGAGAGAGAGAGAGAGATCCAAACTAGGTCAGCTTGCAGCATATTATTTCTGAGCCGATAAGTGTGAGAATATGACAAGCCGACTCTTTTCTCACCAACCACACAGCGTTAGTGTTAGATTCTGAAGAAGTTCTCTGGGAGAACTGGGTTATTAAATGCAGAATTAACACAGTGGTTTTCACAAGGCTAACTTAGCCTTCTAACATCTAAACCACTTGAATCACTCTATAATAATAATAATAATAATAATAATAATAATAATAATAATAATAATAATAATAATAATAATAATAATATTATTATTATTATTATTATTATTATTAATTATTATTATTAGTAGTAGTAGTATTTATTATTATTATTATTATTATTACTACTGCTACTACTACTACTACTACTACTACTACTACTACTACTACTACTATTATTATTATTATTAGTAGTAGTAGTAGTAGCAGCAGCAGCAGCAGTAGCAGCAGCAGTAGCAGCAGTAGCAGCAGCAGTAGTAGTAGTGGTAGCAGTAGCAGCAGCAGCAGCAGCAGCAGCAGCAGTAGCAGCAGTAGCAGCAGCAGCAGCAGCAGCAGCAGTAGCAGCAGCAGCAGCAGTAGCAGCAGCAGTAGTAGCAGCAGCAGCAGCAGCAGTAGCAGTAGTAGTAGTAGTAGTAGTAGTAGTAGTAGTAGCAGTAGTAGTAGTAGTAGTAGTAGTAGTAGTAGTAGTAGCATCATCATCAAACCAGACGAACATAGCCGTCGATCTCCCATTGGCCGTTCGAAGCTTTCTGTTGCGTAGAGCCATTTCACAACCATCTCCAAAGTAGACAACATTCAAGGACATCCACATCATGGCACTGATGCCTCGACCTTACAGGAGTCGTCAACAACCAAACGAAGCGTCGTCAGTTTTATGGTTCCCGTCTCCTTCTAAGCTTTTGTTCCCTTGTGTCTGACATCTGATCGAATTACTGCAGCCATCCAACCCATCTGTCTTTTCTCCTCGTATTTGTCAACATGGAAATCTTAGTAGAACTTAGAAGTGAAGTGGAAGATAGGATTCAGAAAAATTGCCTTTTCAAAGACAGAAGGTGATTTACTCCACATGTGCAGAGTAGGCTATAAACAGATGCATGGAAAATGCATGGTTTAATGCACATTACTTTGCTGTAATTTTCAATATTATTTTTATAAATTGTCACACACCATTTATTTAAACCATAAATCTAATAGCGCAACTGCAAGTTGCACCAATTGAAAATCTGCAACTAAATTCAAGCAACTATCATTTAACATTAATTCCGAGTTGCCATGAACAGTGTTGGTGGTGGCCCATTAATCGTCACGAAAACAAGAGATGAAAGTGTATGAATAGTGAGTTGATTTCTAACTAGTGTATCATTTATATTCATGCATGAGAAGCCCCGCTCATATTCAGCTGACGAGATAGGCAGAATTTGAAATCTACTGAGTACTGAAGCAAGCACATTGCCGATTACTTTCACGTTGTTCGTTAAGTTCTTGTACTGTCGGAACTGACGCAAGGCTAGTGACGGTTCTACTTTGCACAGTTCTGCTTGGTAAACTATTGCTCTGTCACCAAATAATGATCTGTCAAGTTTATTGTCTGGCCATGACGATGTATAAATGGTTTAATCATCAACACAGGTTTTTTCAAAGGTTAAGATAAATCTTCCCCCAGTTACCATCGAACATCAAGTTTCAAAGCGCCAAAAAAGTCTCCCTCTGCTGACGGTGAATGCATTTTCCTGTGACCGTGGTGGGGAATATTGACTTCCCTGGCTGGAATGTCAGTAGCCACCTCGTGACCTCAGTGAGGAGATGTAGCTTGGCAGTGGGGGGGGGGAATTCTCCCTTCTCCAGCAAATCGCACTCTGCCTTTATGTCTTCCGCTCTCACTCTCGGCAAGACGCTTCGTTATGGTCTGGAGCGTTATGGTTTCATCATTTTGGACGGACTTGTATTCTGGCTCCGTTGGATTTTGGTGTTTTTTCTGGCTGCCGTTTAAATACGTTCGTTTTGTTTTCCCGTTTTGATATCTTCCGCCCCGCACCGTCAATGGAACTTATTAGCCAGCAGTCAATTAATAATGACTTGGTTTTCACGCTCCAATTAGCAGAGACCTGCCTCGGAAGACTAGGCCTACGTGGCTCTGTAACGTCTGCAGGACTGTCAGGCGCCTTTACTTTAAAGATGGAAGGGTCCACCTGCATGGTTCCCACTCCAACCTCTGCTCAGGATCAAACGAGTCACCGATGGGCAACCAATCCCTTGAGCAAGTTTTTCACACTTGACTCACTACGCGCTTAACGCTTCTTCACTTTGTTAATGACCTAATTTGCCTTAACAACCGAAAAATAATAAATCTGGAAGATTGTTTTAACTTACCATGAATTCGCCATAGCAATATACAGTATTAGCGTTCACGACTTTAATCCAGCCAGCGTGACATGCTACATAGCTTTTAATAAGACGACCGTATATTTAATGAAGGTCACGAATGACTTTTACTTTACATATTTATTCATTTTCAAGATTATTTTTAACAATTTGCTATGAACGGTGTCTTTGATTTTTGTGTACAGCCTCCTGCAACGCCCTCAGTACTCTAGACTCTAGAGTCTAGATGTACTACAGTGTAATTAAAAGCCATTACTGCGCCCCTATGACGCCCTGCGACCTAACCGTCCCACTCAGCCTCAGCAGTCATTTTAATTGAGTAATTCTACTGCCTCATACCCACTTTTAGTTCACACCATGCTGCATCATAATTTAAAAGTAACCGGTTCTCTTGAGTTTATGATAAGGTCTATGGCTTAATTGCTATATTAGGACACTTTCGGACTCTAATTGATGAGGTTCAAAAATTCATTTTGGTTCACCCATACAACGCATAAATCAATCATGATCGTTGCATTTCTCTGACACGTCCCCTGGCTTAATGTTGATTAGCTAAGTAACTAAGCCTACAGTGTATATAGCCATTTAAGTGCCATTTATATAAATTATAAATAAATATATATCTATCAATTATGTATATTTATAATAATATATATATGTGTGTGTATATATAAATTGACATAATTAATGTTGATTAGCCATGTAGGTAGGCATGTATAGCTATTTAAGTAAGTAAATAAATAAGTAAAATCTCGTAAACTTCTACAGCGCCCCAGAAAGCAGCACAGCAGTAGCTGCTTATTCTTATGCGCTTAATCTTTCTTGAAATAGCTTTAGGCAGAGTGGTTTGTCGGCCTGGCAAAGGTCAGTGTATCCATGAGGCGGCGGGTCAGGTTGTTATTGCTATGGGGGAAATGACTTTTCAAATAGGAAGGTTTTAAGTTTAGACCTAAAGGCTTGAGGAGTAATATATATATATATATATATATATATATATATATATATATATATATATATATATATATATATATATGTGTGTGTGTGTGTATATATATGTGTATATCAATTATATATGTGTATATATGCAGTATAGATGTATGTATACCAAATTACATTTTGTAATTATTTAATTGGCTTTCTGACGCTTCAAGCGTCTTTCCACTATTAGGACCATTGCAGTCATACCACATTTATACACATTTATGCAAAGCACAATACAAGATAGATTGAAAAATGCACTTGATGATAACTTGAATGAGGAGCAAGGGCGATTTTTGAGGGGTACTGTACTGTACAGCCGTACAGCACTGTACAGCAAATTTTGGCAACTCAGCTTGATCACTGACGAATTGCTGAGTAAAGATAAAATTCACAGACAACACCGAGACATTCGTTTCCATCTGGCTTAGGGGCTGTCCATTAATTACGTCAACAATTTAGGAGAGGGGGTTTGAAAAAGTTTGACAGTTTTTTACAGGGGAGGGGGTCAAGAGAAGTTGACGTCAACACTTTCACTTTTTACAAATAATCAAAAAATAGGAAATTTCATGGAATACTACTTACTTACTACAATGGAAAAAAGCATGGCAAAAAAGGTCATCACCACCACATTTTGACACTCGATGAGCAAAACAGGGAAAAATGGTCATCGCCACAAAAAATAATAACCTTGTTATTGGGACCTGTAATTGATCTTGGGGGAGTCAAAAGTTTTTGACGTAATTATGGGGCCGTAAGTGAAAGTTGACAGTTGTTTACAAGGGGAGGGGTCAAAAATTGCCAACAATTGTTGACATAATTAATAGACAGCCTCTTAAAAGATTGTGGGCATTACTAAAACGCATGGGAATATCAAGAAAACTTATAAAAGTAGGCTTAGTCCACAATCTATATCCTGTACTTAGCCTCAGAGATGCCCATGAAAGATACAATCCGGATTAGGCGAATGGGTAATGACACAAATTGGAAGCAGACAACGAACTTTATTTTCTCAATAGTTTAACGTCTACAGGACTCTCAGGCGCCTTTACTTAAAGGTGGAAGGGTCCATCTGCATGGTCCCATAACCCCATAACCAATAGTCGAGAAAATAATGTAGAAAACGGAAGGACAGAAACATAGAGACATTGTCACGCAGCGAAGGCATATAAAAGATTTCCGGTTTGCAGATGATAGGAAACATATCTAAGATTGATGTCAATCATAAGGAAAACACCGATGGAATTCTTCGGGCATGTCATGACAAAAGAGGGAACGGAAAACTTGGCAGTTACAGGCATGGTGGAAGGCAAAGACCAAAAGGTATACAGAGTTATAAATAGGCCTACAACTCTAAGCACTAGACAAAGTTATATTAAATCACTACCATCATTAATTTTGAAATACAAGGTGAAATTTACAGGATTTACCCGTTGATTTTTCCACTGTTGACGTCGCAATGACGGTCATTCATCGTGCCTGCCGTAAACAAATGATATTATGGACGTCTCTTGCTTAAACTGTAACGATGCTAGGTTAATGTACCACGCTATTTTTCCTGTGTAGTACTAGGAATATCTTGCCAGGGCATGGGCGTTCTTCAAAACGTACTAACAACACTTTAATTTGAGTGAATGTTCTAAAAATTTCGTATTTCAATTGTTGAATCAAGTAAAAATACTTAGTCGTGTTTTTGGAATTCTATCTTCTACTGAAAAACTTGATGACAATACTTGCGATTAATAATTCTGGACCCTGGTGAAAAGTTCGAGCACTTGTGTACCAGTTTACATTGTTATGTGGATCTCGAACATTAAAGATGTCGCTTATTTCCCAAACAGACTGAAACAGGAGAATTTGAACGAATGGGAACTCTCAACAATTAGCTGTAGGTAAGTAGCTTGAATGATACGACTGTGTTGCCACTAGGATTATTCAGTATTTCGACAACCTTGCAAATACATGGTTCGCCAAATAAGCAATGAGAGCCATAAACAGGACCTCAGCGGCTCTGCTTACAATTGCTGGCGTGATTAGTGTGATGAGAATCGCCAATTTTCACTTCTACTCAATGCAAAGTGACGACGCTATGATGGACCTCGAGTCATCGCAAGAAGGTCCAGCTCTACTGACGCTATTTACTACTTTCAAGGAAGTCAAAATCATAGGTCATCACAAATTCGCTCAAAAACTCGTTCTGACCAATTGGCCATTGTTCAGACCCTACGTTAGACCGGTTCTGTTTCTAAACTACACAAATTCGAAGATGGCGAGGCGCGCCAGAGCCGCGGGATGGGATGTCCTGCGAATCAATCGGTCGAATTCAGCTGGAACGCCATACCTGAAGGACATGTACATGACAGCATTTCAACGATACGATTCCACCTTCTATGGATTCGCAAACGGTGATCTGTTGTTCGATGATGGACTTCTTAAGACCCTTGAAGCTGTCAGGCGAAAAGCAAATAGACTCGATAACAACATTATGATTACAGGAAGAAGAACTGATGTTTGGGTTAATCTGACCGATTCACGATGGACGCGTGATGTATTCAGAGTGGATAAATTGCAAACGGTCGCGCTACAGAATGGATCCTTGATATTTGCGTGGGCCATAGACTATTTCTTTTTTAGCAAAGAAGGTAATCTTATCATTCTACCAATTTAATTTAAAGGGCTACACCTAAGTGCTAGTCAGTAACGGTTAAAGGCAAATAAAATTGGAAGCTATGCCTAGCTCCAAACTCCCGGAAAGTCTTGTGAGCAAAAAGTCATCACCAGTTTTAATGAGCGACATGTCCCTGGGGCGGGAAGTTAGCAGAGTGATAACAACACCGAACGATGGAGCGGAAACCAACCATATCCCTTATACACTCGATTGTATCTTTACAATGATAGTTAAATATTTTGCAAACAGCCTGCTGGATAAGTCTATCCAAAGCATTTAACGTGTTTTGTTAGGATGTGTTTCTTCAGTGCCATACAAAACCAAAGGCAAACAATATGACCTAACTAGGTTAACACAGATCAGTTCTGAAGAAGCTAATTTCAAATGATGATATATGCTGTTAAAATTTCTATAGAATTTCAATTTAACTCACGTAATGGAAGTTCTGAAGTAACGACCTGACTTCAACACAACACCCAAATATCTAATCACCTGTACATGTGGCAAAGCAACACCATCCAAAATCAGAGGCGCACACAGACATGCATGACGTTTACCAACTCGCATAGCCATTGATTTCTTAGTGTTAAATTTAAGATCTAGATCACAGGACCCAGCGGTACATATATCTAACATATGTTGCATCCCAGTAATAAAATGCGATATTAACAAGATGTCATCTGCATAAATCAGACACTCCAAAAACAGTCCATCGATATGACAACTTTAGCCAGAATTCTGCAATGCAATAATTAGGTCATTGATATATACAGAAAAAAGCACAGGGGAGAGGACCCCACCTTGACGCACCCCAGCCATGAGATTGAATGACTCTGAGAGAGCATTCCCCCATCGAACGTTGACGTAACATTTAGAGTACCAATCCAAAAGGATATCAATAAATCATCGTGGTGTCCCTCTCTGTGCCAGCTTAAGAAATAACCCATAATGACAAACTTTGTCAAACGCCTTAGATACATCCAGGTCAGAAATAACAGCCGTAGAATTGTTCTGGTTCAAATATTTTATAGATCCCCTCAGGGTGTATAGAGCATCTGCACATTCGATCCCAGACTTAAACCCAAACTGTAAATCTGAAGTAAAGTAAAGTAAGTAAAGTAAAATCTCGTGGATTTCTATAGCGCCTTAGAAAACAGCACAACAGTAGCTGCTTATTCTTAGGCGCTCAGCCTCTCTTAAAATAGCTATAGGAAAGGTGTGAGATCAGCCAGGCAATAGTCAATATCCGAAGGGCAGTGAGGCTAGGTTGTTACAGCTATGGCGGAAATGATTTAAGAAACAGGAAGGATTTAAGCATAGACCTGAAGACTTGAGGAGATAGTGCAGGAATTATAGGAAACAGGCACTCAGATTTTATTGTTTGAAAGTGTCCAAGTGTGCGAAGGGAAGCTCGGGTCGAGTTCCAGAGTTCAGGTGCAGCATATGAGAAGGCACGGTTGCAAATTTTCAGGGATGATTGATTTAGCGGGCGTGACAGAGTGAGATAATAAGTAATAAGGTATAATCCAAATTTTTCCAGGATACAATGTTCAAAAATTTTCGAAATCACTGGACTTAAAGTGATTCCTCTATAATTTTCACATTTCGTAGGATCTGAGCATCCATTTTTCAGCAAGGGGATCATAATCCCTCTACCGAGCCCCTTTGGTACACGACCAACTTGCATTATCATATTGAAAAGATTAGTAATGCACGATAAAACAATTGGGTGTGCATATAAAATGTGTTCACACGTTACATTGTCAAAACCTGAGGTTTTCCCCTCTTTAATTTGCATAAAGCAGCTAAATAATGCATTATACCACTTACGTCGCTGATTTCCCAGGCCGAAGATAAGCGCCGGAACTCAACGCTCGGACTCGAATAAGGGACCTACCTTCAGCTTTACTATGCCCATCACCTGGTGTAATTTAAGTGACCGACCAGAACAGGAGAAAAGCTTAAATCTGAGGGCTACAGACCCCTGCTTCAACGTAGAACCGTCCATGGTGCTAGTCTTGAATTTCCCTACAGCTTTAACAGACAATAGTAACCCTTAGTAAGAAGTCGTCTTTAATCTGCTTATAATTTTTAATGATAGTTTTCTCAAAAACTGAAGATTTAGCAAATATTTTTCAGCCGGTTGACTTTTTTTACTGTCAAAGCGGTCTAGAATCCAGGCTCTAAACTTCCAAAAGTAAACATAATGATGCAGCACCATAAATTTGACCTCATGTGTGCATATCATAGGCTAAATGATATGCAAAATTATACTGTATATAATACATGATATAATATAAGAATGGCATCAATATCAACACCATGTGTGTGTATTTGTGTGTGTGTTCCGATAATCGTGCATTTATCTATTTAATTTAATTTAATTTAATTAGCTCTTTATATTGCGCCTAATCAATTAATGTTAGCAAGCGCATTACAATTAATGTCAATTATTATAAGGACAATTAAACAGATGTGTTTTCAACTGTTTACGAAAAGCGACGGGCGACTTTATGTTCCGTAGCGCTGGTGGAAGGGCGTTGCGGGCATGGGGTCCAGCGTACGAGAAGGTTCGTTGCCCCATGACTGTCCGAAGACGAGGTTCCTGGTATTGACTGGTAGAGGCTGATCGTAGGCCTGGTCCACCAATGGCGGTTGATGTTGGCTGGAGCAAATCGGCCAGATAGGTCAGAGAGAGACTATTCGGTGCACAGAACATCAGCGTGCATAGTTTGTGTTGTATCCGTGACTGGACTGGAAGCTAATGAAGCTCACGAAGCACCGGAGTGACGTGGTCTCGAGGTTTCAGGTCCAGCACCGGACGTGCAGCAGCATGTTGTACGCGTTGCAAGTCGGCCAGTGTAGACTTTGGAAGGCCGGCAAGAACGGAATTGCAATAGTCTAGTCTGGACAGAACAAACGCGGAAACCAGTTGCGAGGCGACTTCTTTGCCAGCGATTCGACAAATCTGGCGGATACGTCGTATGTGATAGAAGCAGCTCTTGGCTAACTGTCCAACATGTTGCTTCATGGTCAATTTCGTTGTCGAACAGGACTCCGAGGTCTCTGACGACGGAAGAAGGGCGGACAATGGTGCCCTGAAGTGCTAGGCTGCAATCGGTGTTAGACAGCTTAACTTATGTTAGCATGTGAGCCAAACCATGCAAGCTATTGAAGCGTGATCAGCTGTATCTCCCATTGGCCGTGTCCTCTCATTTCCGATAAGACGATTCGTGCTGGTCTAAAAGAAATCAGTTTTACTGTATTTGACATTTAGGCTGGATTTCCTTGATTTTAACTTTTTAAAATACTAATTTCGGGTTTGACAGTACCAGTAACACGTCGAGCCGCGCAAGACAGGACTTTGTTAGCCCATGTCACAGCTCAGCGCCGCTGTGGCGGAGCGGCAGGATGACGATGGATATGTCTATGACGAGGACGATTATCATATCTGTTGTTTACGCAGTAGGCCCTACAATATTTTTTATACAGCTACGCCATAATTTCTTTAATGTATTTTAATGATGATGATAGCATCAATAAAGGGGCTGTCCATTAATTATGTCAACAATTTTTGGGCAATTTTTACCCCTCCCCTTGTCAACAACTGTCAACTTTCACTTAACCCCCCATAATTACGTCACAAACTTTTGCCCCCCAGATATCATTGACAGGTCCCAATAACAAGGTTATTATTTTTTGTGGTGATGACCACTTTTTCCATTTTTCTCATCGAATGTCAAAATGTGGTGGTGATGACCTTTTTTGCCATGCTTTTTTTCCATTGTAACAAGTAGTATTCTATGAAATTTCATATTTTTTGATTATTTGTAAAAAGTGAAATTGTTGATGTCAACTTCTCTTGACCCCCCCCCCCTGTCAACAACTGTCGAACTTTTTCAAACCCCCTCCCCTTAAATTGTTGACGTAATTAATGGACAGCCCAAAGATGATAATTAGGGTGATCAGGATGATGGTGGTGATGATGATGAGTATGATGATGATGATGATCAGTGTTGCCAGTGAACTTTTTGGAATAAAACAGATCGTGTCCTTTAAAAAACTGAAAACCCAGCTTTGCAAAACAAGCTGTAGCGACTGTACTGTAATCTGTATAACCTCCAATTTGCGCTATGTTTTTCAACTCACCTGTAATTAAAGATAAATGTTGTGATAAACCAGAAACAAGTTCGTCTCGAAAACCCCTATCGAGAAAAAAAGGTTGTCATCCACGGAGTGCTTCCAAAGACTCCACATTTTCTAACTTGAACTTCTAACGATAGCATTCTGTACATTCAATAATAATGTATTTTTATCTCAAATCAAAAATTTTCAGAGATGCTACAAAAACCCCAATCGATCAAACGAGGCCAAAAATCTAGAACTGGTTGGAAAAAACCAGCACTGGCAACACTGCTGCTGCTGCTGCTGCTGATGATGATGATGATGAAGCACAAGCCTTAATGCACAAAGGCAACAGTCGATGACTCTCCACATAAAAACTGGATCGGTGCCAGAGGCGAACATTGAGACTCCTGCATATTCCTAGCTGTGTTGACCCATTTGTTGAACTGTACAGTGTACAGTGTACAGCACCCATGAAGCAATAGCTGGTAATTGAATTATGACGTATAAGCATACAAGATAAATCCTACGGAATTACAATACACTTGCCACGATTTATCTCTCACTGACAGGTTGTTCACTGAACTGGTCGAGTTTGATCGATGTGGTTATCGGTAGACCAGCCTACGACAGCTACTTCGTGGCTATGGCCAGACGTCAAGGCGTCAACGTCATCGACTGTACGGAAACTCTGTTAGCCGTTCACATATCGCAGAAAGGAATTCAAACTCACGGCGGCCTAAATTCAGACTCAGGCTTTAATGCCAAACTCATCGGAGATTTCAGGCACCGAGACGGTTATCCAACTAGCGCGAGTTTAGCGACTAATGTGGATTTCGAAGGAAATATTTTCGTAATTCGGCGACACTGATCAGTACCAATCACATTCATTCGTATAAAATGTCTTGAACTTCCGTGATATCTACATCTAACAAACTTAGAATGTTTTGCTTTTAGTAAGGTTCTTGTTCTAATCATTAGTCGACGCATTGTATTTAATGATAGGTTGAAGTGTGACACTTTGGTAACGGATATTTAGAAGAATTAAGCTAAATGTGTGCAATTTTTATACAGGTGAAAACTCATGATTTACTCTATTCAGTCATGAGGAATTAATACTCCTGCATTTCCAGGTGACAATGAATCTCTCGATCTAATGTACTCCGCAAACTAGTGTTCAGATGCAATGTTAATAATTTTTGGTTTTAGTAGAAATGTACATGTAGGTAGGTCTACTTGAAAACTTGGAAATGTATCTCTAAATATACGTTCACAAAAGGTGATTAGAATCAGAAGAATGTAAATACATCATGCTTTGAGCTACTTTTCCTGTATTTAATAAATGTCTTTACCAGATTTGATAGTCATCTTTGTGGTCACTGTAAATTTAAATTAAAGCAAAGTAAGGTAGCAAACATTTAATGATAGGATGCAGAGAAATTGAGAGAATACCACACAACCTAAGTATAATAGAAACCAATAGCTCTGCCCTTTATGCATGAAAAGAAGAACTTTTCACCAATTACTTCAATACACACCGAGCGAGTCATGACAGAAAAGCAAAGTTCACTTATTGGTCGAGACTCGCCCCCAACTTCACAAATGAACTGTCGACGACTAGACCATTTATCCTGTCGTCAGTCCGGAAAGTTGCATATTCAGATTGGGAAAAACTTGAAAGTGTTGCAACGTGAATCATGTTAAAGATGACTATCGGCCATCTGTTTATCTTACGCATGCGGGAAGACAGGAAATTTCAACTGATCTATGTTATCGACTCCTTTCATCGCATCATTAACTAGCCAACTGAAGAACTTCTGTAGCGCCATTTTAGTAATGTGTTTGACATAAAAGGCCTTCTTGGCGTTGTGCGACCGGTATAGTGAATTAAAATGAATCCCCTTAAAGATGAATCCCCAAGTCATTTTTATACGTGTAATTGTTACAGTCAAAGTGTGAAATCAGGCAATGTTGACATTGCCTAAAATTTTTAGGCAATGTCGACATAAGTCGTTTCACTCGGGCAATGTCGACATTGACTGAAATTGTTAGGCATTGTTTACAATGCCTGAATTTTGCTCAGATTTTCTACACACTTTGCCTGAAATTTTTATCTGTGATGGAATAGCAGCAGGTAAATTTCGGCATATGTCGACATTGCCTAAAAATTTCAGGCAATGTCAACATTGCCTTATTTCATACTTAGACTGTAACATATATGTGTTTTCTGTTATTAATGTTGTAGAACTGTTTTCTATTACTGCTTGTTCCTTTATTTCATTTGAACTTAATAAAGTTTTGGCAGTTATTAATGTTTCAGAACTGTTTTATATTACTGCTTGCAACGTTTAAGGGGCCATCCATATAGTACGTACGCAAAAAGTCATATTTTCAACCCCCTCCTCTGTTGCACACATTAGCAAACCCCCTCGCACGGTGAAAATTAATTTTTAGCCATAGCCAAAAAGCATTTTTTACTATTTAATTAAAGGTTTTTAACATTTAAATAACCGTGGGAACAATAGTCGGGACCCTTTATTTGACCGCGAGAGAGTAATTTTGTTCAAATAAAATGTTTGTGTGAATATACCAGCCTTCTATCTATTTATAAATTTGAATGTGCGTACGTACAAATTCAGTCGTGACCCCCTCCCTGCCGTACGCTTCCGTACGCAAAACCACCTAAATCTCAAGTCCCCCTCGGTGCGTAGGTACTATATGGACGGCCCCTAATTTTCAACTCATTTAATTTTTGTTATGTTACACATTGGTGCATGCATAGCTCCATATACAGTGCTATTCCATCACGAATAAAGATTTCAGGAAAAGTGTGTAGAAAATCTGAGCAAATTTCAGGCATTGTTAAACAATGCCTAAAATTTTCAGTCAATGTCGACATTGCCCGAGTGAAACGGCTTATGTCAACATTGCCTAAAAATTTCAGGCAATATCAACATAGCCTGATTTCACACTTTGACTGTATAACATAATAATGACTTCCCATCTCTTTATTATATGTAGAATATTAACTTCCTCTGCATTTTTATAGCTCCCCTATAATGATACGAAGTATAATTTATAAAATGATTTCATGATATATTAAATTTTACAAAAGTACAAAAGATGAAGCTTCGTAAGTGAAATACAGTAATTAAACATGCAATAAGAGTAGCGTTTATGTAAGTGAAGAAAAAGAATCCATCAAAAACATATAATATACTGTAAGAATCTGGAAACGTACAAATTTCGTATACAAATGTGCTGTTTTTAAATTATTGTTGGCAGTAGAAATTCTATACAGGGATTCTTTATTATACGTGTAATAATGAGGTGGGATTCATTTTTTCAAGGGATTCATTTTAATTCACTACACCGGTTCCCGTCAGAACACCGAAGTACGTTAAACAACGCGTAACGTGGTTAGTACCATAGATGCAATAAACGTTTTTTACTTTTTTTATTTTCTCCACGTTTTTGTTTTTCAAACGTTTTTTATTATAAAAACGTTGAAAAAATATAAACAGATCTTCTGAAGCGAATTAGCTTTCAACTGTTAGCTATAGAATATAGTCGATTGCCCAAGAAAAAGCAAGGCCACATAAGAAAATGTGGACCTGTGTTTTGAAATTTATGCTATTATTATTGCTGTTTATTTCATTTCACAGTCGTTTTGCATAGTGTTACTTGAGTGTGGTAAGGCACTTTCATTAATCTCTTTCAGAAAAACGTCGGTAACGTTTTTATTCAACGTTTTTTAACTTTTTAAATTTCTGTAAAAAATTTTACGTTTAAAAAAAATATTTTTCAAAGTTTTTTTACATCTCTGGTTATTACTTGCATGGGCTACTATGCAGTTATCAAGTCGTGGTGCAGGCAGCCGATCAAGCCGTTCAACACAAAGCTCTTAATTTCGTGATGGAGCCAAGGTACAGCAGGCATTTGCATTTGAAATGATGTAGGCTACAATCATAAAGTAAAGTTGTACTTCGGCTCATGCAGCAACTCATGAGCTTAGCACAAGACGAATAGTGCCAGCCCATGTTAATAAGTAACAAATTAATTAATTAATCTAGAAAGAGCAACGGCCTTCGGCAACTATTTAATTACTGTTTGAAATGCTATTGGAGTGAACGATAACAGATTAAATTTTTAATTTTAAGTATATGAGTATCCAGAACACTCTTTATGTCCACCAGCATAGCCAGTATCTTTGCTGGTGGGCAAGAAATCTGCTTCTGCCATTGGCGTCTATTAATAGACGTCAATGGCTTCTGTCCACCAGTGGGCGGAGCAACCGGATTTGTTGTTAAACACTGGATACCCTCATGAAGTCAAAAAATAAATTCGAACTAAATTAGAGCACACCGATATAATCCAGAGTATGTCAAAATTAATATTAGTAATATTAAAAATTTCTCAAACATATTAGAGAAATATAAAATTTCAAGCAAAATCCAACGATTCAAAATTTGAATGCTTCTAGTCTGCGTCACGGCCTCCTCAAACTCAACGAGAGTTAGTAACATAATATATTTCTTTCTTCCTTGGACAAATAATACCAAGAGGGCGCCTGAGCCTATGCAGGCTTGCTAAACGACTGAAGCCAGCTATGAGCGTGTGGGTGGAGCCTATCCGCCATATTTATTCGCTCAAAACATTCGCTTCGGCGTCCTCTTAATATCCTTTTGTATATCAATTATCCAACTTTCAATGATTCTTTTATTTAATTATTCAATTATAAATTATATGGAACGTATTCGATTCACCCTTGGATATCACCTATCGCAAACGCAATAGTTTTGAGTCAACAAAAAAGGCGTCCACGACTGGCTTCAACCTACAGGCCCATGCGTCCTCCTGGGTATTATTCATCCAAGCTTTCCTCTGCATTTTCATCATCTTCTTCTTCTTCGTCTTCCTCTTCGTCTTCTTCGTTTTCATCATCATCATCGTCGTCGTCGTTGTCGTCGTCTCGTCATTGTCATCATCATCATCATCGTAGTCGTCGTTGTCATCATTGTCATGAATGTCATCGTCACTAATCCAAGCATTACAATTCTGTAAATGTAAATGTAATTTCTATATGTCTGATCTCTATATTCCTCCTGATTATTCATAGGATTCGGCTGATTTTTATAGCTGCTTCGGGACATTGTATTTTAACCATTTTTGTCTTAGAAGGTATCACTAAGCGCTTAATTTTCTTACATTTATGTAGAGCATCATTTTGTCTCATCTCTGAGTTTCTAATCTAAGACCGCATTCATGCTTATTAAGATGACGTCAATAATACATAATATGGTAATCTATTTCGACATTGTTCAAACGACTTACGAAGCGCTTCGCAAGACGATAGTTGGTATTTTTGCATAATGTTTGGAGACAGAAATGTTGCTAGGAGTTCCAGTCGATCTCGTAAGTCTGTTTTAGGTTGGATCTATACATCTGAAGCCGCTTCTTTTCGAATATTTTCAAAATTATCTGTATTTTCAAATTTAAAGCTGTGTGTCTTCTCGACAATGTCTAAGTAAAAGATGTTCACAGGCGGGTTTTGCGGAAATGACAATAGGTCACTCAAATTGACCCATGACCCAGGTGACCCGCTGAACCCATGACGGTTCTTGTCGGTTAATTCACCGCCAATAGGGTTAGGGTTTGGGTTAAGGTTTGCGTTAGGGGTTTGGGTTAGGGTTTGGGTCAGTGTTAGGTTGGCGGTGAAATTAACCGACAAATACCCCCATGACCCATGTGATCCATGACTTTAAAATTACTTTTAATATTTAGATATTTTCAAAGACGCTAAGCCTCTTGACCCCCACTTCCACCCCTCTCCACCTGTCAGCAACTGTCAAACTTTTTCAAACCCCTCCCCTAGTTTGTAGACGTAATTATTGGACAGCCCCTAAGCGCAGGTCAAAGAGCATGTTTCCTTGTGCAGGTGGTCGATCCGTGAACAGAAACGACGGGCTCGGCGGCCAACCGATGCGTCGAACCAATGCCCACCCCGGAGGTGATGAGCTGTCTAAATATTTTCTACATTGGCGTGCCTAAGAGCGGTGGATACCCGGAACCAAAGTAAATTTGGATGCCCCCGCTGCCACCTCGGCGTTAGGGTTTTACGAGCAAAAAAGGTCGTCGAGGCAATTTGGATGCCCTCCCCCATCTGGCGGATGCCCGAAGCCACCGTCCCTCTGCTGTCCGCTACTGATTTTTATTATGTTAATATGTCTCACAAATCTTGCAGAATTTATGTGATCGATCTGCCACAAAATGCAGACATCGTCATAATTCTCAGTGGTTTTCACACAGGCTTACTTAGCCTCCTAAACCACTTAAAATCACATTATTATTATTATTATAATTATCATCATCGTCGTCGTAATCAGGGATATTTCTAGGATTGTGAATTTCGGAGTGTCGACCTCAAATTGGGGGAGAGGGTGTTGGGGGTGTTAGGGGGGTGTAAAAATATCCCTGGTCGTAATCATTGTGAATGCGATTACGGCCGTAACCGAATCTGACAGATTCGTTAGATTCGGCTCCGAAGTCGAAGGCAAAGTTCGGTCTCTTTAGTACGATCTGCCCTGTTGTGTAAAAACCATTCTGTTTCACCCATCCATTCATTCGCATAATGGTCTTGCCGTGTACTCTCATTCTTTGATGTCTATCTCTGCAAGACCAATCTTGTATCCTACAGTCCATAGGCTTATTTTGAAAGCATTTCACTAGTTGCCATCACTATCTTCTTTGATTGATATGTCTTACTTCAGGGTTGTCCAACTGGCGACCCGCGGGCCGGATCCGGCCCGCAGGACAGTTTCATCCGATCCGTCACCGAGTTTGGAAAAATAAAAATTTTAATTATGGGACCGGTTATTACCGTTATTTTTAGGACTAGGAGGTTACCAAATTGCTTACTTATCCACAGGACATAGAACAAGAAAAAATTTAAAATGTGTAATGTATTGTTTCGTTGGGTCTTTTACCTACATTTACACTTTACACTGTTAATTATTTAGATTCTTAGACTTGTAGAATTAGTCTTAGACCATGTGCGGCCCCCGACGTTGGGTTTGTGGTCCAATGCGGCCCGCAATCTGATTTATAAAAGCTAAGTGGCACACATAGTGCTACTGATCTACAGAGTTCATATGCTAGACTTAGGGTCGCCTGACCTGCATTTGTCTTTTTTGAAGTGACTCTTTCATTACCGGGCAATTCTCATGTGACAGTCAGGGTCGATGGGACAGGATTTCAACAAGGTAAGACCAGTCTCTGCTTTTGTATTCTTCGGAATTCTAGTCAATGTGAATGTTGATCAATTCGCTACTTGAATCTGTAAAGTTAAGGCCACTGTTGGCCGCCCTTATCATTATATATATATATATATATATATATATATATACTATGACGACATTATTTTGATTGTCTGTTCAAGTTCAAATCATCCGATTTAAGAGGTCATCTCATGGAAAGTGGCTTTGAATATTTCCTTCTAAGATTGTTTTGACTGATCGGTATTAAGTATATCATCCGGAATGTTAGGATCGAACCTTTTGGTTTGTACGTTGTTTGAGGAAAGCGCGTTAAATTTGTAGGTCAGGTCAGAGATGGAGTGCATGTGCATACTACAGACGGATTGACCCGACCTCGACCAGGCAATGAGGACGTTGGTAAGAAAAATCCCTGGAACAAATAGGGTTTATGGGACAGAGGTCTCACTGATGTAGGCCTACATATTCGTGTGTAATCAATGTCTCGAAAGTCCTGGTTTGTTTGTTGAGACGTGTCTTTGAACAGTTAAAATGTTAATCCAAAACTTCAGTAGATTCCAATATATTTAGAGAGATAGATAGATAGATAGATAGATAAAAGAGAGAGAGAGAGAGAGAGAGAGAGAGAGAGAGAGAGAGAGAGGAAGTTGGAGCGTTGCCAAAGTCGTTTATCACACCGTGACAGTTTGCCTCACTGCCAGATTGAAGTTTGATCTATAGGTATGTGAGAGACCCGCATTAAGCTTCTGCTCCACAAACCTGCATGTGCAGAGATAGTCCCATAAATTTCACAATCAGTTATTACCATAGGCGGAGTCTATCAGCGGCTATGGGCCTAAGCGCCCCCTCCCATAAATATCCACCAAATTTTGTTGCTTATGGAACAGGCGAAATGACCATTTTAGCCTCTCATTTTAGCATATTCTCATATATATATATATATATATATATATATATATATATATATATATATATATATACATACATACATACATCGTACATCTATATAACAAAGCATTGAAAGTACACGAAAAATACGAAATAGCTGATGATCTATGAATTTTTGCTCGTCAGACTTTTTCAGAAGTTGAATTTAAGCTGAAGTTAAGGTAATCTCAATCAACTTCTCATTCAACTCCAGAAAATGGCTGACAAGCGCAAAACGGTCATCAGCTGTTTCGTGTATTTACATTTTATTTCTACCCTGCGTCCATTATTTTTGCAAGCCTCCAAAATTTTGCGCCTACAAAAACAACTAGCGCCCGGGAACCGCTACTGGGATTTAGCCCCTCCCAGACAGAAACCAACTCCGCCCATGGTTATTTACATGGTTATTTATGGTTACATCAGTGGTTTTCACACAGGCTACTTAGCCTCCTAAACCACTTAAAATCACATTATTATTATTATTATTATTATTATTATTATTATTATTATTATTATTATTATTATTATTATTATTGCTTCACATTGGATACAATAGAAACCTCAAGAAATAAGATTACCGTAAAATGTTGACACGGTAGAAACTGCACATATAACTGCACATTTGTTATATAACTGTTATATAACTGTTATATAATTGTTATATAACTGTTATACAGTATAACTGCACATTTATAACTGCACATTTGACGTCCATGAAAATGTCTTGACAATGCATGCATCATGTGGAGTATTTTCAGTCACCAAATGCTTTACATTTGTTTCAGTTGCGAGAATTGTTACACTTATGTTGGGCATCGTCCTCCTTGTCTGTCTCGCCGGGATATGCATCCTGCTCGAATCTCATCCGTCCTTCAAAATTGACAAGAGCACCTCCTAAGGAAGCTGTCAGTGAATTCTACTGCCATTTAGGCTTTCAAACTGGGCACATTTTATATTTATACATTTAATACTTTTTATACATTTAATATTTTATAAAGCATTTTAAAATTTTATTTATCGGATAAATCTATGAAAACATTTATTTTGCAAATTTTCTTTCATTATTATCAAGTGAGTAGGCACTTAGGAGGGAAATTCTGATGTTAGCCTACGTGAACGACATAAGCTAACTCGTCGACTCGAGAAACATTTTAAAATTAAAATGAAGATATTTAATAAATTTGAAAGATTAGCTAAAATGGATCTGTAATTATTTGAAAATAATTTGTCGCTCTGCATTTGCTTATAGAGTTTTACTACTTTTGTGTCTTACAATATATCTTGTGTTATTGGAACTGAAATTGTCATGTTTTAGACTATAGGTCAAGTTTTCGATGCTAATAATAAAACTTTATGCTTTAAAGAATTACTATTCTAACAAGATTTACTGGTGATGCCATTGTGAAAAATTCTGTCCGGCGTTTTATTCACGCTGATCTGAATTTAAAGTACCTGAATAAGAGGGTGTAGCATAGTATGCGCACCAGTAGTTTGCGCACCTGGGAGTTTGCGCACCCGTAATTTGGGGGCAGGTAATTTGCGCACCGGTAGTATGCGCACCCGTAGTATGCGCACCATGTTAAGTTTCAACGGTTAATAACAGTTAATAACAATGCGTTGCATTCATTTATAGCCTGACCACTCCACAGTCCAATTCACTGAACTTACTAACGACCGTTCTCCCATCTTCACGGTACGTCTTGGATGGAGGGGGAACGAAGAAATAACTAAAGGGAATACAAAACCCGTGAATATTACAGTGAATGGGTTGTGTTGGAGGCATAGGCGGCGCACTCCTATCGGCCCCGTCGGCCCAGGCGGGCCGGGGGGAAGGTACCCCGGCCCGCCATAGGTCGGGCCGGGGTACTTTTTAGGAAGTAAGAACTGAAGAATTGCGATTCTTTAAATTGTTTGGTTAAATTCTCACTTCGAATTTCGAAAAAAGCCGCTGTCGCTGGAGGGCGAATGCTCTGCCGAATAGGGCTTTATAGTTGCAAGATCAGATAAGATCAGATAGGCATGTCATATTCTCCTTTTACCAGAAGGTGTCAAACACGGCAGTCATAATCTTATTAGATTACACAGCTGCTGTCGCGGGAGGAGGAATGCAGTGCCCAATAAGGTTTCATAGTAGAAAGATCAGATAAGATCAGGCAGGGGTCATATACACCTTTAACCCGAGATGTCAAACGCAGCAGTAACGTACGTCTATAAGTTAACATTAGATTAAAAGACGGCGGAAGGCCCTTTGACGAACCAAGTGGGGAGACGGTGGGCGAAAAGGCGAAGGGCAGCAGAGGGCACCAGAGAAGCAGTAGAGGGCGTTAGAGTGTTTCACCGAGAGATGGCAGTCTGATTTGGGTCCCGATCGAAAGTGATCAGTTAGAGCTTCACCGTGTTTGCATAAATTGCGGAAAGCAATCTAACGACTTCAGGGATTGATTCAATCGTTCAACAGACAACAGCGCTTCGCCATCGACACAATGGACAAGTTTGTTGTTAAACGTCGTAAACTGAATGTCGAAGACCCTGAACAAACTGTAAGTACTTCAGATACAACATCTGCGCAAATTATTCCATAGTGATGAGTGTAGGACTAGGACTATGCTACGAAAAACTATAATCGTATAAATCTCAACACTAGACATGGTCACCCCCAAGATTTATGGGACTCCCCCGAGTTGTTTTTCGCCATAGTTTTCATCCATCCTTCCCAATCCTATTGTATGGAGCCTTATTCTTGATTTTATATCTTCTTGCTGACTGCCTGTGCTTTCAATGACACCTTCAACACATCTGAATGGCCTGACTCTTTCCATGTTTTTGTCCATTCATTGTAATATTCACGATTTTTGTATTCCCTTTCGTTGTGTTGTTAAAAACATTTTATTTTTGTTTACAATTACAGTACACATGGACTACTGCCTTCTTACAAATGTGATGAAATAAAAGTGTTGCAGAATGCAAATGTTTAAAACCGTGCCAGTTCACCTTGTGAATAAACATCTTACACTCCCAGTGGCGTGAAGGGAGTTGTGGGCATACGGGGCCTAATCGATAAAAACCTTCTTAAAACGTTTCTTTTGTTATAAATCACAATTGAAAATGCATTTTGGCTATCTACTGTAAGTTAGTTAGGCACCTCGACCCTCAACGACCGCTGCCGTTATATAGTAAACGGGCCGGGGTACTTTTTATTGTCTTCCGCCGCCTCTGGTTGGAGGTGTGATTGAAAGAGACGGCAGCCAGCAAGAAGATATAAAATGAAAAATATCAAAGGGGCTCCATACAATGGGATTGGGAAGGATGAAAAACTATGAGAAAAAACAACTGGCCCGTCTCCACATTTCGTTCGTCTAACTTAAGTGCCTTCATCCGTCTTTTAATCTAATGTCAACTGACACACATACGTTGCTACGGTGTTTGACACATTCGAATTATAAATGTGTATATGACATACTTATCTGATCTTGCTACTATAAAGCCTTCTAGGCCTACGGCAACGCATTCGCCCCCGCGACAGCAGCTCCTCATTCGTCTCAGTGCCTTCTTCCGTCTTTTAATCTAATCTTATTTAATCTCCGTCTTTTCATCTAATCCAATAAGCCTATGACCACCGTGTTTGACACCTTCGGGTTAAATGAGTATATGATATGTCTATCTTGCCTATCGGATCTTATCTGATCTTGCTACTATAAAGCCTTATTTATTCGGCAGTGCCTGCGCCCTCCCACAACAGCAGCTACCTTCTGAATTAGAAACGAAAATTAAATAAAACAATTTAAAGAATTACAATTCTTCAGTTCTATGGCGAGCCGGGGTACTTTTAAAATTACCCCTACTTTCAACGGTTAAATCATTTATAGCTTGACCGCTGGACGCTGGCTTAGCAGTTGCCAAGTAACAATTAACAACTGGCCTTTTGTCTGTACCTACCCTTTATAAAGTCCGGACTGTTATTATACACGGACTAAGTGCAATGGCATCCGTTGAGGAAATTCGATTTTTTGAAACAACTAAGGGAAAGAAAGGCATTGCCTATGCCGGGTATGAGTATAGATTTGCGAAGTTTGTTGATGGAGGCATTCATAAGTACTGGCGGTGCGTAAAAAAGAAGTGTTGCGGCAGCGTGAAGACAGCGGTAGACGACACTGGGTTGATTGAAATTAACCAGCTTTGTCATGTGGCCAACCCGGAGCAGACCGAAATACGTGTTACAGTTGCTGCCATGAGAAAGAGAGCGGCTGAAGAGACCGGTCCACTTCCAAAACTCTACAAAGAGGAAGCTGGTAAGGTCGCAGGAATGCCAGACGCCGCAGCTCAACTGCCATCTTATCCACAACTACAAAGCGGTTTGCAATGGCGAAGAAAACAGAACCTAGCAGCGCCGCTTCCTCAGAGCCGAGCTGACTTAAACATTCCAGATAATCTTCGAACAACACTTGACGGTCGAGTATTTCTGTTGCATGCATCAGTTGACAAAGACATGATTATATATGGCACACAAGGTAAGAATTGTTTTATATAAGACCAGTGGGTCCCACGTCTTTTAGGCAGAGAGCCACATCCACTAGTTTGGGGCCATCCATATAGTGCAGGGGTGCACAACCAGTGGCCCCCGGGCCACTGGTGGCCCGCCGACGTTTTTTATTGGCCCGTGGACGTTTCCAGGATTTTAATAGAATGTGGCCCCAAAGGCTTTACATTGACGTCCAAAGGTTTTCTTGTTTGCATATCTGCGCTACACTTTAAGCCTTGTTATTATCATTTATTATTACTTTTCCCCTGATGTTACGAAATTCACGAATTGCTGTTATCAGTTCAACAAAGCATTTAAAATTCGTCCTCTGCTCTCCCACATCTGTATAATATGGAATGTCATGGTAGGAGGCTAAAGTCTCTTCTATAAATAACTTGAATTGATGGCAACTTAGACCCTTGGAACGAATGACTTCTTCTGTAGCGCTAATATGAAAGCAAGAAAGTCTTCGGGGCCACTTTAAAGCCTTTGCGACTATTTGGAAGCACATACTTGTGTGAACAGACATATTTTGTAATGAAATATAACAAAAATATTCTAAGGTTCAGATTGAGTGCTCGGTTTTGAAAGTTGCAACAAGTGAACTGCCAAAAATGTTAATAAAAATGTTAACTTAAAGACATTCAGTCTCAACAACTCCATTTGTTAAAAAAGGCGATTGACCTTTTGCTTGTAACTTTTATGAATTTATAATTGAACATGGTCATCGTATTTTTTGATTAACAAGGCCTTAACCATTTACAGTTAATTACAGTAATAATCGTTTCAATTTCATTTGTTTCTAGTGGATTGATTGTATTCATCAGAAATTCTATTGGTTCCATAAGTCCTGTCGAAATAAATTTTATCCATATCCATATTAAATATTGCTATTAACGGTTACTGTCAACGTACCACTTCTGCATTAGAAAAAGCGCACGTGGCCCGCTGAGTTTTTGAACCGAAAAATGTTGCCCTTCGTCCTTAATAGGTTGTGCACCCCTGATATAATGCGCGTTCGCTTATTTTAAGGCAATTAATTAGGACATAGTCACAAAGCATTAGTTAACTAATAACTTAAAAGTTTGTGAAATTAAAATATCGAAAGATGTTTAATATTAAAATAACCGTGGGAACAATACTTAGGGCCATTTGTTTGGCCGCGAGAGAGTAATTCTGGTCAAATCAAGTGTTTGTGTGAATAAACCAGCCGGTGTTTAATCTAGACTGCTGGACTCCGGGGGGGCTGCCAAAACCGGGGGAATTCTGCTAGGGGCTGCTGTTAGTCCCAGTGGTATGCCAAAATTTCCGGTGGTATTTGAAATTAGGCGGAATGGGAAATTTTCCACCCGGAAACGGCCTACATTAAACACTGATACCAGCCACCTATCTATTCAGTAATTTCAATGTGCCTACGTAAAAATTCTGGCGTGACCGTTTATATTCAGTACACGACATCTCAAGCAATCTCACCTCCCTTGTGTGCTTTCGTACTAATTAGACGGCCTCTTTTTGTACTAATGCAATTCACAACTGTTCTCGTGGCAATTACTTAATTAAGTGTGTGATAATTGTGTTTTACATAGAAAATCTGCAACTGCTTTGTGCAGCGGATACGGTGCTTGTGGACGGAACCTTTGATGCCTGTCCTAATCTCTTTTCTCAGCTTTTCACAATTCACGTATTTAAAGAGGAGCGTCTTCTACCTTTGATCTATTGCCTTCTCTCAGACAAAAGCGCAGCGACCTACGTTGCAGTCTTTGGCATCCTGCAAACTGAAGCCGTTAAGGCAAACCTCGTGTTCCAACCTCAGCGATTTATTTCAGATTTCGAATCAGGAATAATCCGTGCTGTGGCAGCATCCTTTCCTAATGCCTCTCACAAAGGCTGCTACTTCCACTTCACACAGGCTATATGGCGCCAAGTTCAGAGTCTGGGTCTCGCCGGTCAGTATCGTAATGATGCAGCAGTCAAGTCATCTGTTCGACAACTGATGGCGCTTGGCTTCGCCCCATTGACATTAATACGCACGGTTTTCATGCAGCTTGAAGCACATGCTCCAGCCATTCTGCAAACTCTTTTCAGTTATTTTCGCACTCAGTGGTTAACTGCAGTTCCCCCCCGTATTTGGAATGTCCACAACATGGAGCAGCAGCTAAGAACTAATAACCACCTTGAGGGCTGGCACTACGGGTTTAACAGACTCGTAACCCAGCACCATCCGAACGTGTGGCGATTGCTTGCAGCATTGCAACAGGAGCAAGCGGTAGGTGTAGCATAGTATGCGCACCAGTAGTTTGCGCACCTGGGAGTTTGCGCACTAGGAATTTGCGCACCAGGGTTAGGGTAAGGGTTAGGATTGGGTTTAGGGTTAGGTTTAGGGTTAGGGTGAGGGTTAGAGTTAGGTTGAGAGTTAACTTTAACCCCAACCCTAATCCTAACCCTGGAACGCCCCTGGTGCGCAAATTCCTAGTGCGCAAACTCCCAGGTGCGCAAACTACTGGTGCGCATACTAATGTAGACCCAAGCGGTAACCGACGTGACCATCCAACAACTAGCAGCAGGACAAGTAATTAACACTGTTATATGGCTAAGGTTGTTAGAAAAGTTAACTTTTTATACGTCGATTGAAGTTTACCAAATGCTTTTAATCCGTTATAGGCAGGCTTTTGATTTCTTGTACTTATGGCCTATTCATATTCGGTATTTGACTTTAAATGTTTATAGATTGTTGCACGAGTGAGTCACAGAACCCAGAAGGTCGAGAGGCGCATCAAACGTCTGTGCGACCGCTACACCAGAGGTCGCATCACTGTGATGGAACTGGTTGTTGGGACAAGTCACTGCCTCATGCAGTTTTAGCTTTTAAAAACATTTTTATGTGCTATCCTTGAACATGCTTGCAAATAACTCAATAAAAGAAGGAAAGGACTTATCAATACTGCTAGTAAACGACTTATCAATACTGCTAGTAAACGACTTATCAATACTGCTAACACTCATCTTGCCTTAGTACAGCTGCGCAAATAATTGGTAAGAAGTCGTCCATAAAGGACGTAACGCGAATTTCAGATTCTATTGACCCCCTTTCACCCCTGCGCAGGGCCGTCGAGATAAAATAGGGAGGATATTGATTCAGGCTTCTTTTTTCAAAATCTTGACAAACAAAGAAAGTCATCCTTTATCCTTATATTAAAAAATGTTTACAAGCAATAGCAGCGTCATTTTACACATTTCTTGGGGAAGATAATTTTGGGCCATTTGTGGACAAATTTTGCAATTTTTGGTCTAATTTTGGAAATTTGGGTTTTCGACATTTATTTCTTCATTTTTTAAAGTTAAATAATTTTTCCTGGTCATCGCGGCCCTTTGGCTTATCGCAGGGCCCGGATACAAATGTACCCCGGCCCCCCTCTCGTCGACCCTGCACCTGCGTAACGCGGCGTAACAAAAAACCTGGACACCTAATATGGCGTACGAAAAGCAAACTAAAGGTCGTTCACCCGTCTATTTTGTCCTTCCTCACTCATACTAACAAGCCAAGACAGGCATCCAAATACCCTGACAAGCAAATAACGAAAAAAATTACTTAAAGATAATTTTTTGCGTTATTAACCGTTGAAACTTAACATGGTGCGCATACTACGGGTGCGCATACTACCGGTGCGCTAATTACCTGCCCCCAAATTACGGGTGCGCAAACTCCCAGGTGCGCAAACTACTGGTGCGCATACCAATGTAGACCGGAATTCATTACCATATCACTTCGTATAACTAACACTTTACCATCTTGCAAATCCGGTCCAAAAACATACCTCTTTGACTTGACTTATCCCTCTTAGAGTGCTTCCCGCTGTCCTGACTGATCTTCCGGATTGACCTGGCTCTAATTCTATTTGGATTTGGTGCGCCATCGGCTGATGCCCTGAACATTATGATAGTGGCGCCATAGAAGTTTATTTATTGATTGATTTGATTACATCCAGACGCCCTCGGTCATTATTGATTGATTTTGATTGAAGATAATTTATTTCAAAGTCAAAGTCAAACTCAAAGTACATATACATATGCAGAACTAGTACAACTAAATAAGTAGCATAATATGAACCTAATTTACAATGTAACAATGTAACACATAGTATGAGAGTTCATTTATGACATAGTAAATGAGTTCATCAGATCAATATAATATTAAATATTTGCTAAAATATATGAATAACAGCATAATAAACAATTAATAAGTGGAATTTCGATTGAAAACTATAAACTCATTAGGTATAACATTAATTATAATGTTGAATTTGTTACAATGTAATAAAAAACAATTGAAATAATAGAGAAAATAGAAAGCCGGGAGGAGCCAACTGACTTCTGGTGTCAATGAAACTGACACTGCTTTCATTTTATGTTAGTTGATTCTGAAATTAGTCTAGTTAAAGCGCTTTGATAAATTCACCCAACGTCGAGTTAGGTTCAAACTATAGAATAGCAGGTCATCATCATCTCATCATCTTTGCTTTCTGCCAACTCATCAGCGGCAATAGCTAGACACAAAATGCTTCCAAGAAGTTCTATCTTCTGTCAATCGTCTTTCTTCTACTATTGTAATTCCTTTCATGTTCATGTCTTCTCTGATGTTGTCCATCCACTTTTCCTGGGTCTTCCTCTTCCTCTGTTTCCTTCTATTTGAGTGTAGAGAGCCTTGTATGGTAGTCTCCTTTCATCCATTCTGTTGACATGCCCATACCATTTTAGTCTTTTTCTTCTAATTTTGTCGATTATTGTATCCTTCATGCTGAGACGTTGTCTGATGTCTTCGTTTCTTATTTGTTGTAGTCGGGTTACTCCCAGGATTCTCCGTAAGCACGTCATTTCGGCCACCAGTAGCCTCCTTTCGTCTGTTTCTTTCATGCTCCATGTTTCTGCTCCATATGTAATTTGTGGGACTACTATGGTGTTGTATATTGTGACTTTTGTTTTTATGTTTATGTCCTTGCTGCTCCAGATTTTTCGTAATCTCCCCATCGTTTGTAGTCCTTTGGCGATTTTTTGTTTTATGTCTTCTTGATGACTTCCATTACTGACAATTTCTCCTCCAACATAGGTGAAACTTTCGACTTGTTCTATTGTTGTGTTATCTAGTGCTATTTTGATTTGAGCTTTTCCCTTTCTGCTGACTGCCATGGTTTTCGTTTTCTTTGGGTTGATAGTTAGTCCAAATCTTTTGCTTGTTAGATTGACTTCATTGGTCAGTGTTTGAAGATCTGATTTGTTGTCTGTTATCAGGCTGACATCGTCTGCAAATTTTAGATTGTTTAATTTTTCTCCACTACATTTTATGCCTATGTCCAGATCTCCAATTGCTATTCTAAAAATTACATCCAGAATGATAATGAAAAGTGTTGGAGACAACATGCATCCTTGTCTCAGTCCTACATTTGTCTTAAACCATTCTGACATTTCAGTATCTAATTTCACTGCACTTTCTGACTTCTGATATATTGCCTGTATTAAACGGATGAGTTTTTCTTCAATGCCTGCATGCCTCATTGTTTGCCACAACCCTTCCTGTCACACTGAGTCAAAGGCCTGTTTGTAATCGATGTAGTTAATATAACAGCTCTTGTTTGCCTCGATTGTTTTTTCCAGTAACTGCCTTATGACAAAGAGTTGATCAATTGTACTTCGCCCAGGACGGAAGCCTGCCTGCTCTTCACCCATAATTTCCTCTACATATTTGCTTATTCTTTTTTGAAGTACCTTGGAGAAGACTTTGCTTGGTGTACTCAACAGCGTTATTCCTCGGTAGTTAGTGCAGTCTTCTTTATCACCCTTCCTTTTGTAGATGGGTACAATCATTCCTTTTCCCCAATCATCTGGGACTGTTTCATCTTTGTATATTTTATTGAAAAGGTCATGGAGCAGGTCTGTCATTGTTTCTCCACCTGCTTTCAATAGTTCTGCAGGTATGCCATCTATTCCTGGTGCTTTGTTCCTTTTCAGTTCTTTTATGGCCTGCTCTACCTCTTCTTTTAGTATGTTTTCTGTGGTTTTATGAAGATTCGTACTTGGCACTTGAAGTAGTATGTCTTTATCCGCTGCAGTATTTAGGTTATACAGTTCTTCAAAATGTTCTTTCCATCTCTTTTGTATCTTTCCATCTCTTTTGTATTTCATGATCTTGTGTTAGTTAATAGCAGGTAAATGTTTCCAACTAAATTTTAACATTTTAGTTCGCCAATTTTAGACAACGTATTTTTAACGTATGGAACTTTTACAGTACCTTATTATACGTATTTATCATCAAAATGCAATACCTACTGTATAATGCATGTGGTCGATGTTCATTATACTCGAGGCACTGGACTGGACAGGCGTAAACTTCAATGAAAAAGTGAAGGGGCACCCTATGCCTTCCTCTTCACTAGCTTAATCTCTCTAAAAGTGGGGAAGGCTCGAGCCTAGCGGCGTAGGCCTAATAGAATTTTGCGTCGGTCTATGCACTGGGCAAAGTTATATTAGATCACTACCATCATCAATTTTGAAATACAAGGTGAAATTTGCAGGATTTACACTATGATTTTTGCACTGTTGACGTCGAAATGACGGTCATTCATTTTGCTTGCCGTAAACAAATGATATTATGGACTTCTGTTACTTACTGTATATTGCATCGATATTAGGTTAATGCACCACGCTATTTTTCTTGTGTAGAACTAGGAATACGTTACCAAAACATGGGCGTTCCTCAAAACGTTCAACACTTTCATTTAAGTGATTGCTCTGAAATTTATGTGTTTCAATTATTGAATCGTGTAAAAATACTAAGTCATGTTTTTTGGAACATCAGTCTTCTATTGAAACACCTGACGATGATTCTTGGGATTGACAAATAAAAACCGTGACGGAAAGTTTTGTATAATCTGTTTCAGTTTACACTGTTATGTGGATCTCGAACTTTAAAAATGTCATTTATTTCATAAACAGCCTAAAGCTAGAAAACTTTGAGCGAATATATAATAGGGGTTTTCTAAAAAAAATTAGCTGTCGGCTAGAAGCCTGAATGTTAAGACTGTTACTGCTAGGATTATTCAGTATTGCGACAACCTTGCAAATACATGGTTCGCCAAATAAGCAATGAGAGCCATAAACAAAATCTCAGCGACTCTGTTTGCTATAGCTGGCGTGATTAGCGTAATGAAACTCTCCAATTATCGTTCCAATATGATGGCCATCGAGTCATTGCAAGAAGGTCCAGCAATGCTGACGCTATTTACTACTTTCAAGGAAATCAAAATCGTAGGTCATCACAAATTCGCTCAGAAGCTCGTTCTGACCAATTGGCCTTTGTTCAGACCCTACGTTAGACCGGTTCTGTTTCTAAACTACACAAATTCGAAGATGGCGAGGCGCGCCAGAGCCGCGGGATGGGACGTCCTGCGAATCAATCGATCGAATTCAGCTGGGAACGCCATACCTGAAGGACATGTACATGACAGCATTTCAACGATACGATTCCGCCTTCTATGGATTCGCAAACGGTGATCTGTTGTTCGATGATGGACTTCTTAAGACCCTTGAAGCTGTCAAGCGAGGAGCAACTGGTCTTGATAATAACATTATGATTACAGGAAGAAGAACTGATGTTTTGGTTAACCTGACCGATTCGCGATGGACGCGTGATTCATTCACAGTGGATAAATTGCATACGGTTGCAATACGAAATGGATCTCTGATACCTGCGTGGGCTATAGACTATTTCTTTTTTAGCAAAGAAGGTAATCTTATGATTCTTAACATTTAAATTAAATGGCTACTCCTAAGTGCTAGTCAGTAAGGGTTATATGTAAATATAATTGGGGCTCTACCTAACTCTTAACTCCTGAAAAAGTCTGATGAGCATAACCAGTTTTAATTGTGTCACGCCCCTCATCTGGTGTAATTTAATTGACCCCTAAAACGGGAGAAAAGCTTATATCTGGAGGCTACAATCTAAATCTCAAATCGCCCATGGATTACTAGAAACCCTGGACAGCCAACTGTCTAGGCTACCTTACATCAGGGGGCCGAAGAAATGCGGCATTCTGTGTATTTGCATGTAATTTTTGATTTTTTTTCAACTTGCAATTGCTCGGATTTTATGAAAGCTAAAAACATGAAGTATACATTAATGTTTTGCATTTGTATTCGTCTTTGAAACCATCCGTGCAGAATTTAATAAAAGTTGGGATGAGGGTACACAATCTGATCTGAAAACCTCTCCAAAAATCGTTTTAAAATTTCAAACTGTGCAGCTAAAGCTTTTTAGTGGCAACCTACCTTTGGTTGCGGCAAAGTTGTTGGGGAATGTATTTGGAATTCTAAAATAAATCAAACATTTTGAAAATTGGACAATATTTGATTGAGATATATTCTTTCTACCCCGAGCCCCTCCTTCCGATAAATTGTCGTTTCGATCAGTGCAGAACAATGGTTGTATTTATTTTTTATAATTTGCTATATCCCAGGCTATAGAAAAGCTAAAAATAAATGGTATAACCATCGTCTTGCATTTTTATTTCTCTTTCCAATAATCCGAGCAAAATTTTTAAAAAAATTTGAGCGAGGGTCCACAATTTTACCTGAAATAGAACCCCTCTCGAAAAAAATTATTTCAAGCTGTGCAACTACAATTTTGAATGGTAACCAAACTTTGGAGAACGGCTAAATTGTAGGGGAATGTAATTGGAACAAAATAAATCAAACATTTTAAAAATTGGACAAAATTTGGTTAAGATTTAGTTCTAGTCTGCATCACTGCTTCCTCATAGCACACAATGCGCAGCCTTCTACACATCGGCCCCTGAGGTAAAGCGGTCAAACGCTTTTAGCCTCAGTTGGCTGTCCGGGTTTCTAGTAGTCCATGAACCGCCCTTGTTCTAGTCTTGAATTTCCATACAGGTTTAACGGATAATAGTAACCCGTAGTAAGAAGACGTTTTTAATTTTAATATAGTTTTTAACGATATTTTTCTCAAAAATTGAAGATTTTCGAAATATTTTTCAGCCGGTTTATTTTTTTATTGTCAAAGCGATGAGGTCCAAACTTCAAAGGTGAACATAATGATGCAGCACCATAAATGTGAGCATATTATAGGTTAAATAATATGCACAACATTTGCTGTATTTATACATGATATCATATAAGAGTGGTATAAATATCAACACAATGTGTGTGTGTGTGTGTGTTCCGATAATGGTGCACTTATCCAACTGAAGGGTCGTCAGCGCTGTATCTCCTGTATCTCCCATTGACCTTGTCCTCTCATTTCCGGCAAGCCGAATTGTGTCGGTGTAAGAGAAATCAGATTTACTGTATTTGACATTTAAGCCGGATTTTCTTACTTTTTTTACTAATAATTATTTTGGACGTGAGTGTACCAAAAGCACGTCGAGCCGCCTGAGACAGGACTTTCTTAGCCCATGTCACAGCTCAGCGCCCCTGTGGCCAGGCGGCAGGATGATGGCGACGATGAGAAGGAAAATGATTATGATGACGGCGAAGATGATATTTATCGTTTACGTGTTATTATATTTTATGCTTTTATTTTAAGCTATGACATGAACTTTGCAACGTATCTTTTTGATGATGACAACAAAAGCAATGATGATGATGATGATGATGATGATGATGATGATGATGATGATGATGATGATGATGATGATGATGATGATGATGATGATGATGATGATGATGATGATGATGATGATGATGATGATGATGATGATGATGATGATGATGATGATGATGATGATGATGATGATGATGATGATGATGATGATGATGATGATGATGATGATGATGCACCAGTCTCTATGAAAGTCGATGACTCTCCACATAAAAACTGGATCGGTGCCAGAGGAGAACATTGAGACTCCTGCATATTCCTAGCTGTGTTGACCCATTTGTGGATCTGTACAGCATCCATGGAATAATAGATGGTAATTGATTTATGATGTATAAACATTAAACATAGAAAACAAATCCCATGGATTTCGAGAGTACACTTGCCACGTTCTATTTGCCGCTGACAGGTTGTTCGATGAACTGGTCGAGTTTGATCGACATTGTCATCGGTAGACCAGCCTACGACAGCTACTTCGTGGCTATGGCCAGACGTAGTGGCGTCAACGTCATCGACTGTACGAAAACGCTCTTAGCCGTTCACATATCGCAGAAAGGCATTCTAAGTCATGGCAGACTCAACCCCGACTCATCGTTCAATGCCAGACTCATCGGAAATTTCCGACACGCAGAGGGTTATCCAACTAGCGCGAAGTTAGCGACTGCTGTGGATTTCCAAGGAAATATTTTCGTAATTCGGCGACGCTGATCAGTACCCATCACATTAAATCGCATAAGATGTTTTGAACTTTCCTGATATCCACATCCGACACACTTAGAATGTTTTGCTTTTAGTAAGGTTCTTGTTCTATTCGTTAGTCGACACATTGTATTTAATGATAGGTTGAAATAAGTGTGACACTTTGGTAACGGATATTTAGACGAATTAGGCTAAATTTGTGCAATTTTTATGCAGGTGAAAACTCATGATTTACTCTATTCAGTCATGAGGAATTGATGCTCCTGCATTTTGAAGTGACAATGAATCTCTCAACCTTATGTAATCCGCAGACTAGTGTTCAGATGCAATGTTACCGATTTTTTTAGAGCAGTAAACATGTGGGCCTACTTGTAAATGTGGAAATGTAGACTTTGGTATTCGTTCACATACTGTAGGCTAATTAAAATCAAAATAATGTAATTACATCGTGCTTTGAGTTACTTTTTTTGCATTCAGAAAATCATTCAAGAAAATATTTTATTAAGATTTTATTATTATTATTATTATTATTATTATTATTATTATTATTATTATTATTATTATTATTGACGATCTATGAAGCGCAGTAACATAGCCATGAGCCAAAACCAATAGCGCTGTACAGTCAACTATACGATCTGGTGAACAAATACGTTTCTAGGTCTTTAGCGAACATTTCGGGAGAAGTAATCCCGGTCAGCGCGTCAGGAAGCGCATTCCACAGAAGTGGGTTTCCACGAGTCTTTGAACGCTCGCCAAACTTCGGAGTCCTAGCCAGAGGAGGAAGGTACAGCCGGTGGCAGCTGTTGGATCTCAGCTGGAGACGACACCAGGTCGTCGTTTGTCTCGGTACTAGACATGGCAGGTAACCAGGGCAGGCAGGGTTCCGATGGGCGCAAAAAGTCAGCCAACGGACGCTAGTAAACTATGCGCTCCGGCACCCGAAGCCAATGGAGCATTGGAGCCTGTCCCTTAGCACTGGTGTCACGTGATCGTGTCACCTCAAGCCGAAAATAATCCGAACAGAGGCATTGATTACCGACTGCAGTTTATTCAGCTGGTTCCCGAGAAGGACGCTATTACAATAGTCCAGAATCGAGAGTACGAACAAGATGAATAGCGGCCGGTATATAGTAATGTAACAGTGGACTTCTCGTATTTGCCGGAGTTGGAAGAAGCACGAGCGAGCGAGTCACCGCGTTGAGATGCCCGACGAGGGTCAGCGAGGAGTCAACAGACAAGCACCCCCAATAGGCGAAGCTCATTGGACGTGGCCAGTTCTTTGCCGCCTATCTCCAACGGTGTTTGGATCGATAAGGTGGCCCCCTCCTCGGAGTGCTCAGCCACAGCAGCTCAGTCTTGCCCGGATTTAGGGCGAGGCGATTCGATGCCATCCATTCCGCCACCTCACGCACACCGTCCTGGACCCGAGTTCGCAGCCTGCCGGTCTCGCCTGGGGGGCAAGCGGCGTAAACCTGCACATCGTCGGCGCACACGTGCGAGGACAGGCCGAGCGAGTCGATGACACGCCCGACGTCGGCCACGTAGAGGACGAACATCAGCGGCTCCAGGTCCGACCCCTGTGGCACCCCGCAATGGACAGGGCAAGGGACCGACAGAGAGCCGTTCCAGGAGACAGTCTGTGTTCTGTCTCTGAGATAATCTTGCAGCCAAGCCGAAACCTGACCTCCGATCCCGCAGGAAAGCTCGAGACGTCGAATTAGGATATGGTGGTCGACGGTGTCGAAGGCCGCGGAGAGCGAGCAGCCCAAGGTTTCCGCTGGCCACGGCCTCGACAATGTCGTCAAAGATCCTGAGGAGAGCCGTCTCCGTAGAGTGTCCCTTCCTTTACGCTGACTGGTTACTGGGCATGAGGCCGTTCCGAGTCAGGTATCGATGTGGCAGGGGAGCGAACGCCTTCGGGCGCCGAAGATGCCAGTTACATGGAGAGTGGTAGCAGTGGCGTAGCGTGGGGGGACCAGGGACGGCTGCCACGAGTGCATGTTTATGGTGCGCAATATATTGAAACAAATGAATTTCTGTGTCTCATTAAACTGGAGCCTATCTTTTTTGCTCGTCAGACTTTTTCAGGATCAAAGGGCACCAAATAGGAACACTTCTGGACAAACTAAGTGCAGTAACAGAACCTGAAAACCTCTTTGAACTAAGAACTTCTACTTCACAATGCAATATCTGAACGCAGAATTGTTGTAAGGCCTAAGCAGTGTTTAATCTAGACTCCCGGACTCCGGGGGGAAACTGACAACGCCGGGGGGAAACTGACAAAGCCGGGGAAAATTTTGCTAGGAGGCTGCTGTTAGTTGATGTAGCATGCCAAAATTTCCGGGAAGAATTTGAAATTTCCGGGGGAGAAAGGGCAATTTTCCCCTCCGGAAACGGCCTAGATTAAACCCTGGGCCTAAGCACATTCAGAGCAATGTAGAACTATGATTTCAATGTTGCAAACCAGCCTACAACAAGCGTTCCAGTCATGTAGCATGTAAATGAATTGCATTGAACAGTAGCCAATGCCAAATGAGATGCAACTGACATGGGCTAATTACGCATTTCATGAAACTTAACAGTATGTATTATACATGCACTCAGTGGCGTCATTTCACACTTTTCTTGGGGGGCGAGACAATATTTTGCAAATTTTTGACAAATTTTGGCAAATTTTTGGCAAATTTTTGCAAATTTTAGTCATTTTTGCAATTTTTTGCAAATTTTGAGCAATTTTGGTAAATTTTAGGAACAATGTTGGAAAATTTGCAAATTTTTGATATTTTATGGCAATTTTTGCAATTTTTTGGCACATTAATACATTATAAATAAATATTTTCATTTCCGTGGGGGCCACCCCCCCCAACCCCCCAAATGACACCTCTGCATGCACTGATGCAAAGCTGACGTTGGTTTCTAGAAGTATATGTATATAATAATTAGAAGACGTCAGTGTCATTTGGAGACATCCTATAGTCAAATAACCTCGCAATTTTAAATTTCAATGGTCATAAAACGCGACACTCTGAAAATCGTTAGGCCTAAATTTTACAAATCAACAACAGTCTTGCCCAGTCAATGAAAAGGCTCGCTTGCCTAATTTTACCTAGACAGGTAGGCTACCAGCACGAAACACTAGTCTTGTAGAGCTTTGAACGTAGAGTCCACGGTCCACCGGTGTATGATATTTGATTTTCTGAGGCTTGACCGAGATAGACAGTGGCTTTGATTACTCCCCCCCCCTCCCTCGAAGAAATCGTTACGCTACGAGCAAAAGCTTGGCGGTGTGAGCGCTAAGAGAGTTTTGAAATTGAGTGTAACAATTTAAAACGCGATCGATAGGTGCGAAAAGTACTTTGTCAGTCGAAAGAGGGAGCGCCAGGCATTATTCTAGCGTAGAGTTGGACACGAAATGTGTAGTTGAAGAAAACAAAATGCAGTGGAAATTCATGTCATATGCTGATACACTGTTGCTTTGGCGAGTCTTAATTAAATGTCGATAATCTGTTTTCCTCGTCAGACTTTTTGATTGAGATGTTGAGGACGCCACAAGTACATCTTGGCCGGATACCGCTATAGGCCAATTCCGCACTGAGAGCACTGTTATTTTGTATAATAGGACCTACTCGACATGCTCTGTTAATACAGTTAGTATAGTTGTAGCGTCACTCATCAGCGACAGCGATTTCGTCTTTCAATCGCTTTCCATCAGACAATATCAAACTGAAATCAACGAAACTGTACATCCGTAGCTGGAAGATAGAAAGAAGCAGCCTGTCTCGGTGACTCGGATGGCAGGGGTGCTGGTACGAGCAGGGCGCGATTTGTAGGGGGAAGTGGGGAATCTTCCCCTCCCCTTCCCCACTGCCCAACTGCATCCCCCCTACTGCTACATCCCCCACCTCTACATCCCCTCACTGCTACATTTCCCAACAAGTACAACCCCTCCCAAGCTCGACATACCCCCCCCCCACTGCTCCAGGTCACAAATCGCACCCTGGTTACGCGGAGATATAAATCCGCAGGCGTTTAGTAAATGCACATCTGTACACACGTAGGCTTACGGCTAACTTCTCTTGACCTCGTAATTTGGGTTCTTTTATTAATGAACGTTCTGATTATTTCCGGTTATCAACCTCTGAGTAGTTGCCCAGTGTTTATTCTAGCCACCTTGGCATTGGGAGGGGGATTTTGAAATATTTGGGGGGGGCAAGGTCTGAGTCTCCAAAGACCTTGAAAAGACAAAAAAGATCATCCTTCCATCCTTCCTAATATTTTTACCTTTCTCAAATGCCCTGCCGAGCAAAAAAATGGTCATCTTTATATTTTCCCCTCTTCCAAAAAGCCCCCCTCGTCACACTTGGGGGGGGGGGAATTTCCATCCCCAAGCCAACATATAAATTTTTTTCTTGGGGAGATTTTAAAACATTGGGGAGGGAAATGCACCCCAGAGAAGGCCTAGAATAAACACTGGTAGACTAGTTGGCTATTGCTGATAACTTGTCATAATTATGCAATCATGAACAACAGACGCTTTTCTTCGTATAAAATCCTTTCGCTAACACTCCGCAGAAAATATAGTTTCTTGCTTCAAACACATCAGACAGGAGTAATAGCAACGTTCTGAGTGAAAACGAATATACTTTCTATTGTGTATAAATCTTTCCACCTGAATAACGAAATAGAATCACCTTTCTTTCTAAACGCAGCCCAGTCACTATACGCAACTCAACGCATCTATAAATACATTATTATACTTTATATTGTTTATCGAATATTATACCTTATCAAAACATTATCTCCAATTCCCCCTCTCTTTCTCTTCTACGCCGCCACACAACCTCCCTCTCTCGCCACTTCAACCCAGCTCCCCTCTATCGTCTCTTCTGTTCACTCTCACGTATACACTTCCACCGTGTACGCCAACCATATGGTCAGTCAATCAAACTATGCAATATAATCGCAATAATCACTACAAATATATCATTCTTACAGCATAACAGCATATCTTTATATAAGAACACATATCACTTTGTGGCAGGTGTACTGGGCAACCTTTTAGGTGCAATGTACTGCATTGAAATTAAAAATTGGTCGAAGGGCTGCATGCAATTTCTTGTCGCAATCGAGTCGATAAAATTAATAAATACTGAACAACTTCAAAAACTGTAATGTTGATGATAGTAAGCTATACTAGTTTGAAGTAATATAAACTTATAAATTATTAATGAGATTTTGTAGCGGCAAACCTTTTCTCAATTAGTTTTCCATAATCCGGAGTTAAAGTGCTGGTTTAAACTCGTATTAAGGATTCTAAATGTATACGTGTTCACAAATGTAAGTTGATGCAAATAAAACCAACATTTTTCTGACAAAGTGTTTTATATTTGGAAATTTATCATTTTTAGTGATGGATAAAAGTCTGTTAAATCCAATTCATTTAAACTCTCTTCTAAAATGTTGTTATTCTGTAAGTCTATTATGTTTATTATTATAATATTTCAAGATCAGCAATATAACAGACATACATAATGAAATAAGTTCAGCATCATAACAAAATACATAATGTTGCAAGAGACTTAACTAACTTATACTAAACAAGAAAAGAAGCAAAAATAAAACTAGGATAACTAGGTATTAATTAAGACTAGAATACAAATTTTTACATGAGTGAATAGATAAGTATATAATTAGCAAGTGAAATTGATTAGCTGATCATACTCATAGATTATAATTAATTATGAAAAAGAGTGAGGGATAACCTAAGAGATCAAAATCTCGTAAGGTGGTTATCCTAAATTTAATATATAGTTAAATAGGTTGAGAAAATATATAATTAAGTAAAAATTCATAAGAGTGACTAAAGTGTATATAAAGTATAAGTGAGGATGAGTGAAGGTTGGTATTAATTCCAGCCTGCAGATCAGTAGTAGCGTTTTCAATATTATACGAAAATTCTGTAGTGAGAAAAGCAAACTGGACCTCAAGAACTTTAACATCGCTAAAACACCTAGAAAACTCTTTCTTCAAAGTTGAAATCCGATGATTACTGCATTTTTTTGCACATTCCAGAGATACAGTTTGTGTCTTCAGTGTTGGAAAATGAGCAAAGTTGTGCTCTCTGAGAAGTTTATGAAACAACTTGAAAAGACTTGACCTCTGCAAATAGTTCACGCGCAAAAACGCCTTTCCCTGGTAACTTCAAAATAAGTTCATTAAGTCGGCCAAGAGCATCAATTGCAAATGCTAAATCGTTTTCAGCCAATCTGAGGGGCCGCATGAAAGGTCCCCGCGGGCCGCATGGCTTGCCCATCCATGCGGTAGAGCATCGGCTATGAGACCGGAAGCTGCTCTATATCAGCCCGGGTTCTATACCCTGGCGGTCAGAGATCAGAGATCTTACTTGAAAGGCAGTCACGTGTCCGCCGACTATGAGTGGAAGCTAGAATGGTCTCTGTAAGAAGGACCCGATTTAATAAATACCTGACAAACGTACAAAGTGTCAAGGTTCGTTATGCTCTGATATGCACTGATAGCTGCGATAGACAGTGAAGTTGTAGGGCCTATTATAGCTGTCTGCCAAGAAAGACCGTGTTAAAAAAAATAGCCTACCTGACAAAGCAGCCGCACACAATAATAATCAAAACACGTGTAACAACCTACTGTCACAGGAACACAGAACAGGACAGAAAGAGATTGAGGATGAGAAAAGTTGATCTTCATGAAACGTATGCGCTATAGAAATTAGGTTTATTACCCTACATACAGTAGTCACTAGTCAACAGTACATCTTGTTTTGTATTAAAATGACCTCTTTAAAACAGTTAAAACGAAATCTGTTTACCGTTCTTTCAAATCTAGAGACTAAAGTCACATAACTTTATGCTGACTTTTTCTAACCCTATCCTTAAGTTTTGTATGACGCAAGGTTCCAAAGAATATGCCCTACTGTATTTAGGCATTTGCGTTATAATGTCTCCAGTGGTATGATCCTACACTATGGACGATGTTTGACACAGATTTCTATTTCTATGTCAATATGTCAACCTATATAGCGCTATAGTAGAAGAGCTTTACATCTAGCACTTAAACGATATTCTAAACAAGTGCGTCTATAGTTTCGTTGCAAAACAGATCGGGCTTTGTCTCGTTATTTGCAGTCGATGTCTTCTTATGCTTCACGTATGAATATCCATTAAAGTCTTCCAGCATCATAACTATAACAAGACATGCAACAGGCATTCAGTCATTGGGACAATGGCGCTACATTTCAGAAATTATAATATACGATTAAAATATTAAATCTAACTGCCTTTCGCCTAAAACCGTGATCCACAAACCTTGACACGCGGTCCAAATGGCAGTTCACTTTGACGGCGAAAGCGTCTCCTATAGCTACCAGTGTTTTAGGCACATAATTATTGTAAAATGCAGCCTAACCGTATGTTCGCTACGTTTTCATAATTTCTATGCTCACATACACACTAAACTTGACTTACACACTAAACTTGACTAAAGCAAACAGATTATGTGCCGTAACTAGTAAGTAGGTGCTTGTTGACGGAGAGTGTAAATGAATTAGATGCATGAGTGGAGACCAGTATATCTAGGGCGCCATGTTAACTCCTTAAACTCCTTAACTGTGTATTTAACTGTAAAGGTAGGTAAAATGAACGGTTATATCCGGGGTCCCCAGTTAAGGGGTTAATCGATGAACTGTACAGTTAGCTGCTGGATGACCGATGCTATTTGTATAATATAAGTTTGTCTTTTCTCGAAAACCTTGCATTGTGAGAACAATTTTAAACTTGCTAATCTGTATCATCATTAAACATCTATCACGTACACTAGAAATTATTAATGCAGTGTGGTTTCAGTTAACTGCAACTGAAACTGAAACTGAAAAATACCAATAAATATAACTGGAACTGGAACTGAAAAATAAGGAACTGAAATAGTTAAAACAACTGAAAAATAAATGACAAACTTAAGAAGTAAAACACCCAAAGAAAAGATCTTCTAGTGAACAATTTGAAGCTCTCAATCTTCCAAAATTGGGGTAATCTGCGCAGTTTAACAAGGGATGCGGGATATTTGCAATGTTGTAGCGATAACACCATGCAACGAGAGTTTAAAATTAAAGAGTAGAGTTATTGCATAATAAGAAAAAACATCGAAATTTCATTAGTGTGTTTAATGGCAATTAACTGAAAATAACTGAAAAATAACTGAAACTGAAAAATGACAAGAACTTAAACTGAAACTATAGGCTAACTGAATAATAATTCAAATAACTATAACTGTAACTGAAACTGAAAAATAATCAAGAATTGAAACCACACTGTATTAATGAAACAAAAACCATGTTTACCAGGTCATTCATTCTCTTCAGACAAATTAGCCTTTCGGTTCCTTTTGAAAATAAAATCCTATTTAAATCGTAGCCAATCGATTGGAGGACACACAGAGGACACTCATCTCCAAACTCACCATAGCACTGTTGTCTGCTAATTTCTCAACATAACGAAAGTACTAATAAATAAGCCAATGTCGTCTTCTCTTTCTCCCTTTCAATAACTTTAGCATCGTGCGTCAATCCATACGGAAGGGTCGGAGCAAGGCAGAATGGGGAGTTGAACACCAATTGACGACTCCGTCCAGCCTGAATTCTTGAACCCGCCGTTGATTCGAACGTAATGCCTAGTTCAAACTGCCCGTAGAGTCATTTTTGTGTTATTTAAGTTAAACGGACTAGACGCATGCTTTTGACATTAAAACATTTTGACATACTGTATGTGCAGCGAAGGTGATTTTTCATAAGCGATTTTTTCAGTGTTGGTATTTTGAGGTAAGCTGCGCTTGCTATATTGTCGCATTCATGCTCGATGCTTTTTGACGTGCGCGTCGATGGTTGGCAAAATGGCCAGGTTTGCGAAGACATGGGCAATCACAGGTCTGGGTATCATTGCTTTTGCATTGATCCTTGCCATTTATTTCAGAGTCTCGATAGACGATAGCCGTCCTATCATTTCCACACGTTCTATTCTACGAGATGATGATTTTGTTCGTAACTGCATCACTCACAAAATCATCGGAAAAATTCCTAAAATTTTGAAATTGTTCCCTTGAATAAATCGGACGACTTAACCAGTAGGCATGATGAGAGTGATCAAGAAAGAAAAGAAGCGTTTGAAGATATTTTTAAGAAGAGGACTTGGTTTCGACAGCAAAATCGAGATTTTGAACAAATGGTAGCATCAGGTTAGTAAAATCTGTGTTTCTTCAATCATAATAACCACAGTTATATAAATCCATGATTACTCCCAAGTGGAAACTTTTTCACTAAGCTCTATAAGGCAGAGAGAAGGTAGTTTGTTGCTTTGAACTTTGAATCGACCTCACCTCGTGGTAATATCTATTCCAAAATCCTTTCAATAGCGTTTTGCCACATACTTCGAGTCAACGTCTGCTATTTAGGACAAAGATGTCTATGGGTCCATTTTTTAGAACCCAATCCAACCCAGCCCATCAAATCTCCAACCCAACCCAACCCATGACAATAATAGGTTTACTTGACCCAACCCAACCCAACCCACTGTAATATATTATAGTTTTTTAACCATGACTTATTTTCTGACCCAACCCACCATTAATATGGAAAAGTCTGACTCAACCCAACCCAATCCAACCCAACCCAACCCATGGTGGGTTAACCCTACCCATGGACATATCTGATTTAGGATCAGGAGTGTTGAGTGTCGATATTTACTTTAATTACATATGAGATACTGATTATGACAAAAGAGTGTAACGTAAGAATAAGATGAGAATCGACAGCTACTACGGCACTGCCTTTGAAGGCGTCATATAAATGCACGATATTTTACTTTACTCAATTACTTTTGCTACCTGATTTGTTTCAGGTCCTGGTTCTACGCTGAGCTATTCTCAGGAAGCAATGGCTGGACTACATTCGATCATCGCCGAGATCAAAGATATGCACGGACTCACACGAGTCCGCCTGCTCGACATTCCCTGTGGAGACATGGCGTGGATGAGTAGATTTCTTACGACCAGGGACGATATCATCTACACGGGGATCGATATTGTTCCCGACATTATAAGTCACCATAGGAAGAAATATGCCGAGCAGAAGTGGAACTTCGAACTTCACGACATCGTGGTAACGCCCCTGAACGATTCCTTCGACCTGATCCTGTGTCGAATGATGCTGCAGCATCTGTTCACGAAAGACGTCGCCACAGTCTTAAGGCGATTCTCTGAGTCTAGGAGTCGATATCTGCTGACGACGACACATCACGGACGGAGTTCAAATGCGGAACTGCCGACTGAAAAACGGTTTCGTCAGCTAAATATGGAGCTTCCTCCATTTTCACTCATCCCTCCTCTCTGTACATTCAGAGACGGAGAACCAGAAGATGAGAATGGAAAGACTCACTCTCTTGCCCTGTGGTCTTTGCCGCTGAAACAAGTAAAACAATGCCGAAAGATGTTTCACTTCTCCGCAGATTCAGTTATTGGCAAACTTATCTCCTGTGTTGATTGGTCAATTCATCAAATATAATTACGTCAAGATTCAATATATATAGGGTATTAACAAAAGGTCTTCTGTGCGTGATGGCCATACAAATTGTCCAACGCACACCATAAGCTGATTACATTTATAATTTAAAAGCACAATACGGTGGTATTTTAAGAAAATTGTAAAATACACTGAGCAATGTTCATCAGTTCCTGTTCTGCCCATGCGAATCTTGGACGAATGAAGAAGAATAGATCAATAGAAATCAAAATGAAGATCAAGAATTTCACTTACTATTACTTAAATTTTATCCGAAATAATACCAACCCCGCAGCGTCTGTCTTGGTTCGGTTTATAACTGACGAAACTATAAATAGGTGAAATAAATTAAATGCACTAATGAGAACTCAGTTTAATTTTACACAATTTAATTTAATTAGAAGCTCTTTTGCGGTTTCCAATAAATTGCGCGTTATTGCATTTATCTGTTATTAGGGGTCTGACTTTTTGTTACGTCGCGTTACAAAGGGGGAGGGGTCAAAATAGTGTCAAAATCGCGTTTACGTCATTTATGGACGACCTCATATGTCTAAACCAAGTTATTTTTCTACTGATCCTTTCTACTGTGTTATCTTTTTGCCCGGTTTGGTTAGTTGTCTGGTATCTTCGTTTCTTATGTTTTGCAATCTGTTTACCCTCAGTAATTGCCTTAAACGGCACAGTTCTGCCACCATTAACTAGTCTTTGCTGTTATTATGGTGATCCATTCGAACAGGCTGAAGACGGCGGTCAGGGCCGGATTAAGGTCCGAACGGGCACCCATTCGGAAATTAGCATTATGTTGGGTCTGGGGCTGATAAAAAAAGGCCGTCGCCTATACTGGGAAGTCTAATAAAAATCTCTGACAAGCAAATGTTGGGAAAAAGGTTACCTCCTAAGGCCTCCAAATCGTGCTGCAAATCGTCCTGACGAAAGAAGTTATCTACGAAAAAATCGGTGGGTCTATTTTCATGATGGGCATACAAAATAATGACTGGGGTAGGGCTGATTCTTTCAATTTTTTCCAAAAATCGGGTTGGTCCAAGAAATACCCGACAAAGATTTCGAACGGGCACCCATTCAGTAAAATTAGCATTATGTTATTGCTTAGCCTCCTAAACCATAAAAAAATCACATTATTATTATTATTATTATTATTATTATTATTTATTATTATTATTATTATTAAATTCGTCGTACACAAACTGCCTATTTAATACAGTATTCAAAAATACGCTTCCAGTTAGGCCTACTTAATATTAATATTATAATGATCTGTATATGTGCAACATAAATTTATTTTAACTTTTAATACGATTAATCAAAAGTCATTACATAAGCTAAACTAAAATGAAGCCAAATGTCAACAACAATAAAAAATGTATTTAAAACAGGCCCAGTTCAATCTGTAGCAGTCAGTCGGTAAAATGTTTTATCGGCAGATTGTACACCAGACGGCGCTACTGTGCTTTCACGGGTAATCCTTCCCACTTTTACTACCCGGGTACCCGGACTGTCTTCGGGTACTCGGGTTCCCGGGTACCCGATGACAGCCCTAGCAGGGGGGATACATCCCCCTCAGCCCCCGCCTTAATATGGCTCTGACGGCGGTCTGGCCGACTGTGGGGTCAACAAACTAGCTGCTTTGTAATGTAGTCTACTTATGTATCAGATCCACTAATGCTAAGATGTACGACGTAAACAGGTTGACACCCAATCTGAAGCTATGGGGGACTGTGCAAACAAAAGCACCCTCCATTTAAGTATGGCGAACTGTCGGTTTGAAAGTTCAGATTGACCGGTTTATTGTTGTTTTGTTCTTGGGGAGTTTTTCAGCAAAAGAAGTTAATGGCAATAGCAATTAAAGTAATAGAAGTTAATACGTGATCGCTTCAAACGCTATGATGGCACACCTGAAATGACACGGCAGCAAACATTATACGACGTAGCCCTTTCATAGACAGCCTTCAGGACAAGGTCACGATAATATATTTACGCTGACAGGCAATGCGAAGCTGTAATTCTATAGGCCTGCCTAAAAGCTACAGATTTCTTAGAGTCAGACTAAGAGATTTCGTAACAGTTTATGACACTATGGGTTTCAACTTGCATCGGCAGTGTTTATTCTAGGCCCTTTTGGGGGGATTTCCCCAAGTTTGAAAAATTCCCCAACAATTTCTATATGTTGCATTGGGGGATGGAAATTTTCCCTCCAAAAGTGTGACGAGAGGGGGGTTTATTCAGGGAGGGGAAAACATAAGAATATAAGGAAATGACCATATTCAGAAGAGCATTAGAGCATGTGGAGAAGATGTAATGACCTTTTTTTGCTTGTCACCACTTCCGAAAAATATCTAATCTCAGGAGATGACCGTTTTTTGCTCGTCAAGGTTTTTGGGCAGACAAACCTTCTCCCCCACACATTTCAAACCCCCCCCCAATGTCAAGGTGGCTAGAATAAACACTGTTGCGTCGGTTTTATCTCAAAAATAAGTGCATTGGGTAATGTAGGATTCAAATTATGAGATTTTGAGCATATTTTCAGATAATACGACAGCATTTGGTATTCACCTTACACCACAACTTAAAAAGTTACTCATCTTTTTACACGAATCTTACGACCAGTCTAGGGAAGCCGTCGTTGTCCCCTCATGTTGCTCACTGTCCGGGGTCGTAGACACTTAACCAGGTCTTCGAATGCCCTAACTCTGCAGGTACTGTACCGAACACTTGTATCACTCTTGATGCGCACGCATTTTAACTTATTTTAAGTGGTTGGCCGAGGCTATGGAATTCATTCCGAGAATTATTGGTCCGCTCCGTCGAGTCTGTTACAACATTTCAATCCAGATTCAAGACGAACCTACTCTCTATTGCCTATCCGCCATAACCAGGACCTCTCTCTCTCTCTCTCTCTCTCTCTCTCTCTCTCTCTCTCTCTATATATATATATATATATATATATATATATATATATAAGAAAAACAGAAAAACAGTGGTCCTAGTAGTGAGCCCTGAGACACTGCACTAAAGACTCTTGCCCATTCCGAATGGCCACCCCTTATGCCAACCTTCCGTCTTCTTCACTTCAACCAATTTTGAATCCATTTGAAAATATTCCCTCGTACTCTACTGGGCTTTAATTTGGCAGCCAGCCTTATATGAGGTACTTTATCAAAAGCTTTGGCAAAATCTATGTATCCGGGTATTAAGCCTACTGTCTTGTCCTCATTTAGGCTATCATAATCCTCCTCCAGAAAGTCTAAAGAGTTGGTTAGGCATGGCCGTATCTTTATAAATCCATGTTGACTGTCTTTAAGAATGTTATGCCTTATCAAATATTGCAAAGTGCTCTCTTTCAGCATATTTTCTATGACTTTAGAGATTACAGAAGTTAGACTCACTGGTCTGTAATTGCTTGGTTCACTTCGTTTTCCCTTCTTGAACAGTGGGGTAATTTGAAAGGTGTAGTAGAGGCATTAGCGTCGCCACGGGAGGGCAAATGGGGGCAACTGCCCCTCCCCATCCTGCCCCAGACCACCTACCACATTCGCGCAAATCCGGTGAGAAAGTTTTTTGTGGAGGGGGGTGGGGTGGATAAGGAATCTGACACGCCTACCCCCTTTTGCCCCCCCCAACCAACAATTTCTGGCGACGCCACTGAGTAGAGGCTTCCATCAGTCCTAGTAGATAGACTAAGAAGGGCAGTAGATAGTAACAGTAGGTAGAACCCTCCTCCTTGGGGTGCGTATTATGATCAAATGATGACCTGGACTCAAGGTTTTAGCGCGTCTTGGATATGACCTCGAGCAGAGTGGAAATCATAAAATACAAATACATGAATACTATAGATGGCTTTAGCCTTTAGGCATGTTGCGTGACTAGATGTCGGGTACGCAAACAAGTTGTCTGAATGCTTAACCATTGCTCACAAAGCACGAAAGATACGCCTGGCTCGGTTCCTTTGTGTGATCCAGTGCGCCTTGTGTCGTCAGCCAAAATGCACCTCCGCCCTTTGTACGCTTTTTCATTCAACGGCCGCTGACCGATAATTTTCTCAGCACCATAGTCACGACTCACAAGTGTAAATTCTTCAAAGGGGTTGAACCAAGGAGCAATTTTTTAATTACTAGGATAGTGAATTTACGAAACAGTTTGAACGAAAAGTCAGAGTAATTATAGTGGTTCTCACAAAGACTAACATAACCCCCAAACCGTTTGAAAATCACGATATTATAATCGTCGTGGTATTTCAGGTACCGTAACAAAATCGCGCAAGACAAAATAGCGCCGACAAAATAGCGCCGACAAAATCGCGACGAAAAATTAGCGCCGACAAATGTGCGCTGACAAATGAATGCCGACAAAAAGCGTCGAAGCAAGAAACGATAGAGAACAGAACTTTAACTTTAACATGTTTGTTTAAAGTAATATAACACCAAAGCTATTATAATTAAATTAAAACCGTACAGGAGTCGGTCCTTGGGCCGCTGATGTTCGTCCTCTACGTGGCCGACGCCGGGCGTGTCATCGACTCGCTCGGTCTGTCCTCGCACTCGTATGCCGACGACGTGCAGGTCTATGCTGCTTGTCCCCATGGCGAGACAGGCAAGCTGCGAACTAGGGTCCCGGATTGCGTGCTAGAGGTGGCCGAATGGATGGCATCGAACCGCGTCTCACCCTCAACACGGGCAAGACGGAGCTGCTGTGACTGAGCACTCCGAGGAAGACCCACCTTATCGACCCAACACCGTTGGAGATAGGTGGTAAAGAAGTGGCCCCGTCCAACGAGCTTCGCCTCCTGGGGGTGCTCATCGACTCCTCGCTGACCCTCGTCGGGCATCTTAACGCGGTGACTCGCTCGTGTTTTTTCCATCTTCGACGACGAATAAGAGAAGTTCGCCGCTACATCACAATACCGGCCGCCATTCATCTTGTCCGCGCTCTTGTACTATCGAGACTGGACTATTGTAATAGCGCCCTTCTTGGACTTACTGGGAACCAACTGAACAAACTGCAAACGGTCATCAATGCCTCTGTTCGAATTATTTTCGGCTTGAAGAGGCATGCCCACGTTACACCAGTGCTTAGGGACAGACTTCATTGGCATCGGGTCCCGGAGCGCATAGCCTATAAGCGGTGTTGGCTGACTTTTCGCGCTCTACGGGACCCCGCCTGCCCCAATTACTTGTCAAGCCTGGTACGGAGACAATCGACGACTGGGTGCCATTTGCAGCTGAGATCCAGCAGCCGCCACCGGCTGTATGTTCCTCCCCCGGCCAAGACTCCGAAGTTTGGCGAGCGTTCAATGACTCGGGGAAACCCACTTCTGTGGAACACGCTCCCTGATGTCCTGGCCGGGATTACCTCTCCCGAGACGTTTGCGAAAGACCTAAAAACGTACTTGTGTACAAGATCGTATGGCATTACATACTGTTGACTGTACAGCGCTTTTGGCTTTGGCTTATGGCTATGTTACTGCGCTTCATAAATTGTCGACGATAATAATAATAATTATGAAAATGTCTCTTATATTAATCAATAACATCAGGACTAATGTGGAGGTGTGCTAAACTCACTAAGCTCAATTTCGTTCTTCTCTTTTGACGTCTGGCGCCCTCCACTGAATATCTATCCCTTAGCCTCTCTACACTATACGGGCAATTATTATTATTAATGCATTACTTCTATTGAACCTTGGGCTCTTCTTATTGGAAACTGAAAACGGAATTTATTATTACTTATAATAATAATAATAATAATAATAATAATAATAATAATAATAATAATAATAATAATAATAATAATAATAATAATAATAATAATAATAATAATTTATTGTAACTATGGTGAGGCAAATGTATTTGACACAAGTATTGCATGTAGGTGGCGCCAGGCGTCATTGAGCTATAGCCCGATAGTTAGCTGGAGTTTAGCACACTTTCTTTAAGGTAGTGCGGGAGCCCCATAAATAGAAGTTCTCTAGACGGGCAAAGGGCCTGGTAAACTGAGTTTTGACTCGTAGTACCAAATAGGTGGATGCAGTGTTTAATCTAAACCGTTTCCGGGAGAAATCGCCCTTTCCCCCCGGAAATTTCAAATTCCCCGGAAATTTTGGAATACTGCATGGACTAACAGAGGCCCCTAGCAGAATTCCCCCCGGCTTTTTGAGTTTCCCCCGGAGTCCAGGAGTCTAGATTAAACACTGGGTGGATGTACCGACCTTAATTGGAGCAGGTACCAAGTTTCTACTAGAGGAGTGTATAATCTACCGCGTCAACAGTCCCCAAGGGGCGGGTAAGCTCCACAAAATATAAGATCGCGCGCGACGGAAGGGAGTGGAGCCCGTTAGAAGGTCCGGTAGATCCCTAGGTAGTACCTGGAGAATTGCCCACCGTGAGGTAGTACCCGAGTCGGCCAATATAGTGAGGTAGTATACCTGCGATAAGAGATAGCGAGGTAGTACCTGAAATAGCGAGATAGTACCTGAAGTAGAAGAGAGCGCGATAGCACCTGAGAGGAGTTGAGGTAGTACAGGAGAAGTAAAAGTAGTACCTGAGAGAGGAGAAGACAAGGTAGTACCTGTGCTAGAATAAGTAAGGCCCAATAGAGATATAGAGAGAAGAAATCAGCCACCTAATAGTGAAACCTTAGCCAAAAAGCTAAGTCGACCACCCACACGCCTTAATTAATAAAAGATCAAATCCTGTGTAGCGGCCGGGCGTCAGCCATCCTGGGAAAGTAGCACTTAGGCCCGGTTCGCCACAATAACAAATAAAGAAATAAACTCGTAATGGCACAATTCGTTTTGAACGCTACGTTCTCAGCAATTCCAACAACGGAAGCAACGACAGAGGGGCAGGCGGCCAGCGTCACTTCAGTCGGAAGCACCTTTAAAGACATGTCTGTGAGAATATGAAGAAGATGATCTAATGCATTCACTCAGATAATAAACAAGAGTTGGCTGCTATGACGAATCCGGCTGTGAATCCTTGAGAGAGCGGTCTTCCACAAGTAAATACTTTCCAAGCATTGATACGTCAGGAAAGAGCGAAAGAAGAAGATGGTGCTGAAGGTTCGCGTGGTGGCACCGTGGCAATAGAAATTCTCAGCGCGGCATAACCCCAGCGAGCGCTCTTCCGCGAGACAATAGTCACTCGCAGAGACGGCGCGCAGACGTTTGAGAGTGGGGGGTTAGGGTTAACCTTTGCGTTAGGGTTAGAGATAACCCTGAAATACCCCCCATTTGCTCATCTTAGAAATAGCCCTGCTTCCTCCCATTCCCACGCGTTAGACACTTCCCTCCCTGGCTGCGTCTAGCGCGGCCTCCCTTGGAACGGGGGTCCGGGGGTTTCTCCCACGGAAGTTTTTTGAAATCGTAGATGCTCCTACGTGTGTTTTAGAGCATGTTGGACACAAAATCGCAGGTCTGGTATCAATAGGTTCCATGTCTGTAATTTCTTATGCTTAAGTCAATTTCAAATTATTCTGCTTCGATTATATGCGTGTTAAGTCAAAAATTACTTGTCTTTGGCCCATTCTAGTGTCAATGCTAGTAAGAGTAAGAGTCACATGGCAGATGCTACTGCTCAAGCAAATCTTGAAATCTTGTTTTAAACCGCTGTAAATTTATTCAGTATCACAACTCACAAGTGAAAGTAGACAGCAGGCAACTAAATTGCTGATGAAAACTTCAAACCACAGTTACTGGTTAAAAAGCAGTAGACTAGTTAAGCCATAGCAATCAACAGACATCCAATACTATCAATCATTGTTCAGTTATAGGTTTTGTACAATTGATTCTGGTCTCGAGTATATAACACTACATTTAATAGAACTTTGCTCGCCTATCCAGTCGTTCAGCAAAGGTGTTTATGAGCTTTTCAAGATCCAATGTACGATTCTTGTGGCCAAATGAATTTTCCTACTCACAGTTCTGGCAATACTCTTGATCTTCTCATCTCGCGCCTTTCTTCAAATGCCATTTCATCTGTTGATTTTCTTGTTCAGGCCTTGTCTGATCACTACGCCTTACTAACTGCCATTTAGGTTCCAAAAAACCTAGAATACCAAGAATTATAAAGTTTATACGTCGTTTTAAATCAATTGATCTTTGTTCGTTCAAGGCTGACTTTCTCCAGTCAGATGTTATTGTTGCGAACCGACCTTATTGCTAATCTACCAGGATGACTGACGTCGGCCGCTAACAGGATTATCTTTTTTTCAATTAAGGCGGGTGGGTATTCGACTTAGCTTTTTGGCTAAGGTTTTATTATTATATGGCTGATTCCTTCTCTCTACCTCTATTTCTCTCTATCTCTCTCTATCTCTCATGTATTACTTCAATATCTTAGCCCAGGTACTACCTCGATATCTCGTTCAGGTACTACCTCGCTCTTCTGTCAGGTACTACCTCGCTCTTCTTGCTCTCTCTCAGGTACTACCTCGCTCTTCTTTCAGGTACTACCTCGCTCTTCTGTCAGGTACTACCTCGCTCTTCTTGCTCTTCAGGTACTACACCTCTCTGCCTCTTACTTCAGGTATTAGCTCAGGTACTACCTAGGGATCTACCGGGCCTTTCCACGGGCTCCTTCCCTCTCCTAACGCGCCGCGGTTTTATCTTTTGATGGGGCACAACCCTGCCCCTTGGGAACCGCTTCCGCGGTGGATTGCCACTTCCCTAGCGGAAATGTAGTACCTCGAAGGTACCTCCACCTATTCGGCACTCCAAGTCGAAACTCAGTATACCAGCCCCGTGGCCATCTAAGGGGCCTCTATTTATAGGATTCTGATACTACCTTTAAAGAGGTGTGCTAAACTGCAACTACCTATCGGGCTATAACTCGACAATACCTAGCGCCCTCTACTGAATATTCTATGCCTAACTTCCCTAGGCCTTTCACCTATTTATTATATAGTTATTATTATTAAAGGTCCTTAATTATTATTATTATTAATTTATTCCTTATTTAAACTACCTAACTGGCCATCAGCGCCATCTAGCGATTATCTTATAAACTATCTTCTTATATTTTATTATTGGATCTCATGCTTGCTATTATCAATTTCGCTACATTATCTGTCGTCCATCATCAGATGCAAATATTTTTGCAGATCAACTATGCTCCGCCCTTAGAAGTACGTTAGATAAACATGCTCCGCTTATAAAAATTAGTGTTCCTACTAGAAAATGTAACCCGTGGTTTTCTCAGGAGATAAAATCGGCAAAAAACTACGCAGTCATTTGGAGACTATTTTCCGAAAAACCCGTCTTTTGAGCGATCTCGCAGCTTTCAAAACCCAGACAAAAATAGTCTCTAGGCTGATCTCGTCATCAAAAGCTAAATATTTTCGTACCACCATAAGTAAGCTTCGGGATCGGCCTAGAAATTTATGGTCAACACTTAACTCACTCCTTGAGCGTAAGTCGAGTGTGGTTCTCCGGACTTCTCCCATCTCACCTGTCATCTTCATGTATTGCTCAGGCATTTGTTGAATTCTTCAGTAACAAAATCATTTCCCTTTGTAAAAAATTTCCTTCTGTTTCATGTAGTCCTCTCGTTGATCCTCCACAATCCCCACTTGAGCTATCTGAATTTGCACCGGTGACTGTCACTGAAATCTCGAAGCTAATACAGGCCGCCCTTGAGACGTCATGCTTACTCGATTGTATACCGACATCCTTACTTAAGTCCTGTTTAGATGTTCTTGCTGAACGCCTTACAGTGCTTGTCAATCTTTGCCTAAGCCAGGGCTGTTTTCCTGATTCATTTAAAATTGCTTATGTCAAACCACTTCTTAAAATGTCTAATCTACCTATCGAGGATCTCTCGAGTTATCGTCCAATCTCAAATTTATCGTTTATTTCTAAAATCATTGAGAGAGTTGTTCACTCAAGACTATCATCTCATATAAACTCTTTTTCCACTTTTTCACCATTTCAATCAGCGTATCGTAAATTTTATTCAACCGAGACTGCTCTGCTAAAAATACAGGGTGATATCCTTTTAGCATTTGAAAATCAAAAAATTATCATCTCTTGTTCTCCTTGACTTGTCTGCTGCTTTTGACACCATTGATCATTCTATCCTCCTTCATCGTCTCGAATCTTGGTTTGGATTATCTGGCACTGTCCCTGATTTCTTTACTTCCTATCTTGCTAATCGATCTCAATGTGTTACTATAAACGGTTCCATTTCTTCTTCAGTTCCTCTGACCACTGGAGTTCCGCAGGGTTCTGTTTTGGGTCCTTTGCTTTTCACTCTTTATACTACTCCACTTGCACATGTCTTGGAAAACAGGTCTGTAAATTTTCATTTCTATGCTGACGACACCCAGCTATATGTATCCTTTTCCCCTGACTCTGTTTCACCTGAGCTCGCTAATCTGCAAAACATCCTTACTACAGTTCGTGACTGGTTTGCTTCTAATCGTCTTTTCATCAATCCTTCCAAAACTGAATTTATGATTCTAGGTACTCAACCCCTAATGACGAAATTACCTAAAAACTCCTTAGATTTATCATTTGGAGATGCAGTCTAGGTTCCACTTAAATCAGTTCGTAATTTGGGCATATCATTTGATACTGATTTATCGTTCAAGTCACATTTCTCTAAATTGTCACAGTCTTGTTTTGCATTCATGCGTCATTTCAGACGGATTCGTAAGACATTGGATACAAGGTCTTCAATAATCTTAGCAAATGCATTTATTTCGTCTAGAATCGACTATTGTAATTCGCTTTTTTCGGGCTGCCGAAGTGTTCTCTTCAACGCCTCCAGACTATTCAGAATGCTGTTGCGAGAATTGTAATTCCAACGAAAAAATTTGATCACATTACCCCTGTCCTTCGTGAGTTGCATTGGCTCCCCATTGAACAACGTATTAATTTCAAAATTGCTACCCTCACTTTTAAGATACTAAGAAATCAGCATCCCACTTATCTTCGAGATATGCTATTGTATCACCAGCCATATATATCCACGATGTCTGCAAATAAATGTCTTCTTGAAATTCCCTTGCGTCGCACTAAATCTGGGTGTAGGGCTTTTAGTTATGCATCTCCATATGTTTGGAATTCCCTTCCACTTGATATTCGGATGGCCTCTTTTCTAGATATTTTAGGCGTCATCTTAAAACATATTTGTTTCCTCTTAAGCCCTGGTGTTGCCCTGACTGATTTTTTTGGTTTTTGACTTGGACCGAATCGACCCTCCTCGGCTACAGTCTGCTCTGTCGATAGGCACTGCGGTTTGTGGTCTGAGGCGTCCCCGATGAACACCTATGTGTTTTAAATGGACGATAAAATTAATTTGATTGATTGATTGATTGATTGACTGACAAACAAACGTTTAAGCCCGCAACGCCATCCTGTAGTTATATAGAGAACGCTTGATACTTAGACTAGTAAAACCGATCCTCAATCATCTCTACCCCCTCACAAAATATTTCTCTGCAATTTTGCACGAATCTCACGGGTGGCCCTGATGGCAAGTGGTGGGGTTCAAACTCCCCCACCCCCCCGTGGCCCCGCCACTGGTCACTCGCTTATATTTTTAATTTTATCTGTCTATCCAGTCAACCCCCAGCCTCTTCAGTACACTCATCAACTTTACCAAACACTCCATCATATAAAATAATAATAATTATCATTATTATTATTGTTGTTGTAGTTGTTGTTGTAACAAAGTTTAAAGCGTTTTAGGAGGGTCTGCCCTGCGTGACAACCACTATGTTTGGCCCATCCTATCTAGTATTTTATAGCACTAAGGTTTACTTTGAAATCATTTACACTAGTAGCCTTTGCTGTCTTCTCGTCTAATTCATTCCATCTGTCCACCACTATTGCACTAAAAATGCTGTTTGTATCTCCCAATCCGTTTTAAAACGGTTTCATGTTGTGTCCTCGAGCTCCATCATAATGTTTTGTTGTACATGACCCCAAAATAGGTTAAGTGTTTTAAGGTACAGTTAATTCGAATACAAAATGTATCAAAGATTCCGCTCTGTTTTTGAAGTGCACAGAATACGTTGTGCATATTTCTTATAGATCGAGGAGAAAAATATAACCATGCATAGACCAACTATCGAATTAGCCTACTTGCGAAATTGAGTTATAGAACCACGTCGCATTTTCAGTCTGTACATATCGAGAAATCGCCTACTTTTTTTATAACATGTCCAAACAATTCTAAATTGAACATTCATAACAAAAAATATTCCAATATTAATGCCTAGTCATTGGCGAAATTAATTCAACGATACTGGTTGTGATGGATCGACAATGTACACGTAAAGTAACGAAATCACGGTTTGCTTGCTATCGACGACTCGGCTACTTGTTTATTATAAGCGGTTTTGCTGCAGGCATTTATGTATACAATTATCACCGGTTAGTGCATACAAATTCACCAAATCCGTTTATTCTGTGGTCTGACAACGTCATCCGACATATCATTAGTCGTGATAGAGAATGCGCTGAACCAACATGGAATCAGGTTCAGGATCCATTTCCGGCTTTTAAACTGGATGCACCGTGTAGATTTTTTGATCGTGTTCGCCTTTAAACGAAGCTCTAATTCAAATCCGAGTACAAATAATTAAACAGAAATGGACGCCGAATGATTCTGAAGATGATGAGATCAAAATTGTAGGAGCCGCGAAAGACAATTATCTTCATCAGTTGGCAAATTTCTCTCAGGTTACGATTGTTACATTACCATGGCAAGAACAGATTCAACAGAGTAACCAAACACAACGATGGAGCTCATGCAATGACACATCTAACCTGGTTATTCAAGATTATTATCAATGGACGGCTGATGAGAACCTATGTAAACTCATTCGAACATTTGGAATGACGAATCATGGTTACGACGTAATCTATAACAGGACTTGTACAACCGAAGTGAATAGAACAATACAGAAACAGTCGTTGAATATCCTTGCTCTTAATGCTAAGCCAACTGACCGTTCAAAATCAGCCGAACCAGGCTATCCTCTTCACTATTACGATACACCTCCAAAGAACACCTTGCATTTTCATATCATTCGCGATGGAATCGCGACTCCGGACAGCATTGTATACAGCGGAAAATTTGAAACTTGTTCAGTTAGGATGTAGATATCGTTTGTTTCTTAACAGCGGCGGAAAGCCCAAAGATGTATCAAAGATTTCTCAACACGAAGAAATATTCCCCATATCACAATATTGGGGTTATGGCTTTTTTCACAAAATGGTCGAAAACATACCAAGACTTGCCCCATTCGTTGACTTTCTACGACGTAATCCACAAATTAAAATACTTGTTCCTAATCGAAGCGGACAAACAAGAGAATTGCTAAACATTCTTGGATTGAGTAAGAATGAAATGATTTCCGGTGTTTGCAGAGCAAAAGTCATCTATTTGCCTCGAAGTGTGATGTGTGGATTCGCAGGCGTTCAGGAAACACAAATCGCCTCAAGTTTATATCGCAATTATATACAATTGAATCTAAGTCCAGGAAAGCGAAATAAAGTCATTCTTATACGCAGATCTGGCAGAAGGAAGTTTAAGTATCACGCGTCGATTGAGGAAGCAGTCAGAAACGCCACTTTGGACTACAAATTGGATTTTGTCGTTTTCAAAGACAATCCACTTCCCTCGTTTAGAGAGACAATGAGGTTGTTTTACGCAGCAGTTCTTGTTGTGGCGCCACACGGTGCTGGACTTTCGAATGTAATATTTTGTCAGCCTGGTACTTTTGTCATTGAGGGTGTGTGCCACCCACCTGTTGTGAATCTGTGCTACTTACGACTGTCCCACATCCTTGGACATCATTGGCATGGTCTTCTTTCAGGTCGTGGTTGCGAAGGGGTGGTCAATGTAACAGTAGAAGCCATCATGCCAACTGTAATGCAGCATCTTCAAATTATTACAAACAACGGGAGCTTGGAACAAAGTCAATGGTTATGTCATTGAAACTAACCTAATACTCGTTGACATATTATATGTCAAAGAAAAAATGTCATTTAAATCTTTCGTGGTACCTTTCTCACTTCGTATTAGAGCAGATATTTCAGGTGAGTTACTGTAACTACCTGGGTTTCGTGTTCGGTAGATATTGTTGAACCTTCAAGACTGATTTCTAGCAAAGGCATAACAGTCGACAACGCCATGGGCATGATAGTGCAATCAAAGTCGTCGATGTTATCGCATTTAACAAGATATCTGCCATTGAATAGTTGATAGCAATTTTAAAGTGAACGCATTGAAAAATGTCGCTAACAAATTTTTGAAAGGCATTCATAGAAATTGATGCGATTTAAGATTTTTGTATCTATTTATTTAAAACGCTATTTCAAGTGGCGATCTAAATGTTCCATAATATAAGGAAATGTACTAAATTCCTGGCTTTATTTAACTATATTACTGTTTACTGTATATTACTGTATACTGTATGTCAGACTAGGAACCGGGTCACATTTTGAGACCCGGTGACCCAGTGACCCGAAATTGAAGTGATCCAGTGACCCAGTGACCCGGTGACCCAGTCATTGGTTCTAATATTTGAATATTTATCAACGACAAATTAAACATTGTCATCACACCATAAAATTTTTCATTACATTGTATAACATCCCATAGAGTAATAATACCAATATCCCTCAGTGATAAAATCAATTACTTGTATCTGTGGACCTAACTAATATCAAGCGGACAGTCTCTTCAGCCTTTCCGGGATTGATGAACGTACATGCTTAGCATCTGAAGAAGATTTTAATTATTAGGCCTACCGGGTCTTTAACCGGGTCATAAAGATGACCCGGTGGACAAAGATGACCCGAATGACCCATTGACCAAGTGACCCAGTGACCCGGTTCCAAGTCTGCTGTATGTTGTTATACTGGGATTTGCTCGTATTATTGCATGACTACAGTATTGTGTGATTGTTGACGGCGCATATACGATTGCGTACACAGTGATATACAATAATGTATAACATTACAGATATTAATCTTGATTGTCTTTAATTATTAGTAATCCAAGCTTCTCAGCATTCTCTCATCATTGTCATTAACCGTGGGCTCATCACTGTTGTTTGCTGCCATCCTTTTCTGTTCATTGCTCTGTTATCCAGATCATGTTAACTGCTTCTACGCCATTCTTGAATAGCAAAGCACCATTCCTTGTCTAATCCTTCTTTCTTATTGGCACCCTCCATCATTCTTTCTTAAGGGCGTTTGTCCTTGATAAGAACACAAAATGTCCTTAAATTTCATTTAAATAGTGATTACCGATTTTAGACATGGGCCTACGCTAGATTAAAAGGGCTTTGTAATTGATTGCTAAAAAAGGTCATCACTAGTTCTTTGTGCTTTTTGAATCTCTTTAATGTCCTAAAAGTCCGACAAGGAAAATGTCTTCATTAGTATTTTGTTTTTGTGCTATTTTTACATCTTTAACACTCTAGAAAGCCCGACAAGAAAAAAAGGTCATCACTATAGTTTCTGTGCTTCTTCGACGTCCTGTAAAGTGTGACAAGCCAATGTGTTTTGTGTATTCTTAAATTCTCTCCAATTCTCCAGCTGATCTGGTATCCCTAAAGTGAGTTGAAAAAAGATACCTGAAGTGAACGATGTTCCCGCTAGTAGTAGTAGTAGTAGTAGTAGTAGTAGTAGTAGTAGTAGTAGTAGTAATAATAGTAGTAGTAGTAGTAGTAGTAGTAGTAGTAGTAGTAGTAGTAGTAGTAGTAGTAGTAGTAGTAGTAGTAGTAGTAGTAGTAGTAGTAGTAGTAGTAGTAGTAGTAGGTATCTTATTAATATTAAATATTTAATCGCAATATTTAATAGTCTAGTGTTAATACGAGCAAATGAAACAGAAATTTTTCACGATTTCTTACATTATGATTTAGCATTTAATTTATTGTTGAAAAACAATTTGTTATATAAAAGAATTGTCCTTTGTTTTTGGCGTTTCTCTGCTTGCCAATAGTCCATGTTGCCTTGCTCCGTTTCTCAAAAATCTGTACCGCATCCTCCCGATCATTTTCGTTTTCCCCTAGGCCTAGGTTGTCCACTTTTCAGCGAACATACATGTAAAGTTATTAAATGAGAGTCCCTAAACTCCTATTCTATCTAGACGGGGCCCGTCGAAGACATTGCTTGCTTACGCTGACAAGCAAAAAAGGTCACCACCCGATTTTAAACTTAGTAGGGCCCCGTGGGTACTCTGCAAAGGGGCCCGGATTTCTCTCGGCGGTCCTGTGTATACCCGTGAGCGGGATTGGAGGCTACTTCCACCAATTTAGACTGCGTACCAAAGAACTAAAGCTGCCGTAGTTCTTTGTGCGTACAGAGGTTAGCGTGAGCCAATCAGCGACGCTAACAGTAGCCTATCATGGGGAAGATTAATTACGAAAAATAACGTAGAATTCAGAAGCTCGTATACAAATGCTGCTATAATGATTTCAGGCTTGCTCCGCCTGAAAACGATCAACGGTTGCCCACATCAAAGGGAAAGGACGCTTCGGCGAATTTGAATTCCCTTTGAAGCTCATCGTTTCTAAGGCTATAGACGGACAGAAACAATTAATTAATCCTTTGAGAGCCCCGCTCTGGCCACTTAACTGTCCATTGAAACCATTGCATTTAAAAACTTTAAAACGTTTTAGAGATTAATTTATGTAGCGCTTGCATTTAGCTCTCAATTATCAAACGACAAACAACTCAATATTGTCATTAGCTATCAATCAACTTTCAAAGGTAAAGATAGTGGTTCACCCATACTCTAGTCCGAGCGTTGGGTCCGGCGTTGGTCTCCGGTTTCAGAAAAGCAGCGACGCAGGTGGTTTGCGCTATTAATCTAGAGTAGTTCACCATTGCTTTCTTCAGACCCACGTTTTACCTTCGCAGCCAAAGCTGTTGCTCATTTACCGCCGTCCTCTAGCGAATGAAAGCTGAGTCGACCTTAGGGGCTCCTGCGGGAGTTGAACTCGTTCCGTCAGCGAGACGCTCTAGCGTGTTGCCAATCTGCCATCTTCCCACCCCAATCAACTATCAACGAAGCAATAATACAATTCTCCACATATGTATTAGAATTTCTGTCTGGTTGGGGTTTGTTACAGAACATCAAGTGCTTTGGAAGCAGCAGATAATGAAATGTTTGCTTTATTAAACAGGGTATCAAGAGGAAATGTTGTTATAATGGGTGACTTTAAATATCATGTAGACTGGGAAACGTTGGATATTGAACGACCGTGCGATAGAAAATTTCTGAACTGTGTCAATGATAAATTTCTGTTACAAGATGTGACAACCTTCCTTTCCCCTCTTTCCCTCCCCTCTTTTCTTTCCCGTCCCCTCTTCCTCTCTTCTCCCATTTTTAACGGGGGTCCTGGAGTATCACCCGAGAAAAATGTTTTACAATCACAAATGCCCGTCGATGATATTTACGCATTTTAGACACAAAATGACATTTGTGATGCACCACTTTTTCCCTGTAGACGTTAAAAATTTCAGATTGTGGCCATGCTTCTGGAGTCGTGAAGTTTTTAGCATAATATTATACACCATGTAATATACGCATTTTCACACTCCTAGCGCATCACAGTTCGAAACTATCAGACTGGCCAAACCAGTCTGGCGCAAAAAGTTGCAGAACCCACTATATCTGGTCTACCCTCACCCAACCCCCACCCCCAAAATTTTCTCATCGGATTTACGCGATTTTTCTACGTGGCCCTGGCGCTTCGACCGGAGCAATTGCTCCAGCTTGCTCCAATGTATAGCTACGCCACTGCTAACAACAGAGGAGAATATAGTTTCCCACGTGGAGGTTGGGCAGAATTTTGCAACAGGTGATCGCCAAATGGTCAGTTTTACTATTAACAGTTTTGCTATTAACTTCGGGATAGGTCAACAAAAGAAGTTTCTAGAAAGACATGAATTTTTAAAAGAGACTATAACCTGAGTAAGGAAGATGATTATAGAAATGGATTTGGAGAAGGCGATAACAGGAAAAGGTTAAGAGGAAAGCTGGAGCACATTTACCAATGTATGTATGTCCAAATTCAAAGAATTGACCATACCAAACAAAATAAAAAAATAACATTGAACTTCCTTGGATGACAAGACCATTACGCCAGAAAAGAAGGGCGAAAAACAAAGCGTGGAGGGACTAAGTAAACTCTGATTGGCAAGCAATGGAAATAAGCAGGATCAGCACAAACTCAAGATTTTGGAGGAACAGTAGATCCCGAAAAGAAAAGCGTCAGCAGTTATTAACAAGGTGACTATTGCAAATTTAGAAGGCAGTTGGCAAAAAATATATAACAGAACAGAAAAAGTTTCTACAAATATTGTAATAGAAATTTAAGACGAAAAGATACAGTCGGTCCCCTCTTGGACAAGTCAGGATGTGCAATGGCAGAGGATGTAAACACTGCACAGCTTCTAAATGACTATTTCTGTTCAGTGTTGACAGAAGAAAATGCAAATACTGTGCCAGAAGCCAAAATTATGTTCCGTGGAAACGAAAAAGGGATCGATGCGCAGAAATGTTGACTCTGGTGATAATGTTAACATTTTACAGGAGATTCTAAGAAAATTGCTTCAGTGGTCTGTGGACTGACAGACAGATGCTTTTCAATATTGACAAATGTTCTGCAATGTATGTTGGAAAATCGAATCATGGTAATGAATATTATACTTTGGGAAGAAAAGTCCTAACTACCACAGAAGAAGAAACAGACTAAGCGGTAATCATCCATAGAAATATGAATCCATCTTCACAATGTTTGGAGGTAGAAATTTAAGTTACGAAAAATGTCCGAACCTATTTTGTATGTGTGTATTATTTACTGTACTCTTTCTTTGTAAACGCATCTAATAGGCTTTCTCTGTGTCGCATTCGTTGGACATAAAACTGTTTAGACTAAACACCGTTAAATATTTCAGCGCTCCGAAAAATCTCAGGTCTTTCGACTGATCATAAATGATAGGCCCATATAAAAAAAAAGCAAAACAGGCTGGCTTGAAAAATATTGAATCAATGCCGCTGTCAGAGCTCCTCGAAAAAAATAGAACACGTAGATCTACCACAAAAGAAATTAAATCCTGTTCATACATTCGCCAGGGGGCGATAGAGCCTTGCGACCGCCCCGACTGTGAGCGGAATATGTTACCAGCACAAGTAGCGAAGAAAACCTCGTCCAACCATGCAACGTCTGCGGACGTGGGCGTTTGCCTAATCGGTTATGTAACTGGGTCACCTGCAGTGAACCAACCACTTTATGCATTCCTGATCAGTAAGAACATTACTGATCGGTAAGAAAAACAATATATGCTCGTCGTACAACCACAACGCAGTGGCGTAGCGTGCACTTGTGCCGCCCATGGCTCCTGGAAAAAACGCCGCCCCAATTAATTTGCTCTTATTAGTATACCTGCAGTGTGTTGTAAAGTTACGTTTTAAAATACTAAATTGGACAAAGTATTTTTATTTAAAAATACTATTTAAATACTTTGTTCAGTATTTAAGAAAGTAATTAAATACTCATTCAAAATTAAGTATTTAAATAGTATTTAAATACCATAGAGTATTTATATGTATTTAAGAAATTTAAATACTTTGGATTTATTGCAATTTTCACATAATTATAACGTTTCTTATAGACTGTTCATTTTTACATTTTCTTTACTGATGGTTTTAGACAGTTGAACAGTTAAGTAGGTCTACATTGACATTGTTAGAAATAATTTTAACTAACATTTCTAAGATTTCTTTACACAAAAATACGGTTGTGGTGAATCGTGTCAAATACATATCAAGTATTTTAAAAAGTATTTAAACCTTATTTGCCAGTATTTAAATACTTACCCTGGTATTTGGGTATTTAAATACTATTTAAATACTACCTGAGAACCAATTTAAATACTTTCAGGGGAGTATTTATTACAACACTGTATACCTGACAAGCAAAAAAGGTCGTCGTCGCTGAATTTGCCGCCCCTTCTAAATTTTGCCGCCCCTTAATTCTAAAACGAAGAAGAAAAACGCATACAGGCCTTTGAGAACAAGTGCATAAGAAAACTGCTACGCATACCATGGACAAAACTACTAACTAACGAGGAAGTGTACAACATGGCCAAAACAGAAAAAGAACTACTGAATCACGTCAAAACAATGAAACTGAGTTACTTTGGGCATGTGATAAGATATCCACAAGACACCATCGAGGGCAGTGTGATCACAGAACTTGTTGAAGGAAACAGAAGACGAGGGCGACCAAGGATAGTCTATGCTGGATTGACAACATACCGTCCGACGTGGACTGGCCTTTATGGAGACTGTCTACTACGCACAACACAAGACAGATCGCGATGGAGAACACTGGCCCATTCTTGTAGCCAACCGACGCCAAGCGACGACGGTGCAATGACTTGACTTGACTTGAATTCTAAAACTCCTCGACAACAACCCTACAAACACAAAAAGGTCGGTTCCAAAATTTGCCGCCCCCATCATATGTGCCGCCCATGGCTAGAGCCATAGCAGCCATTGGGACGCTACGCCTCTACCACAACGGCGTGGTTTTTGTTGCCACTGACTGGCGATGGTGGCTCGACGTAGTCTAGGCGCCGCTGCATCTATTTAAAAAAAACATAGAGGGTAGACAAGACTGTTTAATACTAAGAGGCTAGTTCACATCGCTGTACTGCTGCCTCATTATCTCAAACCCCGCCCATTATGACGTCAGTGGTGGATTCGGAAGAGCCAGCCAGCCTGTTGCAATGTTAAAGGAATACAGCCAATCGTTGTAATATTAAAGAAATACAGCTATTTTTATATTTGTTGATAAAAGTTAGTATATTGACAGTACTTAGACAGTCAGGCTAAGTGTATATGATAAAAATTTCAAAATGCCACAAAATTGTGCCGTTGCAAATTGTAATAACACGTGAAAGACAGATGATCACAGCATCGTTTCATTCCATCGATTTCCGAAAGATGTCACACTGTGTAGAACGTGGATTAAACGGTGCTATCGTAAGGACAAATTTAATGTGACATATTCAAGAATCTGTTCTAGACACTTCGGTGAGAACTATTTCGAGAGGGATTTACAAAGCGAACTGATGGTCACGAAACCCAGACGCGTGCTAAAACCAGACGCGGTGCCAACGAGGAATCTGCCAACGAAAATCTCTCCAGTTAAATCACCCAGTCGTAGCATGAGAGCTGCTAGACGACAATCACGTGCGATGGTCGAAGAGCTAACAACTGCCAACGAGCTAGACATGACTTTGTCATCTTCCAAACGACTGTTTATGAAGGAACCAGAATGCAACCCTTGTTTACATTGTGAATCACTACGACAAGAAGTGGTCAATTTGAAGCAGCAAGTGAAGTCACTTATTAAAAACCACAACATTAGACAGAAGAGACTACTTATTTTTGCTCGAGTCAAGTTCTGGCAAAAAGTGTCTAATGAAAGTAAAAAGTCGTGTAAAACAAATGAAATAGTGGCTCGCAGAGTTGCTACGATTTTTAGTCCTGGACAGATTGCATGTCTGAAGAGTGGGAAGTCTAGCACTCGATGGTCAAGAGAGGACATAGTCAGTGCTCTAGAACATAGCGTTACTTCTCGAAAGGCGTACAGTTACTTGCGCAACAAGAAGAAACTGCCGTTGCCCGGTCTGTCCACCCTCAGAAAGTGGGTTAGTGGCTTTGGCTGTCATGCTGGCATGTGTGTTTGCAATGGACCTGCTTAAAGTAAAAACCAAGAACTTAACAGAGTGGCAACGCGTCTGCGTTCTTAGCTTTGATGAGATGAGTGTTGACCAGCGTATGAGTTACGACGCGAAGGAGGACAGAATTATTGTCGGGCCTCACAGCAAGGTTCTCGTCTTTATGATACGAGGGCTCATGAGCAACTGGAAGCAGCCCATCTACTACGACTTTGACGTAACTCTTACTGCTGATCGATTCAAAAGCGTCATCATCAGTATTGAGCACATCGGCTATCCAGTAGTGGCTTGTGTATGCGACATGGCCGGTGTCAATCGAGGGCTACTGAAGAATTTGGGTGTATCTCAGAGTTGTCCATGGGTTGGGTTAACCACTGGGTTGGGTTGGGTTGGGTTTGGGTCGAGATTTTAAAAAAAATTATGGGTTGGATTGGGTTAGGTTTCGTAAATCTGCACCAGTTATTCTGTTAACCACGTTAAATATAGGTTTTCTGTTTTCTGCGTTGACAAAGTATTAGTTTCTTGTATTATGTCATTAAAAATGGCGCCATTTACGTTAGCCTACATTCCATCGTAGGCAGTGTATTCAGAAGTCTGTAAACAGTGGACAGTAGCTATTCAGATAGATCAAATCATGTGAACGGCTGTTGTTGACTTGTTTTAACGCATTCCTTTTATAAACCGACCACGGCCAGTTGTCAATAGCAGGGCTGGATTAACCATTAAGCATACTAAGCACATGCTTAGGGCTCCATGAGGGAAGAGGCACAACGGTTTTACCTGTTATGTTTCTCAGTCAAATATTTTGCGATCTAGTTTAATAAATGTATTAATCAGTCGCTTTGTTCTGATCGAAATTCCATCAGAACAACTATGCAAAAGACAGGTTGGATGCCTTATCTCTACTATATAATTATAGATTTTCTTCATGACATTTGTCCTTGCTTTCTTCCTTTTAGAGCTGTGTGTGTCTGTCTGTCTGTCTGTGTGTGTCTGTGTGTGTGTTCTCAGTAACTGTAATTGTGTTCCATCCAGTCTTATAACAGTGAACTATTCTTCTTGTCTGTAAAAACTGATCAAGCGAATCGATGTCCAGCAGCGTAGCCAAGAGGAGGGGTTACCCCTGGCTACCGACGAAAATCTTTGTAAAAATGTGCTTCCATCTATTTTTAACTTTCTAACGCGGTTTGGGGGGTCAAACCTTCCATGGCTGCCGACGCAACGTGCTTCTTTGACCAGTCTATGTACGGCACTATGGAAGTTGTTTCGAATACATACATACATACATTAAATTTAATGCATCACATCACGGCGACGCTGGCATTAATACAATCATTGTTTCTCAATTATGGGAATGATGAATTTCCGGTTTGTTGCAATAACAACTCGAAATAAGCAAATAACTATTTACGTGCTTGAATGTATGTATGTTTTGAAAATTGCGATTGTACTTTCACGTTTTTGTATGGATGGGTTGGGTTGGGTTTGGGTCAGAAAACATGAATTTTGTTTGGGTTGGGTTGGGTTGGAAATTTGGTGGGTTGGGTTGGGTTTGGGTTGACAAAACCGACCCATGGATAACTCTGGTGTATCTGAGAGCAGTCCCTCATTTTCCAATCTAGTAGCTCCTAATCGGCAAATTTGGTGTTTCGCTGACATTCCCCACGCCCTTAAGCTTCTACGCAACCATTTCGTTGACAGTGGTTTCAAATGACATTCAAACTGTAATGGACACTGATAGTGAGGAAGTTAAAGTAACCTACCGACTGCAGCCTGCTCACCTGAATGTCGTCGGAATACAGCGCCAAAACGTCCGTCTGCAGGCTGTACAAATTTTTCCACGGACGACGGCAGCGGCAATCAGATACATCATGCCTCACAAAACAGCAATGGCTGATTTTTTCGCACTTGTTAACCCCTTAACTGGGGATCCCGGATATATCCGTCCATTTTACATTGAGTTACAGTTAAATACACGGTTAAGGGGTTAATGATGCATTTGATCTCATGAACACACGACACAAGGAAGAGAAGTTTGCGAGCACTAGTGCGTACGGCCTGAATTTAGACGCGCAGAATATGATTCTAGGCACGATGAGTGATGTGCTGGCCGGTTTAACTGTCGTTGGGAAGCAATCTCTTCTTCCCTTTCAAAGGGGCTTCCTGATGTCTATAGTCGCCCTTAAAGGACTGTACTGTCAACTGCGCCGTGATTACAATGTGCAGTTCATATTAACAGCTAGACTTAACCAAGATTGTTTAAGAGAACTTTTTTTCTCAGATTCGCGGTTTAGGGGTCGTCACTACGACCATCCTACTCCAACGGCAGTTAAACAACGCTTTCGACTTCTACTGATTTCTCGGAATTCTGTCGAACTCGATAATTCCAACGTCAAAAGGGACATTGATCCGGGTTTAGAAAAGGACGACTTTGTGACTGTTGACCTTATCAGCGAAGCAAACATTGTCCCGAACGCCGAAGCCATCAGTGGACTGCAGACCTGCGATTACGATGAAACACTGACCGCAGGGGCTTCTATCCCTATTTAAGGCGGGCGCAGCTGCGCCCGGAAAAAATGGGGGGGGGGATATTTTGCTACTAATCTGACCTGAACCGAGACTGATATTGATTCAAAATAACACTGACCGTGACGTAATCAATGATAGCTATGCCCAACACAAAGGATGAAAAGCTGAATATAATACTAAGTCTACAAGGGAGCAAATTAACAGAGGGAATTTGTAATTTTGGGAAGGGATTTGTAATTTGGAGGGGGATTGAGCCCAGCTGCAAGGGGGATAGAAGCCGCTGACTGACCGAACTTTCAGCTGAGGACGTTCTTGCGATCCTCAGTGACACTGAGCAAGAAGACCAGCCGGTTGAAAATATCACAAATTCCAAATCGAATCCGGTTTCAGTTGACGGGATAACAAGAGATGCACTCTACTACATCGCCGGTTGGGTTGCTTTTAAATTCAGGAAAGAACACCAAAATCTTGGCAGTTTAGTGGCGTCAACACAATCGACTCCGGCTCCCAATAGCAGCAGCAGCAGCAGCAGCAACAGGTGGTTGCAAAACATAAGTCGCGGCGGTCTTCGGGAACCATCAGTCGATTGGTTTAATGCCGTCCTTTCGATGGAAAACGACTTTAAACAATTTCACGGTCATGGTCTGCAGAGACTTAGCTTCGTCACGAAGCGACTCACCGATATACTGATTACGAAGTACTCACACATGCCAGCTGCTGCTATCCGCTGTTTTGTGCGGACACGAACCTTCATTCAGTTGCGCCTAATGAATCGCCAACTCATGCACCAACAAGAAACTATCTATCAAAAGGAAAACGAGGAAAGTAACTTCCTAGATTTCACGCCAAATTTGACCTGGAACACATATTTAGGATAACATTTTTTAATGTTGTGTAGTATTTTGTGGTGTTTTGGTGATTCGCAATTGTGCTCAGTGTTTATTCTAGGCCTTCTCAGGGGATCTCCCATAAGTATTAAATCCCCCCCCCCAATTTTTTATATGTTGGCTGGGGAATGAAAATCCCCCCAAAAAAATGGACACTCAGATCTTGTCCCCCACACATTTGTAAATCCCCCCAATGTCAAGGTGGCTAGAATAAACACTGATTGTGCTCATATAGAATTTTTTACCATATAGCACAAAACATTGGGACGATAAACAATAAAGAAATAAACAAACTAAAACATTCTTAGATATAGGGCCTCCATTTGAACACTCTCCCTTTTGCTTAGCTGTTGTAATGCTTACAGTTGATGTTTTCAATCTAAACTATTACAAAATCAACTATACCACATTGTAATGACCGACTTCAGGCATGACCTACTTAATCGATGGTCCCGAGTAGACGCTGGCACAGCGTGCGTCCGTGCGTGCGAGCTCTGCGGTCGCGGCTGCCTCTCAGAAATTAACATATGTCAGGACAGTGGCTATGCCAGCGACTACTATAAAAATCCCCGCCGCAGGAAATAACTGTCGCAACATCAGGAAAAGGGCAAGAAGAAAGATCTGCGAGAAGAAAGAAGAAGGAAAACATCAACGAGCTGAAGACGAAAGAATTTCGAACTGTATGCCCCTAGTCTAAATGCGTCACGGGGGGAGAGAAAACTCCCTTCGCTGGTCAGAGCATCGGGTAAACCTACCTCCTACTTCCTGTACGCAGGTTTTTAGGTTGGGTAGACTGGCTCGCGGCATCACCTGTGACGCCTCCCAACCCCGGACACTTGTTAATAGTCGAACTCTGTAAATATGAATACTGTGTATATAATTTTAGTAACCCGGGTCCTAAACCTGCGGATCTGTACATAGTTTAGCAGACGCTCATCGTCTTTTATACGGATGCTTCTATAAATAAACGAATTAAAAAAACTGTCGAGCAAGCAATGAAATTCCAAAACGTTTAGCATAAATAAAAAAGGCTGAAAGCGGTGGCAATTTTTCCGTCATTATAAAACTACTCCCAGTAAGACGGCGGCGCAGACGGTGAGACCGAGAGTCACGGGTGTCATATGTCCCGTTGCGAAGCAGCAAGTTTTAAACACAAAAAGCTGATGGAGACTCGGAGTCTGTAAGTATTTTATGAATAAAGCACGGGCCTCTTCGCGTCCGCGCTTGATCAGTTAGTTTTTGGCTTCTTCGTCGATCACAGCACCAGCAGACACACATGTCTATGGCGCAACTCTTCTTTCATAGTACGGTATTTTTCAACCTCATCAATTATGAGATGATCACGCAGTCATCCGAGCGCCTTCGAGATATGCGAGTGGACAGTGTTTAACTTTGATGAAGCCAGGATGCGAACTGCGTCATCATGTTTTGCGACTACTTTGGTTGAGCATCGGCGCCTCACCAGGCCCAGCAATGCCAGCAACTTCAGGCAGAACGTCAACCCCGGATATAGGGCCTACTACTTGAAGCGGGATACCGGGCAATATGAAACCAATACCAGAAGCCAACAACAGAGCATAGCACCAACAGCGCCTGTTGTGAAAGAGCAGTGCCAAGTGCGACGCACGTGCCGTCGATCGCATTCACAGCTCGCTTGTATTTTTTATGAATACGACTACGGCTGTCAACTTCAGTGCGGAGATAGGCTTTTTAAGTTCACCGACTTGTTGCAGTCGAAACTGCAACCCATTAATCTGCTGTGCAGCGAGGAACAATCCTCGGCTTCAACATTCAGCGCATTGTTGCTTTGCAAGAGTGGAGGGTAGAGTGCCGTTATAAACGATCAATATATAATTAAGGTTCATGGCTTCTACATTCAATTGTTGTCCTCCATTCTCAAAATGATAGGCATCCTGTTTAAACTCAGCCGCAGTTGTTAATGTTAAAACAGCGGTAAAATCGAAACCCGCTGTGGTGACTGGATAAAAAGAACAGGCGTTTACAAATATAATGACTGGTATACAAAATGGTGAAGTAAAACTCTTTAGCATTTCAAACGATACAGCCCCTAATTCTCATCGAGCAACCACACGAAGCCAGCGAACTGCGATTAATCTGCGACTGCATGGCTGGCTACACCCCAAGTATACGTGACAGAAACCGACTTCGAGCTGGTACGATTTCCGGAAGCGCTATCACATCGATAAACCGATCTTTAAAAAGGAAATCATGAAAGCCTGCAGAGAACATCCGCTGACTTTCTGACAGAATCAAGCGATTCTTGCCTTAATTTCGGTGCGCCACGACGGGATGCGCTGTGTCGTGGAAACATTTAGTTGTCGCCTCGAATTTAACGCGATCCTTCTTAATATTTCACGCCCAATTAGACGAATAGCCCCTGCTCAATTTCTTGAACGCGCTTTACCCCGAATAGGGGAACGATTTTACTGGCTGAGGGCACGGATTCAACGAATCAGCATTGGAGCAAATCTGCCGCGAATTCGGCGTCACGACAGAGCAAATGAAATTAAAGTGCTCAGCCGACCCGCTTCGATTGCTATATCAGACTTTAATAAAAACACCTTTGGTACCGGGGGTAATAGGACAGAATATTCGTCCCCTTATACAAATTGGATCAACCAACCCTACGATCAGGATATCCAGTTCGACGCGGGCCGAGAGGTGACCATTATGCGAGAGAAGCCGAAGATGCCTGGAGGGCTCCTTTATATGCGAATAATAGTTGGGGTTTCATGTATCAATATTTACCCTATATTACAATGGTTACGCAAAGCGCGGACGAATATGTTGAGGATAAAAGGTTCACCGTCTACGAACACGTTTCATCTATTGACCCCTCCCCTCCCAACAACGCATACAACTCCTACTACCTCGTAGGGCCGCATCCTTTGAAGAGCGCGAAAGGGGCGCGTTTGTCCAATGATCGTGACTCAGATAGCCCCGGGCTTTACAGTGGCGGCGTCGAACGGTTGAACGCGTCGGTTCTGCAGTACGTTTTCATGATTTTAATCTCGCAGGCCACTATGCGACAAGTCATTTTAGGTTCCGCAGGAATTTCAACGCAAAAAAGATTCAACGACATGAACGAGTTTGGTATAAAAAAACCGACAGCGACGACGCCGACATTGTGACGCGCTATACCCAGGACGCATTGCAAAACGCGCACAGCCGGCTGGATTATGTAATAGGTTTTCCGCTGTACATGATGCCCAGCGATATGCGCCTTTCACTTTCAGGCAAATAAACAAACACAACACACACACAACATCTTGAAACCCACATCGCAAGAATTTAGTTTAGGAAAAACAATATTAAAGGCACACTCAATCTGACGAAAAAACAAAATAAACCCTCCGAGGATTCGGCGCCCGGAAATTTGATGTAACAAATTTCATCTGGGCCTGTCCCAAATCCAAACTCAGATTCGCATCGATCAACATAAACGAACGTTATAATTGCTGCGACCGCCGCCTCCATTGTGCTTGTTTATGCTTTTTAAAAACCTGAATCTTTAATCTTAAAAAATCTTCAATTAAGAAAATCGTCAATTTTTTTAGCTATGTAAGCGTTGATCGGGGCTCCGATCGTTAGCAACACCGCCAAAGCGTTCGAAGCCACGAAACCGACGACCTTGCCCCGAGCGTGTTTAAGATCCACGAAACGAGGGACCCGATAATTCCAGGTAAAGCGCCGGCGGCCTTCGCTCCGAGCGACTTCAGAAGCGCCGCCAAATCGTTCAACCGTTTCTTGAGCCAGTCGGTCACTCCCGAAACTGGCTGCCCAGGCGGTCAGACGGGGCCTGGGATGCTGCTGTGCCGAACGAGTCTCGAATGGCTAGCGCCAACGAAGAAACAGCGAGCCCGACAGCCGTTAACATTGAGGCAATGGTCACGCCCTTTTCGCGAACGAGGTTTTTTAATCGCTTTCCCAAACTCCTATGCCATAGGAGGATTTTATTAAGGATGGCGACATAAACGAATCATATATATATATATATATATATATATATATATATATATATATATATCCTTACAGTCCAACAGATAATGTGCATGGCTACTCACATCGGAGGATGACACGGTCTTACGACGCTGCATGGCTGGTGGGTTGGCAGACAACGGCAGAATCGAACTTTCCCTCAATTTTTATATAACGACGACAGCTATGCCTTATAATATGTTTCCTCCTGTCAGTCTTCTGTCCCTTCTCTTTCTCCATTTCGGCCCGGGTGTTTTCATTCTCACGCTTCGTTCAGCCCTCTTCGACACTCTCCCCTCTTCTCTTCTATTTCTAGCCTCTTATATCCACGCGCTGACACTTCGGCCGGCGGTGCTCAGGCCCAATGTTTGGCCGCATCTGTCTATGACAGTGATGGGCACGAATTTTTATCCGAGGGCCGCAAAAGTGTCTGAGATGAAAGCCGAGGGCCGCACAATTTTTTTTGGCATTTAGAATACAATTTTTAAGTAGTTTTCAAAACGACTTTAACATAACGTAGTAGGCCTATATACTGTGCAGTGTAAGTAATTATTAATAAGCCAAGACTGTCAAGTCGAAGAAATGTTAGTAAATATTTAAAGCATTATGTCTAGCTAACGATCAAGTGCCAAAGTGTATATCCAATAATTTGAATGCTGAATTTTCCATTAAGGTGTTGTCAAATGCTTCATATGTTTTAGGGGGCCGCACTTTAATGTACTGTATTCTATTCTATTCTATTCTACTTGATAAATTATGTAGCGCTATAGCGTGGTCAAGGCCAAAGGCAAGAGCGTTTTACAAAAGGCAGTCATTTCTCGATGTCGGGGGCCGCACAAAAGGGCTTCAAGGGCTGCATGTGGCCCGCGGTCCGCACTCTGCCCATCCCTGGTCTATGATAAGAGGGGCGGCCCAGGGTCATCACATAATCACATGATTTAATCTGAATGACGTCATAATTTTTTACGTATATTATGGGCAATAAATTACTAGATAGTTGTACTAGTATCGATAGTTGTCAAAACTATGCTGCTTTGTAAAATAACATAATTACCCTTGTTCATTGTAACAGAACTACTAACCATAGGTGGTAACTTGTTGGAATGGTCATAAATTCACGGTGATCTCCAAGTGAAAAATGGGATACCTAATCATAAAAATGGCATCAGCTTCTGGGGGGCTTCACATCCCAGATCCCCATGTTATAGCCTACCCAAATCTTAAACTCTAAATCCGCCTATGTCGTATGCTCTTCCAGCATGCGGTTGACGGTGTCGCACAGGTGGTCCTCGGTCGCCGTCACTGCACGCGTTCGCATATTTGCAACGTCAGCGCGGTCCGCGACGCCACCTTGTTCTCGAGCTGTTTAATTTCAGCCGGGGTTTTACTTGTGCTTTCGCAACATCCAGCTCTTTCGTTGTTTCTCCCAAGTCTTCTCGCGAGGTCTGTGTAGTAGGTGGCGGTCAACTCTGAGATATATGGTCGTCGAACGCGCTTAGATATAAAAGATCGCGCCTGCCTCTCGTCCACCTCGCCATCTGTCGTTTTCAACGCTGTTTTCAACGCTGTTTCGGTATAATTCAGAATCCACAAGTAAACCGTGTCATCATCCTTGTCAAAGTTTATTGTCGTTTCTTGTTGTCGCAGCTCCTCGATGACTTTGGTCGGCTTCAGAGGGTAATAGCCCCCGTAGCCAAGAGCGCGCGTCAACTGCAGTGTTTTTGATGGAAGACGCCTTCAAAAATTGAGATTTGTTTCTATTTTGATTTATTCGTTCCCAACTACCTCCCTGGTCTTAACCTCGCATACAATCTTCCACTCTTGTTTGACGCAAATTCTACACGCGGATCGATTTCTTTCGTGAAACCTTGCTTGATTTTCCAATATCGAAATTCTTCGATGCGTAATTCCGTCATTTGATTACTTTTCGTATACGTCTCCGTCCAACCCTGGGGGACGTTGACGTTGGTCGCCCAATCAGTCGGCACGCTTGGAAGTTCCATCGGAGGTGATGTATAAACTGGATCATCCGTGACACCCGCCCATTCGAGGAACTGTGTTTCTTCGATGTCATCAGGCTCAATGCGCCAGTCAAACGGTTTCATCTCAATATCGCGCGCCATGTTTTTTGAAAATTTTTATTAATTGAATAATACTTTGAGAACTTAATAGATTAATTCGAATTTTTTTTTTACAAATCTGAGAAATCTTAGATTGGGGTGGGAGATGGAGAGTGTTTACGGTCGCAAGCTAGATCCGTATCGTCACGAACGAACGTACGGAGAAGGCTGTATGAGAGTTTAACCGAACAATGACAGTTGTCACGAATTATCCCAACACCATCGATCAGAATCAAATACTCACTCTGCGCTTTCCCAACCTCGAAAAAAATGACGTCATCATTCCCGGTTTGGCGCGTGTGGCATTCACAATCGCTCTTACGAGCGGAACGGGGACCGCCGATCCTAAACGAACAATAGTGAAAATTTGTGAAAATTTGTGGAAATTTCCGGTTTTGGCGCCTTCCGGGCGCCTATAGCACGTCTTACGCGCGTGTCTCGGAGAATCGCCGTTCTTGGCGGTTTGTCGGCATCTGGCGCTTGTTTTTCAGCGCCTAACGTGCGGACAGTGACCGTCTCGTCGTTCCGGGTGGTCATCTGCGTGCACGTTCCATCCGGGCAGTTTTGGACGTTGTTTTGGTCGTTCGCCGTCGAGTGTCTGGACCGCCATGCATCATTTACCGACCGCCATTACATCGACGCTGCCGGTAGCACTCCAGATCAGACACACGCGCGCTCGAAAATGCTACGACGCCGTCTTTCAGACTGGATCGAACGACTGTCGCCCTAATCTTCGCCCGGAATTCCATCTCGCGTCGGATCCGCAAAGCTCGACGATGGATCATAGCCTACTCACGGAACGACCGCACCTGAGGAATTCATCGCCTATTATTTTGTCGTGCGGAGAGTTCTTTAGAACATCTCTGCGGAATAATTTCAACATCTTCTTCCGTGCTTCGTTGACATGTCTGCGAACGTTTCTGTTGTGAAAGACCGGTTTCTATGGGATTCACCAATCACCACCGTTTTCGTTGGGGGTCGAATTCCTTCGTTCCACCGAAACGGACTTTGAAGATTGTCATTCTACGTTCGTCATTGACATGCTAATGATTCAAAGCAGAGATGGACGTGGGTCCATTTTTTAGAACCCAACCCGACCCATCAAATCTCCAACCCAACCCATGCCGACAATTGCAAGTATTCACCCAACCCAACCCAACCAAGCTTCAAGTAAACAAATTCAGCAAATTTATTGATAAGCAACAATGTCAATTACTGCATAAAATCATTTTTATAAATTACCTCTCATGTGTCGCTGTAGGGCCTATATTTTCCGCCATTATAATTATCAGTGACGTGCAAAGGAGGGTTGACCTCCGAGTTATGATTTGTACTTATACTCTCTGAAATTCAGCTTCAAATGTCGAAAGACTAACGAATAAGAAACCCTAGAGCCATTGTAGCATTTGCTTAGCAAGTTCGCACGCAGAAGCTCATAAATGTTGTTGGAGGCAATAAGGGGATTAAGATGAATTTACAGTGGATGGTTCAAGAAAGTTACTATATAATAACCTTCTTTCATCAATTTCGATTCTTTATTCCAGTGCTTTGAATTATTTACTCCCACCGGTCTTATGCAAATATCTCGTGGCTGCGGATTAACATCTACCTATAGGCATATGACGCTGCACAATATCCAGAACGTAACGGCCACAACGGCGAGGAGGGTTTTATGTATCAAAGGAGATATGACCTTAATGCTTTATTATATAGGAACAACTGTGTTTGGATCAATAGAACCAGGGGCTCAAGACAGGTCTGAATATAACCCCCAATCGCGCTACAGAAGTTCTTTAGTTGGCTAGTTAATGATGCGTTGAAAGGAGTCGATAGCATGGATCAGTTGAAATTTCCTGTCTTACCGCATGCGTAAGATAAACAGATGGCCGATGGTCATCTTCTTTAAATATCAAAATATAGCCTACTTCAGAAAATGTTATGTTCCAGAACCTTGGGTGCAAACTCAGCCCAGCTTTCGTATTATTTGACAAGCAAACACGATAAAGCCTGAGCCTCCAGATTGTATTGCACATTTCTCTAATGTTAAGAATTTAATATTCTTCAGCTATATGCGCTTGTTGCTCTCTAGCTCAGTCATGCTGTCCTTGACCTCCACATGTGGCATTGCTGCAAATGTATGACGAATTTTCAGACATTTCTCTCTTTTCAAGAGCAGAGATAGCATCAGGTCTAACCAGATGCAAGTTTCTCTCTTTTGAACGGTGATAGTTTTTGTTGATGGCTATCTTTTGAACGGTCATCATCAATCACAAAACCCAGAGTGGGTAATGTAGCCTATGCAGTATATGTTGTTGGCGAAGTCTCGTAAGTCTTTTCAGTACATCGATTAATTTCTGGTTTTATTACTAAAGACTCGCCCCAGCTTCACAAATGAACTGTCGACGACTAGACCATTTAGATCCTTGTCGTCAGTCTGGAAAGTTGCATATTCAGATAGAGAAAGACTGGAAAAGTGTTGCAACGTGAATCATGTTAATTAAAAGCAAGATTTCTTGATTGGACATATTAACCTATTGACAAATAAGTCATTAGTAAAAATTTCGTTTTTCATGCATAAGAGCAAAGCTATTGGCTTCTATGATATTTGGTTTGTATGATATTCTATGCGTCCTAGCGCCTGCAAAGATTTACAGTGGCCACAAAGACGAAATAATCTTATATTGAATGTAGGAAAAGTAACTGAAAGCACGATGTATTTACATTCATCTGATTTTAATTAATCAGTACCATTGAGCGCACATTTAAGTCTACATTTCTACATTTACAAATGCGTCTCAACATAAGCGAAAAATTGTTAATATTGCATCGGAACACTCGTTTGTCGAGTAGGTTATATACTTTAAGATCGAGAGCTTCATTGTCATCTGAAAATGCAGGAGTATTTATTCCACATGACTGAATAGGGTAAATCATGAGTTTTCGCCTCTATCCATAAATTGCACACATTTAGCTTAATTCGTTTAAATATCCGCTGACAAAGTGTCACACTTATGTCAGCCTATCACTAAATACAATGCGCCGACTTATGAATGGAACTGCGGTTCTTCCAAATGCTTCGAGTTCCGCAAATTTCATGTCCTTTTACAAAATTGAGATTTGAATATGTAATTACAGTATAATATTGATTAAAAGAATAAAGGGTAATTTAACCATTTCGTCATAAAATGTCAGCAAAAAATCAAACATTGAGTATTGAATACAGACAGCAAATGCGCCAGCTGCTTCTTTGAACTAAACGGAAAATTGGTGTGCAGTAGAATAAATGGAAAAGAATTCGACAAATTAAATGGACGGGCGCAGCGTAGGCTTACACTTCTATAGGAACACGAATTCCGAAGAGTTGAGAAATAGAATAAGTTGGGCGTCACTGTTTCTGGGGAAGAGATTCCCCGTCACGACCTTTGGAAAATCGAAGCATTCTAATTTTATGCGACGCGGATCACACGAAAAATTCAATAGACCTTTTGCGATTATTGCATACAGTGTGCTCTAATCACTTGCGCCGCTGTATGAAGACATTTCCATCGAAATCCACTTTAGTCGCTAATTTCGCTTTGGTTGGATAACCGTCTTGGTATTTGTAATCTCTGATGGGTTTGGCGTCCAGCGATGGGTCGGAATCTAGGTCGCCGCCGCCGCCGTGAGTTTGATTTCCTTTCTGCCAGATGTGAACGGCTAACAGCGACTTCGTGCTGTCGATGACGTTGACGCCTTGACGTCTGGCCATAGCCACGAGGTAGCTGTCGTAGGCTGGTCTATCGATGACAATATCGATCAAACTCGACCAGTTCAGTGAACAACCTGTCAATAGCAAAGCAAGGACTACTAGATTGCCTGGACGCGTAACTGACGCGTAACTGAAAAAGGAGCCATACTTCAGGGGGCTGGATAAATGCAGCCTCCTGTGCATTTGCATGTAATTTTGGACTTTTTCAACTTCCAATTGCTCGGATTCTGTGAAAGCTAAAATTATGAGGTATACACCAATGTTTTGCATTTTTATCCCTCTTTCAAACCATCCGTGCAAAATTTAATAACAATTGGGATAAGGGTCCACAATCTGGCCTGAAACAGAACCCCTCAAAAAAATTTTTTTAATGTTCCAAGCTGTGTTGATAAAAATTTTGAGTGGCAACCTAACTTTTTTGTGAACAGCAAAGTTGTAGGGGAATGTAATTGGAACAAAATAAATCAAACATTTTGAAAATTGGACAATATTTGGTCGAGATATAGCAAATTATAAAAGAAATACAAGCATCGTTCTAAACTGATCGAAACGACAATTTATCGGAAGGAGAGTGCTCGGGGTAGGAAGAACATATCTCGACCAAATATTGTCCAATTTTCAAAATTTTTGATTTATTTTGTTCCAATTACATTCCCTATAAATTTGCTGTTCACAAAAGTTAGGCTGCCACTCAAAAATGTTAGCAACACAGCTTGGAACATTAAAAAAATTTTTGGGAGGGGAGATCTGTTTCAGGCCAGATTGTAGACCCTTATCTCAATTGTTATTAAATTTTGCACGGATGGTTTGAAAGAGGGATAAAAATGCAAAACATTGGTGTATACCTCATAATTTTAGCTTTCACAGAATCCGAGCAATTGGAAGTTGAAAAAGTCCAAAATTACATGCAAATGCACAGGAGGCTGCATTTATCCAGCCCCCTGAAGTATAGCTCCTTTTTCAGTTACGCGTCCAGGCAATCTAGTAGTCCTTGAGCAAAGCCTTTCCAAAATCATTTTATGCGTAAATACAATCAGGGCCGCCGAGAGGGGGTAGAGGGGCAAATGCACAGGGGCCCGGCGGCCTGTAGGGGGTCCGGGCCCGGTGACGATTATGTATAATTATCAACATGGGCGTAACCAGGGGTGCAAGAGGTGCAATTGCACCCCCTCCCAAGTTGTCAAGTGCTAAAAAAATTGTGATGCCATTATTTTGAGCACTAGCATTAGCTGCATTACAATGTTCACATAAACATAATCGTCCATCGTATCCTTATATTTTCTTCACAGGTAAATACAATTAACGAATAGAATAATCACTTTGTTCAAGTCTCTTTTGCATTGAGGTCAGTAATTCTGCAGATGCAATGCTGTCCAATCAGAGACTCAGAATGCGCTACAGTAACAGTGCCTGCAGTGGTCATACTGATTTAGCATTAGCACGCCGACGCTACTTTAGTTCACGTTTTACTACAGAATACTCACTAAGTTAACCAATAAGTTCAATAACCATTAATATTCCCTTACGCCTGAGGTTCTGACTTCTGAGTTCCCAGTTAGTAAGCATATCCTGCAACTCCAGTAAATAGATTCATGCTATCGACTTGTTAAATTCTAGACTGCAGTACACTTGGTGTAATTTTTGAGAATAGGCTATATATTGGAATTAAAAAAATATTTTAATATTAAATGTGAGGGCATGTTTAGAAAGCAGAAATCCGTTGTATGTAGGCGTGTATGCAGGAAGTCAATTTTCATACGTGGCATTTCTTTATTATTATTATTATTTATTATTCCATGCAGATCATTAAGTAAGTAAGTAAGAGAACGTCAAGATTATAGTGGTAACTTGTCTTAAAGACTGCGCGAACACTTTAAACAAAATTAAACTAAGTAGCTAGTCTTAAAAAGCCATGACTTCAGTCGATTCCTGAAAATATCTAGCGACGATGACTCCCGTATTTCAGCAGGAAGCGAGTTCCAAGTACGCGCAGCAGCCACTGGGAAGGCACGATCTCCGACAGTGACAAGACGCGTTCTTGGAACCATAAGCACCGAAGTCGCGGACGATCTAAGTCGTCTGCGGCCCGCGAGGTCAGAAACACTACGAAACTCGGATGCAAGATAATTCGGACCCATCCCGTGAAGGCAGCGATATACAAGAGTTGATAACTTGAACATGATGCGCTCAGGCACTGACAGCCAATGAAGATCAACAAGAAGCGGGGTGACATGATCACATCGGGCCGAACGATAGATAAGACGAGCGGCACAGTTCAAAACAGACTGCAACCGGTCGAAAGAATAGGCAGGTGACCCCGCAAGAACTGCATTGCCATAGTCGAGCCTAGTAAGTACCAGAGCAACAACCAACGTCTTAAGGACGGCTTGAGAAACAGACCGACGCAGACTCCTAATCAAACGAAGTGAAGAGAAACAGCTGGCGACAGTCTTGGATACATGCAGCTTAAGGGTCGCTGCACTATCAAGGTAGATTCCCAAGTTACGCACTGAGGCAGCCGGGTGGAGCTCGAGATCGTGGATCTTGACACAGTCATGCGGCAACAGGTGCTGTTGCCTCTCGGTGGCTAGCCAGAGCACTTCCGACTTAGAGACGTTAAGCTGGAGCCTATTAGACTTAAGCCAGGCTGACAACTCATCCAAGCACCGGGTGAGACGCTCAAGAAGCAGATGCGTTTCAGACGGCCAGCAGCCACCATAGATCTGAGTGTCATCCGCGTAAAGATGTCCATAAAGCCCATGTTTAAGAATGATACGTATAAGGTCGGCCACGTACAAGGTAAATAAGATGGGACCAAGGACCGAGCCCTGCGGTACGCCGCAAGTCACCCGAGATGGAAGGGTCCTGGAGTGAGGACAGCGGACGAATTGCGTACGGTGGTCAAGATAGGAGGAAAACCATCTCAAAGCCACATGACTGATACCATAGGAGATGTTAAGACGACGCAGTAGGATGGAGTGGTCTACGGTATCAAATGCGGCCGTGAGGTCGAGAAGGACGAGGAGGGCAAACTTTCCCTGATCAAGTTCACGAAGTATATCGGAAGTGATCTTAAGAACAGCCGTTTCAGTAGAGTGAAAAACACGATAGGCAGACTGTAGCTCGGGAAGGAGACCAGAAACCGCGAGATGGTCCATGAGCTGCCTAGAGACGAAGCGCTCGAGCAGCTTCGATAGAACAGACAAATTGGAGATCGGTCTGTAAGAGCCAACATCAGAGGCATCGAGACCAGGTTTCTTGATCCGCGGTGTCACGAAAGCGGCCTTAAACGACTTCGGGACCTCACCCAGTTGTAGTGAACGATTCATGAGCTCGGTAACAAACGGCGCCAGGATATCGGAACACTCACGAAGGAGGCGAGTCGGAAAGGATCACTGGCGCAGCACTTGTCAGGCAAGGCGCCTAGCTCTGCGGTTACTTCTTCCACAGAAAGAGCGCGAAAACCGCCTAAGGAACACCCAGACGGAGCCGAAGTAAAACAAGGGGGGCTCATGTTCCGAGGTAGCCGTCAATACAGCGGACACTTTTTTTGCTGAAGAAAGCAGAAAATCATCAGCCGTGAGTCTATCAGGTAAAGGCGCGCGCCCACGCCCCATGAGCGCATCAATCGATTGCCAAAGCCGACGCGGTGAAGCACGCTCCCGCTCTACCTTACGACACCAGAAGATCTCTCTCTTCCGACTTATCAGTCGTCGGTATGCTCTGCGATATTTGGTCCACTCAGCCGTAGACGACACGGCGTCAGCAGGTCTGATCAGTCTGATCTGTCATTGCAATGACAGATCAGACAGAACCGTCTGAATCAAAGAAAGAGCAGCGAAAAATTGCAGATTTCTTTTGGTCAGACCTGGACTCTCAAATTGCAGACCATCGGTAGCAGGCGCCCATCGTTTAACAAATGTAAACGCTTATGAAAGCTTTCCACTGCCAACAGTTTTGTCAGCAGATTGTGCACCGGATCCCAAGGTCATTGTGTCACTGCCAAGTTCTGATGGCGACGTAGACGTACAATTTTTTCAACGGGCCCAATGGATATAGGTCGTGTTATAAATAAACCGAAGAACATGGAAAATGTTGCAGAATTAGTAATTAGACAGTGTATCTTGAGTGCCATCACTGTCATTATGTAGCCAAATTGAATCAAGTTAGCTCTAGTCGATTATCAATATGCATGTCTATTTTTTAAATATAAGAAATGGAATTGTACCCCCCAAAAAAAACAAATTCCTAGCTACGCCACTGATTAGCAACAGCATGAACCAGAGATGTAGCAAGTACACAATGCTTCAAGTACAAGTACAAGTACAAGTACCTGGCCTCCGAGTACAAGTACAAGTACAAGTACTTGCATTCCAAAAACTCCAAGTACAAGTACAAGTACAAGTACCTGGCCTCCGAGTACAAGTACAAGTACAAGTACCTGGCCTCCGAGTACAAGTACAAGTACAAGTACCTGGCCTCCGAGTACAAGTACAAGTACAAGTACCTGGCCTCCGAGTACAAGTACAAGTACAAGTACCTGGCCTCCAAGTACTAGTACAACATTTTTGACAATAACATTTTTTTCGCTGACATTTTGTCCCCATGACATTTTCTACATGACATTTTGTTCGTGCCATTTTGTCCTCGGACAGTTTGTCCGGCCACGAATAAAATTGACACTATTAGCATCTAAATATCATCACAGTTGCACTTAAAAATAGAGATGATAGTCTTGCATCGGTCATATTAACCCACCTATGCCGTCTCGCGATCAAGCCAGCTTGGCTAAATACGCGTTTAATTGGTGCGCCAGAAGCAGGCACACTAAGGTCTCTAATTAATGGCTGCATTATACAGCCTGTTGAACTCCTTTCTATTAACTACACTGTTCCAAAATACGATGGTATCAGTGGCTTCATCATAAATTTCGTTGAGCCATCTGTGAAGATGTGCTTGTCATTAGCCTAAAGGAACAGCATTACTGGTACCATTGAAGTACATGTAGCCAGAGATGTAGCAAGTACACAATGCTTCAAGTACAAGTACAAGTACAAGTACCTGGCCTCCGAGTACAAGTACAAGTACTTGCATTCCTAAAACTCCGAGTACAAGTACAAGTACAAGTACCTGGCCTCCGAGTACAAGTACAAGTACAAGTACTAAAAATTTGTACTCGAGTACAACTCGAGTACAAGTACAAGTACCAAGTACTACATCTCTGGCATGAACCATGAAAAAGACTGATATGCATCATTTTCGTCATGAGCACAGGGGACCCGGCGAATGTCAGGGGGCCCGAGCCGATCATGTATTAACTAACATCCTGAAAAAGACAAGACCGACAAGGAATAAAGGTCATCAACAGTTGTTGACACTTGTCAGAGGCCCTTGACTACCTTTTACACAGGGGCCTGGACATTTTCTCGGCGCCCCTCAATACAATGTAGATTGTCAGTGAGAGCTAGAACGTGATAAGTGTACCCTAAACCCCTGTGATCTGTCTTTTATGTCAACGTCATAATTCAACGACAACCCATTGCTTTATGGATGTTGTACAGATCAGTAAATAGGTCAACACGGTTAGGTAGATGCAGATTTATTCCCATGAGTTATCAAAAGTTGCCTTTGTTCATTAAGAATGATGCATCACAGTCACCATCCGAATAGCCTGTTCTTGCCTCGAGATTCTTCTGGAGATCGTGGTCTTCTGTCCTCTTGTCTCCGTCCAAACAAATGTTTATGGTGGTCTATACATCGTTCACCAATTTCTTCGTCTTTCTTTAACTGGATTTCGTTCCTCGCTATTTCTATTTGAGGGTGTTCCTAGGAAGATGGCGTCTTGAGCATTGGTCTGTGTACTGTTTCGCATTTCTCGTAGTTCACGAACAACCGGTTACATTTGTACTCCTTTTCGATTGTTGTGATGTCTGCTATTACGCTGTCTATGTACTCAACAAAGGTAAGATAGTCCAAGGTAGCCTATAGAGTGATTGCTGACAATATATTTTCAAATGTCTATTTAACCCTATTGAGTAAGACAGAGAAGTGCGAAGACTAGGAATGCTCGAGTGTAATAAAAAATAGCAATATTCAATAGTGGTGCATTTTTATGGTTTACCTACGGAGCCTATATTCTCATCCTTTTTACAATACCAAATCAAAAGTCTTACATTTTTGTAAATTTTCAGTTTCTGCAAAAAAACTAACGATAAAATGATGTGCAAATTAGAAGCATCTTATCACTATGGTTTACTATCATCGGCTAAATTTTGTATTGAAATTTAAGACTAAAATTCAGATGCTGCTATTTTAATTAAATTTAAGAATAATAAAAATACCTTCTTTACTAAAAAAGAAATAGTCTATCACCCACGCAGGTACCAAAGATCCATTCTGTATCGCCACCGCTTCCAAATTATCCACTGTCAGTGCATCGCGAGTCCATCGCGTATCGCTTAGATTCGCCCATACATCAGTCCTGCGTCCTGTAATCAAAATGTTGTTGTTAAAAATAGTTGCTCTTCGCCTGACAGCTTCGAGGGTCTTCGGAAGTCCATCATCGAACAACAGATCACCGTTTGCGAATCCATAGAAGGCGGAATCGTATCGTTGAAATGCTGTCATGTACATGTCCTTCAGGTATGGCGTCCCAGCTGAATTCGATCGATTGATTCGCAGGACGTCCCATCCCGCGGCTCTGGCGCGCCTCGCCATCTTCGAATTTGTGTAGTTTAGAAACAGAACCGGTCTAACGTAGGGTCTGAACAAAGGCCAATTGGTCAGAACGAGCTTCTGAGCGAATCTGTGATGACCTATGATTTTGACTTCCTTGAAAGTAGTAAATAGCGTCAGTAGAGCTGGACCTTCTTGCGATGACTCGAGGTCCATCATAGCGTCGTCACTTTGCATTGAGTAGAAGTGAAAATTGGCGATTCTCATCACACTAATCACGCCAGCAATTGTAAGCAGAGCCGCTGAGGTCCTGTTTATGGCTCTCATTGCTTATTTGGCGAACCATGTATTTGCAAGGTTGTCGAAATACTGAATAATCCTAGTGGCAACACAGTCGTATCATTCAAGCTACTTACCTACAGCTAATTGTTGAGAGTTCCCATTCGTTCAAATTCTCCTGTTTCAGTCTGTTTGGGAAATAAGCGACATCTTTAATGTTTGAGATCCACATAACAATGTAAACTGGTACACAAGTGCTCGAACTTTTCACCAGGGTCCAGATTATTAATCGCAAGTATTGTCATCAAGTTTTTCAATAGAAGATAGAATTCCAAAAACACGACTAAGTATTTTTACTTGATTCAACAATTGAAATACGAAAGGCAAACGAACGCAAAGCTGTTGTTATTAAAACGTTTTGAGTAACGCCCCTTGCCCTGGTAAGGTATTCCTAGTCCTACACAGGAAAAATAGCGTGGTACCTGAACCTAACATCGTTACAGGTTAAGCAAGAGAAGTCCATAATGTCATTTGTTCACGGCAGGCACGATGAATGACCGTCATTGCGACGTCAACAGTGGAAAAATAAAATAAAATAATGTAACATAACTTTGTCCAGTGAATAGGTGGAGAACTTCTATTAGGCTACTAGGGACGATCTGACCCTTCAACTTTTTGAAAGGCCAGGTTAGGGAGGGGAAAGGTATATGGTTTACCCCTTACTTTTTTCATCATAGTTTACGCCGAAAGTCCAGTCAAAATTCGACCGTATGGTTCACTGTATAAAAAGTAATTCAGTTCCGACGATAATTATATGCATATTATAGGCGTAGAGTAAACTTTGCATACGTTAAATATATATATATATATATATATATATATATATATATATATATATATATATATTATATATATATTGCCTCATTCATTTAATAAGATCGCCGTTCTGCAAGGACAGGACAGTTGCCAATTCGCTCTCACGAAATAAATAGTTCAGCCACCTGCAGTCTATCCGCAGCCCTGTGACACCCGCATGATGACAAAGTAACCTCTAATTATACCAGAGATCCGCCCATAGCTCGAGCTCCGAAGAGCCGACGTCGCAAAATGCAGACTTTGAATATCGTTCAAATGAACGGGCAATGAGTCAATGACTAACTCCTGCGCAACACGATTTTGGTCTATCAGATGCGCTGCAAAAGCAGCATTGAGATCCATCAATGAGAACTTTGTCGCTAATGTTTAACAACCGTTATACGCAGCTTCGAACCAAGGCTTTGAAATTTTCAATGCATGCTTGGCGCATTGACACTAGCTGCCGGATCAAGAAAGAAATCTTTCTCTGTTCTTGTCAGTGTCAAAGAGCGTACGCACTTGTTTGATTTCTGTGATAAGAAAAACATAACCAGTCATAAAGTGCAAAGTGCCCAGTTATAAAAGGGTGCTTCCTGGAACAGTGGTTAGCACACTGGTCTTGTGGCGAACCGGGCCTAATGACTTCCTACTCTCCGTCCTACTTACTTATCAACTGTCCTAGAACGGATGTGGCCCGGTCTGGCCAGGCAGGGTTCAATCTCACTATAGGACACGTGGTCGTTCGATCTAGCACTGTGGTGTGGGTTTTATGCTCAAGGGCTGACTAGCTATCTATCGCTCTTCTCCCTTCGTGTACCGTGTACCTTCCTCTTCCCGTGTACCGGTGGTTCCAAATCTTGCACCCGTGTACAATGCAGCGGGTTCAAACGTCAATGCATAACAGTCTCGGGCAGTTTTTTAAGCATAAATGTCCACGAGGAAGGCAACGGAAACCCGCCTCGCTCCTCTCATTCCCAGGTGGCGTAAATGCCGATTGTTATCGTCACGAAGTCAAGTGGGGTCGTACGCAGTAACAAGCGCCAAACGTCGATATGCTAGAGTCGATAAGCAAAACTAGGTTGATGCACACGGCTGCTTTTAAGAGTGTATGGTGTGTGCAAATAAGTAGGACCTAAGTAAAATCTCGTGGATTTATATAGCGCCTTTGCTGGCAGCACGACAGTAGCTGCCTATTCTTAGGCGCTTAGCCTATCTTAAGATCACTATGGCAAAGGTGAATGATCAACCAGGCAATATATATTCGGAGGGCAGTGAGGTTAGGTTGTTAGAGCATGCATGGAGGAAATGATTTTAGAAAAAAGATTTAAGCTTAGATATGAAGACTTGAGGAGATAATACAGGAATTATGGGAAATGAGAATTAAGAATTTAATGTTTGATAGTGTCTAAGACTGCGGAGGGGAAGCTGGGATCGAGTTCCAAAGTTCAGGTGAGACGTATGAGAAGGCACGGTTGCAAATTTTCAGGGATGACTGATTCAGTGGGCGTGATAGAGTGAGGTAAGATGATGAACGTGTGGGTCGAGGAGGCTGAGGGGTTAATAGTGATCTAAGGTAGACAGGTTTTGATGACTGAAGTGAGCTATATGTAAGTGTTATTATCTTATATTGGATACGTTCAGTTATTTTAAGCCAATGTAATGATTTTAGTATGGGTGAAATATGGCGGAACCTTAGTGACTTAGTAACCAGTGGCGTAAGTAAGGGGGTTTGGGGTTAAACCCCCCCTTGGCTGCGAAACGAAAATTTTTTTACATGCTTTTCCATATTTTCTTCATTTTCTGACGCGATTTGGGGGGTCAAACCCCTTGGCTGGCTGCCGACTGAAAAATCCCTAAGTGCTATAGAAAATACAAAGAATGTAAAGGTGTAAGGAAGGTGACAAATTTTTGCTTGTCAGCTCCTAAAAAATAAAATAGGAGGTTTTTGCTTGTAAAAAAATTGTTGGTCACGATCGAAATCAAAACCCTTTTCCGGAAATCCTGGCCACTGTTAGTAACAGCATGAGCCTGTGCACTTTGAATTGATTGTAATTTATTGATGGTCTGATGGAGGCTTTGGGAAAGCTATGTAGAGAGAGTTATAGTAATCTAATTTGGAGTGGACTATTAAAGTGGCAATTGTGGCGGCAGTTTTGGTGTCGAGGCAAAGCGTAGGCGACGAAGGCCACAAATATGAACATAGCAGGCTTTTGAAAGTTGAGAGATTTGCGATTCATAGTTTGTAGATGAATCAAATTTGAAGCCGAGATTTGTTGCAGTTTGAGCGGGGGTTATTGTGGGGTCAGAAACCAACACTAGCTTATTATTGTCAATTTTTTAGCTCTTTGGGTAGTCCAATAAAAGGAGATTCGGTCTTAGAAGGGTTAAGGGCATGAAGATTATATGACATCAATGCAGACATTGAAGAAAATGCTGATTCAAGCTCAATGATAGATGTGTTAAATGAAGAAGGTGAAAAGGAAAGGAATAGTTGAGTGTCATCGGCATAGAGTTGATGACTTAAATCGAGGGAGTTAATTAAAGATGAGAGTGGTGTGGTGTAAAGGCTGAACAGTACAGGCCCAAGGACGGATCCTTGAGGCACTCCATAATCTACACTTATGAGATTAAGAAATTTGTGGTTAAGACAGGACACTTGAAAAGACCGAGATTGAGATAAGATGTAAATCAGTGGTGAGCTTTTTCAGATGTGTATCAATCCAGAGGGAGAGTCGCTTAGGCAAAACTTACAGCAAACACAGTATTGCCCTCTCTCATAATACGCAGAGCTTAATTGGCGTGCTTAATTTTCCAGTAACTCTAATTGTCACAGCCTTTTGAAATGCCTATTCAAACTCCGCTGGTTAGATGTGCGTTGAAAGCGAATAGAGAAACATTGCTTAAAAGATTTTCAGTTCGCGTGCACAGATAGGCCTACATCACGACAGGGGCGTTATTAGAGTTGGCATAACCCGGTACGGTAAAGCATTGGTGTCGCCTCCCCCGCCTTCAAAAATCATAAAAATACACAATGGACCGCCTTCAGTCCTCCTGTATCAGCTCATGCGTACAAATCGAACCGCTTAGTGGCCTTAGCCTATATTTAATTGTAAAACATCATAATTATTGTACAGTATTTGGTGTCACTCGGTGCTGCCCGCACTCTCTGCCACCACCCCTCCCCCATTGACGCCAGTGTGTAAACAGAGGCTTATAAGAGCTATTCGGAGCATTTTCTAAGTTATAAACAGTGAAGAGAATGTGGATAAATTTTTATAGGTGACTGGTGGGAACAGTTTGCAATTGAGTGGCAGTCGAGGAATGCTCCTGCTTTACAGCTGTTTCGTTTATTCTATTTTCAAATGGCTAATGATAATATTATTTAAGTAAAGTAAAATCTCGTAAATTTATATAGCGCTTTGGAAAGTAGTACAGTAGTGGATGCTTATTCTTATACGCTTAATCTTTTTTGAAATAGCTACAGTATAGGCAGTGTTTTATACAGGCCTTTTATGAGGGGATACCCCCCCCCCCCACAAAAAACTCATTTCCTCCCAAAAATCCCAGCACTTACACAAATTTTGCATTGAACAGTGTTTTCCCTCCAACCAAGTCGATTCCCCGAAAGCCTTAATTTTCCCCCAAAGGCCTGGAGTCTGGATAAAACACTGAGTATAGGCAAGGTGGGTTGTCGGCCGGGCAAAGGTCAGCGTATCCATGAGGTATAGTTGGTCGGAAACTGGCGAGAATTTATCTAATGAGATTATATGTATTTTTGAACTAAGGTATAGCAGATAGACTAATGTAAATACAAATCGCATACAGCAGAAGTCGGAACCGATGTATTAAAACAATGTCACACGTTTTGCTATATAGCCTAAATACAATATATATATATATATTATATATATATATATATATATATATATATATATATACATATATATATATATATATAATATAATATATATAATATATATATTGTGGATCTTCTGTGTGCGTTGTCTTTGGCGAATAGAGCATAGAATGCGTGACAGTGGCGGCTCCACGTGCCCCCTATTGAATATCTGGCACCCCAGTGGCCCCCCTGTTGGGTCCCTATACTTAGTATTACATACCTATCAACAAATGGTTGGCCCTCCATACTTAGGAGTTGCCACCCCAACTCCAACTCCCCACTTGCCAAATCCTGGAGCCGCCAATGATGCGTGATAACTATTCAGCGCAAATGTGCTCCGGGCGAATGACAACCAGCGTTGAGCACGTGTTTAGCGAAATGGGGACATGCATTTAGAACACGTCTCGTACATGTCCACGACGGATGGGCCTTAGTAGGTCTAATCTGCGAGGAACTGCTGACTCTGCAAGTCTGAAGACCTGAGTGAAGCTGTCTCGGAATTGTTTGCTCATGGTACAATACAGAATGAAGTTGATTCCGTTGTTGGTCAGAGCCAGAATATCTATTAGATCACCGAGGTTCAAGTAGACTTCCTCCACGAAATTCTGACAGATTCCGCTGAGCAGATTGATGACGCCCTGCGGGAATTCGGTCAGCAGGAAGAGCAGGACGACGACGAGCAGCATTCGGGTGGTACGAGTGGTCAGTCGCATCCGTGGAATTGCTCGGTCTCGGGGGTTGCTCCACTGGGAGCTGCTCGACGACCTCAGCGAGCTGAGCCCGAGAGTCTGTCGCTTTGCGTCGGCTCTTTTCATCGTTCGAACCAAGAGGACGCTGAGGAACGTGAGTCCCACGCACGGCAACAGTTTCACGAGAATCGCCTGAATCCAGAAATTGAAACTGTACAGAAACCGGTCAACGCTGGTCTTCTGCCTGAACCTGACCGTCCATAGGATCACCAGGTCCCCCTCTGTATCGTTCTGCCCGCGGCTCAGCTCTCTCAGCACCTCACCCTGGACGTTTATGGCCGCAAAGTTAGGGACGCAGACTACGAGGCTGACGGCGTATACCAGTAGAACGGCGCTCTTTGCCCTGGCGAGGGTGCACAGGCGGGCGGCGTGCTGAGGGTGCTTCACGAGCAAATAGCGAAACGTTGCCAGCGTGACCGTCAACCAAATCGAAACCGTGTGCACGACGACGCTGAAGCAGGCGTAGAAGAGGAGAAATCGAACGGCGCACAGGGAGTTCCTCTCCGGAGACAACTCCGTTCCGTAGAGGACGTAGAACCTCAGCGCGAACGGCAGATAGGCGAGCATCGTCAGTCCGTCGGATATGGCGAGACCGGTGAGGATGCAGTTAGTGGCGGAGAACATGTTGCTTCGGCTGAGGACGATTATGTTGAACGCATTGGCGATGCAACCGAGGATGCAGACGACGGCCGCCAGATGGCCGTGATAGCCCTTGTACCAGTTGCTGAAGTCCGTGAGCTGCGACGCAAAGACGAACTGGTAATCGGCGCCGAGGCCGACGACGTCTATCCGCTCGGAAGTTAGGTCGATCGTCTCCGATTGAGTCGTCATTCTTTCCACGGCAATCAATGACGCGAGTAGGTGGGTGACGTCATTCGATTCCATCGAAGCTCTCATTACGTCATCCGTGCTTGACATTTATGATGTGGTTGTGACAGTGACTGAAACATTTATAAAATAAAGTATAAATTTGATGGTGGTGGTGGTGGTGGTGATAATGAAGATGATGGTAATGATGATAGTGATGATGGTGATGATGTTGATGAAGTGTAGTAATGTACGAAGCTCATTTACAGTCAGACATTTTCATTTAAATGCCACCGTGTTCGTCACTGCGGCGAATTCCTTCATTCCATCGAAACGGACTTTCGACATCCTTGTCCTACGTTCGTCATCGAGATAGGCTACGCCAACGAAGTCAAAGCGCCTTTGACTTTGGCCTTCGCTTTGTTACAGGAACTTACAGAGCTATAGAAGTCGTCTTGGATAATAATAATAATGACAACAACATCATCATCAACAACAACAATAATAATAATAATCTATAAATTCCGTCTTATGTCAACTTTGTAACACTGAACGAGTGAGCTAATGCATATCCATGTATTTTATGGGTCTTACCCGATGTTATGCGGGCGAATGTATATAAGGTGTAATGCAATGTAATAAGGAACTTCTATAGCGCCGCTTGTAGCTCTATTCAGAGGCGCTCGTGCAACGGTCCGATACATTCGGTAGATGGCCGGCAGAGTATAGATGCAGTCTACGCGTAGCTTATTTTCCCTCAGAATTCAACGTCCTAAGAGCGCCCGACTTTTGAGTTACCAACTGACAGATATCTATTCTATTACATTATATGGATTCTGCAACTTGCAGCTTTAAAAAGTCATTATATATTGAATTTACTTGGCAACAATTTGATCATTTTATATTCTTTTGTGTCATTAATCCCTCTCAATTCGCTTATTATATTGAAAAAAGTATGTGAGTATGTATTCGTATGAATGTAGCATGCATACATGCATGTATATAATATTATGCATGTAATATGTATGTATGTAGACTATATATGTACGTATATATGAATGTATGATTGTAGGTATGAATGATTGTATGTATATGTATGTATGTACGTGAATATATGTATGTGCATGCATGTAATTTGTAATTATGTATGTATAGACTTTCAATATGCAATCAAGCGCAAATAGTACTAACACTGTCATACCCACAATCAGTAAAAAAAACTATTTTTGCGTTTAAGAAAAAAAATCAACTGAACCTTGCAGTGATGCCTGTATTGGATCTCAGCGTCACATTAAGGCATCTTCATCATCATCATCAGCAGCAGCAGCCCAAGGGTTGCTATATGTGCGAAATGACAGTGATTTTCACGGTAATTACTTACGCTGTTTGCGACATCTCGACTTAGTAACAAATGACTCTGCACTGACGCAAGGACATCGATTAATTATTGAAGAGAACCTGTCTCTCGAGATGAATAACAGCCGTAGCCGTATATTGTCTTAGGATCTCTAGATGGCCGAAACGCAAGCCTTATTATATAGGACATCTACCCTTTGTCGCCAGGACAGGTTCCATCGCTAACGCGCGTTATACAGGTATTTCGGAAGTACAGAGTTGACTGACTGCGAGTCTGCGATATGTTCATCAGTTGATAGAAAACATTTGCCCCAAAGCAGCGCTTTACATGTAGTTGTTCAGTTACAGTTACAGTTATTGACATTTTTCAATTACAGTTTCACTTACAGTTAACTGATTTGTTATTTTTCAGTTAACTGATATTTCAGTTACAGTTAAAGTTAACTGAAACAAAACTGAGTTTTACTAGACTGACTTTACCCCCCTCCCATAGGTTCCACTGGCGAAAAAAAGTCCGGAAGTCCAGTGGGGGATGCTTTAGTTTAACAGTATACTTGACTCATCCCCACGTGGAACCGTCACTGGGCATCGTAAGAATGAACGCAATGCTTTCACTGGGTCATTACGTCGTTTGATATTTCTATTTTGATGTCTACCTTTTTCATCTGTCATTCACCGTCTATTAGAACAGTTGTACTGTACGAACTTCTTTATTTAGGCTAAGCCTTTCTATAGTAATCACCAAAACCTACGACGACATCCAACCAAACGCATTATTAGTTCGTCTTACGTTTCTTCTTGACTATCGTTTGTTTTTTCTATTTGGACGTTTTGTTGACGCGTGGGATTAAGATTTCCTTGCCGTTTAATTTTATCTTCACGCCTATGAATATTTCATTGTGCTCAGTCTCTGTTGAGGTCCGAAGGTTTCGTGACTTTGATGGCGTTTACGAAGGCAACGAACGACTGACGACGGCGTGCTTTATCTTATCACCGAACGACGGAGACGTTACTCTATAAAGATTTCAACAGTCTCGGCGAAATATTAATTGTGGGTCCTTTATACACTCCTGATTACCTTAGTTCCATGGACGGTTTCACGTTGGGTGATGACTGGGGATGCAACCCCCACCGGCCCACCAAAAACGCGTGGATGATGTTGATGAATTTCTGAGACAATATATTTTGGTATTTATTTCTTGGTAGTTGCTTTAGTCAAATAGTATACTTGACTAACTACAGTTCAGTCAGATTAGCCTTGATGTATATATGTTACAGTCAAAGTGTGAAATCAGGCAATGTTGACATTGCCTGAAACTTTAGGAAATGTCGACATAAGCCGTTTCACTCGGGCACTGTCGATGAAATGTTTAGGCATTGTTTAACAATGCCTGAAATTTGCTCAAATTTTATACACACATTTCCTGAAATCTTTATCTGTGATGGAATAGCATAATAAGTAACATAAAACAGTTCTGAAACCTTAATAAGTGCCAAAAACTTTAATAGGTTCAAATGAAATAAAAACAGGCAGTAATAGAAAAAAGTTATACACAACTGTAAAAACTTCAAATGCAATAAAGGAATGAATTCCAAAAATCAGGTTCTAACGCAATAAAAGAAAAAGCAGTCAAATAAAACGGGCTAAAATTTAACAGTTCTTATAGTAAACTTGAATGGCAACGACTATTGCATTTCAGTTTAGCTTTGAAACATCTACAACGATTTGTTTCACACTTTTTGAACCCTTACAATTGCATTTTGTCCGCCACTCTTTGATTCGTACTGAACAGCAGCCCTCAAGTTCCATGACATCATCTTCATTTAGCAGTATCTGGGTGCACAAATCAATTTGATTTCGTGCAACCGGTTGTAGAACACCAGATCTAACAGCTATACGATACATGTCGTTGCAGTTACGATCAAGAATGACACCCATGATATTACGAGCGTCACCACGTCCTCGATCAACTAATGGAACAGGGACGGTAACATTGTCACCAGGATTTCCAGCTGCAAATTCTATTCTACTACGCAAAACCATTCGTTTAGCTTGCTTCACTAAACCTTCTCGAGCCCTCTTGCGATGAGTCTATCATGCAGGTGATCTATGAAATCTGATGCTTGCTGGTTACTAGTGGTTTCCGCCTGTTCTTCAACCGTTGCCAGCTCGCGATGAAGCTGTACTGTGACTGGCTGTGGTATGATCCGCAGCAGGTGAATAAGCGTAAGCTGTTTCAGTGGTTGCAGCTGATGTAGAAGCAGTCACAGACGTTTCAGCAGCCCGAACTGAAAATGACGTTGTGACTGGCTGTGGATGATCCGCAGCAGATGAATAAGCGTAAGCTGTTTCAGTGGTTGCAGCTGATGTAGAAACGTTTCAGCAGCCCGAACTGAAAATGACGTTGTGAATGGCTGTGGGATGATCCGCAGCAGGTGAATAAGCGTAAGCTGTTTCAGTGGTTGCAGCTGATGTAGAAGCAGTCACAGACGCTCCAGCAGCCGGAACTGAAAATGACGTTGAACTGTGACAGGCGACACCTTGAAAAGACTTCCCGCAGTTATTCACAGCCATAGGGATACAGCGAAAGCTCCCTCAGCCTTAATATGGCTTGGCAGCGAACCTCAGATCTTCTTAAGTCCAAGTTAAGCTTTTATGCTATTCCATCACAGATAAAGATTTCAGGAAATGTGTGTATAAAAATTGGGCAAATTTCAGGCATTGTTAAACAATGCCTAAATCAGTCAATGTCGACAGTGCCTCTTATGTCGACATTTCCTAAAAGTTTCAGGCAATGTCAACATTGCCTGATTTCACACTTTGACTGTAACATATCCACAAAGATATGGACATATCTATAGGCAATGTCATCGACAAATTCGCTTCCATCAATAAAAAACTTGGTCCGTCATTTTCCACCCCAGAGATTTTGTCCGCTAAATTCCAGTCCTGCATTTTCCAGTTATTGAAATTTGTTGGTCCGTCATTTTCTTGTCCTGCATTTTCAGCGCACCCTTCTGGAACCCCTGGGTACGCCAATGCTTGCTCATCACCCTTCTACTGTGAGGTCATACTCGATGACCTCTCGCAAATCGAACTCTGTCATGCTTCGCTGCGTCCAGAAGTAGCCTATTGGCCAATCTAAAAATATTTCAATTACCTCGAACCTGCACTGATTTACACAGAATTTGCAATACCTAAAGAGATTTCTATTTCAGTAACTACAGTAGTACAAAATTTCATTGGAATCCATCAGCTCCTCTAATAAGAAGTTTGCAACTTTTGCGGTCAACTGTCACAGATTACAGTTTCCGGCACGTTCATTGACTGGCGTCAGTTTCAACGTCACTGAGTCGTCAAACAGGCAAAGATGTTTTCAACAGAAGATCGTGTTTCAATTAAATTATCAAAGCATTTGTGGCGATAAATGGATACGATGCTAACAGATTACTGGTTAGATTTCCACTAAAAAGATCTCTTACGTTTGTGAAACACTTGCTACGCAAGATTAACACGACGGTGGCGTCTACGGTCCGTAAATCGTGGCAGTGGTCGAAGGCAGAGGTTCGAGGCAGTTAATGGCAATAAGTTTAGGGAAACCACTTTTTACGAACACAGTGTACGTTTATATGTTACAGTCAAAACGTGTAATAAGTCATTACACGAAATGACTGAAAGTTCTAGTTATTTCATGTAATGACTAACTTTTCAAATGATTTATTTCACGCGTTGACTGACCGCTATGTTCGCTAATATAATCCTATAAGACTGCGATCACAGCGTCTCAGCAAAGTAATAAAAATAATAGAAAACAAAATTATTAACATCAATGTAAGTTCTTTAATTTTAATAAGTTCAATGTAAGTAAGTAAGTTTAGTAAGTTCAATGTAACATTTTAATATTGCATAAAGCCCTGTTAAAATATGATCTAACAAGAAATGAGGAAAAGTGTAGCCTAATGTTCGTGTTATTTCAAAATATGTTAATTGAAATTATGTTAATTGTTCATTTCAGTGTTCATTTTGACAGATAATGGAGCCGTGACATGATCTGCTGTTGCACGCAACAACTTTAGCTTTAAAGCACTTACATCGATTTGTTTTACATTTTTATTTGTCAAGACAATTACACTTCGGATTCCCTTGACCTCCACACCTGGATTCATGCTGCACTGCATTACGGAACGATATTTCCTTATCCTGTCCATGACTAACAAAGACAGTAAAGGGGAGCCTAAAAACATGGCCAGCGATAATCCACCCGTTACTAACACAGCATGAGACGTTGAAATCGCAGTCTTATTAGGATTATATTAGCGAACACAGTTGGTCAGTCAAAGCGTGAAATAAATCATTTGAAAAGTTAGTCATTGCATGAAATGACTGACCCTGTTGATCATTACATGCAATGACTTGAACTCTTAGTCATTTCGTGTAATGACTAATTACACGTTTTGATTGTAATGTATGCATCCTATGAATGATTGGAAAAAATGTCGTCTAATTAACTTCTTTAAGCCGACGTATTTTTCTCCGCTCTCTGGTCACTTCTGCTCGAAGCAGCATCAATAATGCATAAGAATTTAATGACTCTTAAATTCGTTGTCATTGTAGTGTTTTGATGCCGTACGTATCCATGTTGCAAAAGTAAAAGCAGAATTTACTTTCACACGCCACCATTTGGTTGTGAGATAAATTGCCGAAGGGTGATCGTATTTGAAGATGAGACAGCGAAAATGCGATGAACTCAGTTGTTGATCGTATAAACAGTAGCGTCATTTCACACTTTTCTTGGTGGCAAGATAATTTTGTGGACAATTTTGGGCAAATTTTGGGCAATTTTTGGACCAACTTTTGCAGATTTGTACATTTTTTGACCATTTTTGGCAATTTTGGGCAAATTTTTGCGATTTTTTGCAAATTTCACATTTAATTATTTAATACATTGTACATTGTTTCTTCATTTCTCTTCCCTCCCCTCCCCAATGACGTCCCTGCGTATAAACATTGTACTCACGACACTTCATTTGATGACTCTCGACTTCCCTGAACCTTCTTCTTCTTTGTATCACTGTCATTGTATTGCTATACAACATGCTGGATGCTGTTGGCTTTAGCAGTTGTGACATGTAAAATAGCGCATCGTTGGTCTTCTGATTGATTCCGGTGCATACCGTTGCTAAGACGTCTTCATTCTCTGGTAAGAAAATTCCAAGTCTCAGCAGAGATCGGAGCATCGGATGGAATCTTCGTCAAAGCGAACACGCTTTGTGTCGTAGACCAAAGCAGAGACTGACTTTATTCGAAAGTACCGCACTCTGAGATCGAACCACTCAGCCTAGAAAAAGAACTTAAATTCGACATGACCAATATATTTATATGTAAATTTGTATATATATATATATATATATATATATATATATATACAGGGTGCGATTTGTGACCTGGAGCAGTGGGGAAGGATATGTCGAGCTTGGGGGGATGTAGTTGTTGGGGAAAATGTAACAGTGGGAGGATGTAGTTGTGGGAGGATGTAGCAGTAGGGGGATGCTGTTGGGCAGTGGGGGGGAATCCTCCCTTCCTCCTACGAATCGCGCCCTGTACAAACACATATATATAGTATTTTTATATATAGTATACAGCGATTGCAAAATCCGGTTGATTCAACCGAAGACATGACGATCGTCTAGATAGCAACGCTACATTGGCGACGGATTTCCCTATGGACTGCAGTAGTTCGTTCAATTCTCGGACTCTATCTAGAGTTGCTGATCTGAGAAAAATGACTACGACAACGACTACGGCCTTGGAGACAGTGACGATGAATGTGTTGTTGGTCAACGACACAGAAACTGCTGCTCATCCATTGCACCGGTCAACGCACCAATGACCAGCAGCGGTTTCACAGAATGGACAGGCCCCGTCGCTGCCTCTGCATGCTATTAGTTTAACGCCCCGTTGCCAGCGTCTTGGTCAGCGGCCGGCGTAGCAGCGATGCGGCCGACGTCGCTGAAGGTCAGAGCCCGACTCGGATCGGTCTTAATTTTTAGCAGCGACATTATCAGAATTATCAGCATCTGCAGCGGATCTAAAGTTGACTAAACAGTTACTGATCATATATCCTACTCTAGTGTCTCATCATCATCATCATTGTCATCATCATCATCCAGGGGCGTAGCCAGGAATTTGATTTGGGGAGGTATAAATATTGGGAGGGGGTATAAATGTTAACTTTAGACCACATAAACCATAGAAACCACATCGAAACCACATAGAAAACTTACACTTATTTTGGGGCGGCATATATATACTGATGTACCCTCCCCCTCGTCGCTACGCCCCTGTCATCATCATCATCATCATCATCATTTTGATAGACAGACAAAGAGACAGACATACAGATACAGACAGAGAGAGACGCACACACACAGTTACACAGAAAAATAGACAGAGAGACACAGAAACACACACACGCACATAGACCGGTCGAGGCGAAAGCCATCATCAACAGCTGTTGGACGTAGAGACGGTCCAAGCGCTCCGGCGATCGATCGAAGACAGCTTTTGCAGCGCTACTTTGGCCACCGCAGGGGAACGTGACTGCAATACGAGACCAAACTACTTTTAATCAGAGTAACAGGAAAATAATCCTTCCAGGAAAAAATGAACCAGCAACGGAACGGTTGGTCTAATAAAATATCGACAACAACATCGACAATTGCATGGATCACGTTCAGTGGCGTCAATCCCGTGAGGGTTCCTGGGTTCGGACCCTCACAAAATGTGGTTGTGAGGGTCCACAAGGCACTGGACCCTCACAAAAATCTGAATAAATCTTTGTCGTACCGTTGTATCGATTATTCAATAAATTGTCGTGCTGGGTAGAAAATAGATATAATCAGCAAATGATATTTTGAAACATTAATAACTTATATATAATAAGAATTGTGCTAAAAGGTTCACATGCAATGGCACCAGTTATCACTTGATTCTTACTTATAGTTATTAGAAATTAGAATAGGCTACATATCGGCTCAACATACCGGAAGTTTGCCCAGCGATCAGGAATTCGCCGTAATTTGTTTGAATCCTTCACTCCTTCAGCATAGCACAAGCTGACACAACATGTCAGGTGGACACTCAGAACTTTTACTACAGATTGGCACCACTGCTCGCGTTCCTTTTGAAATCAGCAGGTATACTTAGACAACGTAATAGAGCCAGAGTTTTTTTAATTTTTAAGGAAAAAAGTATTTTCCGGTACGAAATATTGAATATTGTGTGAACCTTTATATGATATATTCTATAATATAAACCGATACGGCCACGTTTGGTCCATATATAAAAAAATAAAATGTGTCCAGATCAAATGGAAAGACAGTAAAAGCAGGGATTTTCCTACACCACCGGTTTGTGACAGACACCCCCAGTGGCGTAGCCAAGAGGGGTTGGGGGTTAAACCCCTCTTGGCTGCCGGCGAAAATTTTGTACATGCTTTTCCATACATTTTTCATTTTCGGACGCGATTTTGGGGGTCAAACCCGCCCCTTGGCTGGCTGCCGGCCGAAAAATTTCTAAGTGCTATAGAAAAATAAAAAATTTAAAGGTTTCAGGAAGATGGCGACCTTTTTGCCTGTCAGCTCCTAAAAAAGAAAAAAAGAAAAAATACACGAAGGTGTCGTCCATAAATGACGTAACGCGATTTTGGCACTTTTTGACCTCTCTCCCTACGTAACGCGACGCAACAAAAAGTCAGACCCCCTAAAATATGACGTAATAACGGGCCGACCCCCTTTTCGTCTTCCAAAAAATCTTGACAAGCAAAAAAGGTAAATCCTTCTATTTTTCCCTCTCCAAATAGGCCCCTACCTTGACAAGCAAAAAGGTCGTCACTTTAAAATTTTGTGTTGCGTTACGTCACATTTACAGAAACCCCCTCGTCACACCTCGTAACAAATGTCCGGACCCCTCCCCCCCCGGCCCTAGACGCGTTACGTCATTTGTGGACGAGTCCGAAGGAATTATGACGATCACGTTGTTTTGTTTGTCAGCTTCTAAATTTTGTTTGCTTGTCAAGATTTTTAAAAGTTTGGTCACGATCGAAACCAACCCTCCTCTTCCGGAAATCGTGGCTATATACGCCACTGGACACCCCCTGCCCCTACACCCCTTCCCATGGGTGGTGTTGGCTATCACCCAAACCAAACTGAGGTTAAAACTATTCGTGTAAAATTCTAAACTGTTGTCCATTTTTAGATTGACTCGTGTAGTCATGGTCAACGCCATCCTTCTGTATGGGGTAGTTTTACTATTCACCATTCATTGTCGTGATTATCTTTGGAAGTTTTAGAATTTCGATGATTCGACGGAACCGTACAGTTCAGCGAATATATAAGCCTATATATATATATATATATATATATATATATATATATATATATATATATATAATGGCATAGCTGCTTGGTGTTTCATAACATTTCTATGTTTGATGTTGTTACGGTAACATGCACTGCATGTGCTTAAGAGATGGTTCATATGATTATACTATTAGGCTATATAGGCGTGTTTCCAGAAGGAAATTCACCTCTGGAAATTGAAAATTGAGCCACTGTAACTGACTCCACAAAAATTAGAATGGACCGTATATGAAAACGGAAGAGATGACACCGGAAATCATATTTTGACTAGTATTTTCCTTTTTCCGGGGGTCAAGCATCGACCCCCAACCCGCCCAATTCTATTTCCCCTGGGTCCAATGAGTCTAGATCGGGGTGACCAACCTTTTGCTAAAAGCGGGCCATTTTAAATTTTGATGAGCGTGCAGTCGAGAACAGCTTCGTTCCTTTTGCGTATAATTATTTTCAACAATAGTATAGGCCTACAGTCACTGCTGTCGCGTAGCGGTATAGCGACTGAACATGTTAACAGTTACGATTAAACAGCAGTTTAAAGGTAGCTGCTATTTTACTCAATTAAGCATAAGAAATAAAAGTTACTCATAACCCAATATTATATGCATAGTCTAAATAGAACCAATAAAATTTATTTCGGAAGATAATCCGAGGGCCGCCAATCAGCAGTCGGCGGGCCGCATGCGGCCCGCGGGTCACTCCTGGTCTAGATGAAACACTGGACATTGACACCCGCTGCAATATGGGACACCCTCTCTTCTAAAGGAATGTTCGGCGACCCTATTACCTGTAATTAGGGCTGCGCCGAGTAACTCGAGTAACGCGAGTACTCGACTCCAAATTGGAGTCGAGTAATTTTTTTGAAGTCGAGTACTCGCATAGAATAACTAAACAAAGAATAGATAAAATTTAATAAAGAATAACCAAAGAATTTCATTAAAATTTAAAATTTGGCCTACCGTTATTCGTTACAAATAATTATTAATCAGTCTTATTTAGGTTTTTCTTATTCGCTATGCCCCAGTTAGTTAAGATGTTGTCCACAGTGGGCCAACTCTAGTGAAGACCTCATATTTTTTGCCAGTACCGGTAAAATAGTTTCTGTTCTGTAACTTCTGTTATACTAAATTTGAAAACGCTTGAATATCCGAAAAATTGGTATGTAACTGTATCTAATGTTCTGCTTTGGTTAAATGAGGGCCATGAGGCAAATAATAAGCATTATGTGACGTGTAACGTTTGCACATCATGTATTTCCGGTTTTACGCGAGTACTCGAGTACTCGCTAAGCTACTCGACTCCTACTCGACTCCTAAACTACTCGGTTAGCACAGCCCTACCTGTAATAACAAACATTATCAATCTCATCTGTCAGCCTGACACTCATTCGACCAATAGCCACGCCACTAGGCTAAAAGTCTCAGATCGGTCGACCTCGTACACTGCGCCTCGTCTCTGGAATGATCTTCCGTCAGAGATAAGAAAGATCAATAACTCGGACCCTCTTCAGCCATAAATCACTAAAATCAGTCACCATTAGCCATCACTCCACAAACTTTCCGAAAGCAACTCAAAACTATTCTCTTCAAGAAATCCTATGGCGAAATCTTTAATAATAATAATAATAATAATAATAATAATAATAATAATAATAATAATAATAATAATAATAATAATAATAATAATAGTGTGATTTTAAGTGGTTTAGAAGGCTAATTAGGCTAAGCCTGTGTGAAAACCATTGATACAGATCTGCATTCTACCCGCCGCAAATCTTGATATCATCCTCCATAAAAAATACTTTGCTCAGAATGCCTACCTGGATCTACAACCTCGACCACCACGGACTACGGATTACGGACTATGGATTTACCTAATAATAATAATGTGATTTTAAGTGGTTTAGGAGGCTAAGTAAGCCTGTGTGAAAACCACTGATGTAACCATCTGCATTCAATAACCTAGTTTATCTAGATAGCCTTTGAATCCGTTCACTGTTTCAACTGTCACTCCCACCTCGTCCAAACTGTTCCATTTGTCCACAACCCTTGCACTAAAAAAGTTTTTCTTTCTTGGACCAACCCTCTGCTTAAACATTTTGCACTTGTGGCCTCTTGTGCTGCTATAGTGTGCCAATGTAAAGAATCGATCATATATGGCACATCTACTTTCCCAGTCATTATTTTGTATGTTTCTATCAAATCCCCTCTTTCTCTTCTCCTGTCTAATGTTGTCAGTCCACAATATTGAAGTCTTTTTTCGTAGCTTAAATTATAGCACCCATTGACCATCTTTGTTGCTCGTCTTTGCACTTTTTCTAAAAGTTCTATATCTTTTTTCAAGAATGGATTCCAAGCCTGAACACAGTATTCCAGATGAGGCCTTACTAATGACTTATAAAGTTTAATGATTATCTCTTTGTCACGACTCACAATTGTCCTTTTCACCATTCCCAACATTTGGTTTCCCTTTTTTGCTGCCTCCATGCATTGGTGAGATGGATTCATACTTCTACGCTAACGCTAACCACTTGAAATCGCGTTGTTATTATTATTATTATTATTATTATTATTATTATTGTCATTATTATTATTATTATTATTATTATTATTATTATTATTATTATTATTATTATTATTATTATTATTATTATTATTATTATTTGTTGTTGTTGTTGTTGTTGTCGTTGTTGTTGCTGCTGTTGCTGTTGTCGTCGTCGTTGTTGTTGCTCCTGTTGTTGTTGTTGTTGTTGTTGTTGTTGTTGTTGTTGTTGTTGTTGTTGTTGTTGAATCTAAGAGCTCCGTGTTTCTACTGTTTTTAGTCTACTGGTTTTTTAAGTGGAGCGCCTGCCATGTGTGTGTCAGGCTGTGCGTGAGATTTAAACATGGCGCTGTCGATGGTGCTGCGTGGATGCAGAGCGCTCGAGAGACTGTCGCCTTTAATTAACCCGAAGGTTCGTTTGATTCTGGGTCTTCTCCTGACGTCTATTGCTTCCTATTCTCTTATGTTCTAATTCAAACGTAAATCACGAAATGACATGCAGTTACGGTGACCCTTTTAAAGTGACCTTTTGTTTTAATGTCCGATGATGTCATTGTAAACATGTTTTTGTTTTGGCGTTTCTGCATTCACTGCAACAGTAAAACGATTTCAATAGTAATGTAACATTGTAAGAAAGACGATATTTAGACCTTTCAGAGTGAATCAGTTATAGACTTTAAGCCACATGATACAGCATCACCATGTCACTGGATGATATACATGTATCTTGTCATTTTTAGCTGTTCATTTCTTAAATTCATCCAACCTATAGGTATCGGTTCGGATAGAAATAGGGTGTAGCATAGTATGCGCACCAGTGGTTTGCGCACCTGGGAGTTTGCGCACTAGGAATTTGCGCACCAGGGTTAGGGTAAGGGTTAGGTTTAGGGTTAGGGTGAGGGTTAGAGTTAGGTTGAGGGTTAACTTTAACCCTAACTCTAATCCTAACCCTGGTGCGCAAATTCCTAGTGCGCAAACTCCCAGGTGCGCAAACTACTGGTGCGCATACTAATGTAGACCAGAAATAGAGTTTGAAATCAAAAGGTTTAAGGGTAGACGTGAGCGCGAACGGCGTAACCGAAAGTACGTAAACACTGAAGTTCCGATAAAAGCAACATAGAGACAATAAAATATAGAACATTGATGTAGCTCATATAGCACAATGCATAGATCACTAGAACCTAGAGTATCATTAATTAAAGGGAAAGAAAGGAAAATGAAATCGCTACATAGACCACATGTATCACTCAGTAGCTACATAGATTTCTTCCAATCATGTGTATATAAGCACCACGTGGCAGCATTATTTCTCTTGAAATCTAAATTGAACGTTTTAAACGTGTTTTATCAGGTGTAATTGCGCTATATAACGTGTGTGCTCTTCTTTGCTTGTGTCTGTGCCACATACTGATACATTGCACTGTTCACACTCACGTCTACCAGTTTAAGTTGCAGTTATAGGAGATTTTAACAGATGTGAAGCTTTTCCATGATGGCCAAGCCATAGATGCAATAATATATTGAGAGCGGTCAGTAGAAAGTTCTGGCGAAAAGTGACCATATTCTGGGAGCATAAAATGGGACACCCTCCTACCAGCCCAAGTTCCATCCTGTGTGTGTCAACTAGAGGTGTGCACGGGGACTGACTGTTGTCCCAATCCCCGCCCGTCCCCGCAAAGCTTTTCTCCATCCCCACCCCGTCCCCATTGACTTAAAATCCATCCCCACCCCATCCCCTAATCTCTTTCCTCATACCCATCCCCGTTCCCGCATTTTGGTGCCCGTCCCCGTTCCCGGTGCAGTTTTATATCAATCCCCATCCTTATTCCCACCGTTTTATAGCCTTCTGGAGCACCATGCCAGCCGAGTGTATTATTACTTCAACAGAAATAAACTATCAGCATGCTTGCTATTATACTGTAGTAGACTTCTGGTGTAAAATTTAGAACATGAAATGAAATATAGTACTTCAAGTCAAGTGTAACTAATCAATAACAATCATAGCCAGCATTTTTTAAGACCATGCAAAAACAATAGGCTACAAACAGAACTAGAGCTCAATTCAGTTCAGTTCGTCTGTTGTCTATAGTTCTCCCAGCAACTGAGAATGATCTTTCTGATGACGTGCTAGTAGCTGGAGCTCCAAGCAAGGCATGAGCTACACAGTTGAGTCTTGGCCAAACTCTAGACTTCTGCTGCCAGAACTGAGAAAGACAGTTATTTGGATTTTTCAGAGTTAGACAAATAACTGTCAACTTCGTCAATTATTGACTCTTCAACTGGAACGCTTATCAATTACCCTCAAGTTCTCAAATGGCTTTCTAGTCTCTACTGCATTCCAGGTCTTAGTTCAGCACACAGTCTTTATTGTTAACCAACTGTGAACTAACAATGGAAGTCAAGTCAAGTGCTTCTTAATAGCAACTTTAGATGTCCATGGTCAAGTGATCCAATCCAATCTTGCCTGACCTAACAGTCCAATTTAATGGTCTTTGATTTTGAATTTCAAACTGAAAGGTGTATAGTTAGTAGCTAGGCTAAAATCGGAATGTATGATTATTGATTTACGAGATTAATCGTCCCCATTCCGCGGTATTTACGAAATTTTTAAAACCGCATCCGCGGTACTACCATGAGCCTCGATCTAGTTACCGTGGTACTACTGCCATAATTTTTACCGTCCCCATTAATATTTCGGTTAAATTACAGGGTTTAACCACTTTACCGCGGTAAATCCGTGGATTACCGCGGTTTCACCGCAGTAGCCATTACCGTGCACTCCTCTAGTGTCAATCTGGTCACTTATCGTTATTGTATGGAGTGCCACTTTTCAGTGATGACTGCATTAGATTTCTTTTAGCAATAAATCACACATTATTTCAAAGGAAAGCAAGTTTTAGTGACTAGGTGATGAAAAATTGAAGTATGTAAAAAATTGTTCAGACAGTTTGTAGTTTACAATAACATTTGCAAACACATGTGACCCATGATGCAAATCATTTCGTATATGTAGCTCTATGCTTTTTTAATGAGTGTTTAACTTTAGCAGAAAGCAGTTGCTTAGTTACCAGTGACAGGTGAAAAAGATCAGAGCAGGTGATTTGAAAATTTCTTTTGGCTACTGTAAGCAGTGCACGTAATGTAAGTAATTCTTTTCTAATCTTACTGACAAGCGCAAGACTGACTAACTGAAAAAGACTAGTTTTATTTTTTTGTTCTGCAAGTCAGTCGCAACCTTACCTGAACTTAACTGTTCAAAATTTTCATTATGTTTCCAAAGTGACAAAAGTCAGGACAAAATGAGACCGAAAATGAAAAACAGGACACAATGGCAGTCCGTTTTATGTAGAACATTTCCCAGACAAACGCTAGGAAAGTGGGACTGCCCTGGAAGAAATGGGATGGTGGTAACCTTAAGTTAAAAGTCAGATATATGTTAAAGACGTAGTTAATTAGGTTTTGTGTATGCAATATTTTGAGATTGAAATGCTTTGCTGCCAGCCTAATTTGAAATGTTTTATCTGAGCAGTGTTTAAATGTCTAAAATTGATACAATGTATCATTTGAAGAACTTGATTTTCAAAACAATGAGTTGATGGAAGGACTTCTTTCATTTGAAATTTTTTTTGCTTCCTTTGGGAACGGCTGAAAATCAGATCATTAACTTTCTCTAGAGCAGCGGTTCTCAACTTTTATAGTGCCGCGACCCCTTCAATTCGATTCCCCATGATGTGGCGACCCCCAACGGTAAAATTATTTTAGTTCACAATGTAAACAGCTAAAAATATTAATGCTACGACAATCAAAATGTTCGAAATCGTTATTATTTAATTGTCCCCATGTCTATCCTCGAATGACAATTATAGTAAAACAACTAGTACGTCGTAACTACCACTGAGGAAATTTTGTACAATAACAAGAAAAGAGACAACCCCATATTTATGATGGTATCGGGCGACCCCTGGCAAATCATCATTCGACCCCCGTGGGGGTTGCGACCCACAGGTTGAGAACCGCTGCTCTAGAGCATCCGTCTCAGCTAGTGAGATTAAATCCTTTAAGCCTCCTGGTAAATTAAACAGTGAAAAATTGCTTTGTGCCTATTATCTCATCAGGAATATATTCAAAATTTTCTATTGTCGAATGAGTGCATATTACATTTGGTAATAGTTACTAACATATCGATAATTGTATTTTACAATTGATGGCCACTGTGCATTTCTCTCAAACTACTTGATGCCATGACTTTAGCAACGGGGAGACACTGTTATTGTGAAAATAATCGTTGATCATATTGCTTTTTAGCCACTCAGATGAAGCATGAATTGATTCTTATTACTTGCGGTGTTGATAATATTGCTGTATTGTTAATTTACTGCAGATATTGCCGGCTGTTCCTTGCGTAACTCGGCTGAAGGTGAATCAATGGCAACGTCAGCACAAGCGCCATCTGTCTATTCACGAGCATCAAGCTATGGACTTGCTGAGCAAGTCAGGGATCATGGTACCAGACTACAAGGTGGCACTTAATCCAGATGAAGCATTTGAAATTGCTCGAGAGTTTGGTAAGGCATTCTGAATAATCCATCGTAACACTTTGTTTCACTTTTGCATGTATTGTGTGGACTTCACAATTGAACAGACTTTGACATGTGTGTCTTAAGCTTTGTTTAATTTTTTAGAAGGATTGTATGTTAGTTAGACCTCTCATGGCATTAGTCAAGGAAATTCCTGCAGAGGTGGTTGGAAATTGTGGCCGGGAGATAGTCTCTATCTGCTTTTTAAAAATGGACAAATCTAGAAGACAGTTCATTTTTCCCAATGGTCAACTGTTAGCTGCTAAGTGAAACGTAGAATGCTGTGGCCAAAATGTTTTGCTTTTGGAATCATTTTAGTTTAATTTTTGTTGTATAATTGTTTATTGTCTCATTAATCAGTTCTCCAGTGGTGGCTAAAATACTTTGGTACATATTTTATGTAAAATTTACGTTACATTTTGGTTGATTAAATATTTGTGTGTCTGGTGCCTTTTGTTTTGATCCGATTTGGAAATTAGTAGGGAATGACTGAAAACTGCTCCGGACATTTGCTTCGGCCGGATATTGTGATATTCTGCACTATCTGGATTTGCAAATACTTATGTTACGAAACTACCGAATCCGATTGTTGATTTTTGCTGTGGCTTTTAATTTCTTCGTTGAACGATTTAATTGCAACTTTATAGATTTTGATTAACTTTCAGTTTGAAATTGCAATTATGATTTTAAACCTTTTCGAGATACTTATATAAGGTGACCAGACATCGCTATTTTCCGGGATTGTCCTGGTTTTTTCATTATTCATACTGCAGTGATAATAACTATTTTAAACCATGTAATGGATCATATAATTATTGAAATATCTTATTACGTCCATATGAAGTTTTTAAAACAAAACAGAAAATGTATAAAATTAAAATAATCACAATTTTTACTACCAAAAGGTGTGACCTGTAATTATCAAAATATATTCCGATTTTCACTGACATGTCTGGTTATCTTGCCCTCATAGATAGTTCCATTTGAATTCCTGTGTGTATGATCTTTCTGCTGAATTCGGATGCTTTCTGATGTGTAAATGTTATTACTTTATTAGGAGAAACAACAGGAACCAAGGACGTCGTCCTGAAAGCTCAAGTCTTAGCTGGAGGTCGAGGGAAAGGCTATTTTGAAAGTGGTCTTAAAGGAGGTGTTAAGATTGTCTTTGAGTAAGATCACCATCTGTTGCTCATATTTTTAAAAATCTGTAATCAAGATACATTATATATAATTAATTATATATATATATATATATATATATATATATATATATATATACATGCACAGGCATAAGCACACAATCAACACACACACACACACACACACACACACACATATATATATATATATATATATATATATATATAATATCATATATACACTTATATATTATAATATTATTATAAATTGATATGAATTATTTATGATTATGCATTAAAATTATTATTATTATTATTATTATTATTATTATTATTATTATTATTATTATTATTACATAGTTGTTAACGCACATTTAGTCATTCACTATGAGAAGAATCATAAGTACGAGATGAGTCATGTGTCCAAAACAGTGCAGGCCAAACTGCAGGGTACAGTTTTTAGTTAACGTTTAAAGCTTTTTTAAAACGATCAACGAAACAGTGAAGTCTGAAGTGACAGATTTTGGTAGATTGTTCCAAATAGATGGAGCAGCATTGGTGAATGAACAGGGTCGGTAAGGGAAAGGAGAGTGTGCCGTTCTGTCAGTTTCTTAACTAGTATGTTTTCGTGACCACTTGGATTGAAAAGCTGTTGAGAATTAACATATTACTAATGTCTGAACAGTTTTATTTGCAGTTTCTTATTTGTAATGATATTTATTAAATTTTTATAACGATTCTTTCCACAGATTGTGCTTGGAAATATTCTGTTTCTTGTGATATTTCTGCTTTCTTTTCCAGTGCTAACGAGGCCAGAGATGTTGCCTCAAAAATGATAAATTCAAAGATCTTCACCAAACAGACTGGTGAAGCTGGCACTGTATGTCACAAGGTCATGGTGTGCGAACGATTGTATTCAAGACGAGAATACTACTTTGCCATTGCGTTAGATCGCTCAGCCGCAGTGAGTGGTCTCATATATTATTAAATTTTGCCTCATAGCAAAACTAGATTTATTTCTGACCTCTTTATTTTAAGAATTATTTAAAGTTTTAAATGTAGAAGTTGAACAAAGACTTAGCAAACTAAGCACTTTATTTCCCTCTAATCTAGACATTCATGTATAGTCATTGAACTCTCTGATGACCTTCAAGAATGTTTTCAAGCCATACTTATTTTCTTTGTCTCATACTTGATAGCAATAGTTGTGCTGTAGAAATAATTCAGATATTCAAATAATTAATTGCTTAATTTACTCTATGCTGTGTTGAACATATAACAAATGAAGAAGTTAGAGAGAGAACACTGCAACTGAGCATCATGGAAGTTATCAGAAAGAGAAGAATGAAATGGACCGGACACTTAATCAGAATGGATGAAATAAGAAACCCAAAATGAATTTTCAACTACAATCCAGAGGGAAGAAGATCTAAAGGAAGACTGAAAAGACGATGGATGGATGGATTGGAAGAGGATCTGCACATGGCATGGCTGAACCTCAATGGAAAAACTGACGGAAGACACCGAATGACTTTGGAAGAAATAGCAAAGGACAGAGAACTTTGGAGAGATGTCATGGAGAAGTTGATAGCTGGACACAGCTGGAGGACCAAGACCTGACCTGACCCGACCTGACCTGACCTGGCCTGTGTTGTGCTGATGTATTCAATAAGTTGCATTGAATGTAATTTGTCTTAGGGTCCGGTGATGTTGGCCAGTTCACAGGGAGGCATCAACATAGAGGAAGTAGCTAGGGACGCTCCAGAGAGCATGATCAGTGAACCAGTTGATCCACTGCAGGGCATCAAAGAGGAACAGGCAGTCAAGGTTGCCAAGTTCATGGGATTTGAAGGCGACTGTTTGCAACAGGCAAGTTGATTTTTGAAATCATGGCTACAATTGTGAATAACTTTATAAAAATGATATATTATGTGTTGTTTTGTTATGATTTCAAGAAGTTCCTTTTTCTTTTAGCCTGAAGCTCAATTCTGATTATATTCTTTAGGCAAGCAACATCATTATGAAGCTCTACAATATGTTCATGCAGTACGATTGCACTCTTGTTGAAATTAATCCTATGGCTGAGGCCGCCAATGGCAAGGGTAAGAACTTTACTTAAAATGTTTACAATGCTGTCAATATAGTATTTCATAATTATAATACTTATGCCTAGTAGGATACTGTATATAATTTAGGCATTTATATGCAAATTTTTATCTCTTGATACGTTTTATTTATATTTTATATCATACAGATATCAAACATTGCACTTTCTACTTCTTCACGGAGCCCACTGTTTCCTAAATGATATAAAAGTAAAACAGTATAAAGTCAGTTTTGCTTCTGTATGACATCCATGAAAGTTTGTATTGCCACAGCTTGTTCTCGTGCTGAGTAGATGGTTTTAACCTGTTGCAGGGGGATTTAATTTTTTCAAGTCGTCCCCAATCAGGGTATTTAATTTGGGGGAAAGGCGTTCATGTGAAATTGTGAACATACAAGTTTTAAACTTACTATATTTCGGGCTATATAGAAGCTAGAAAGATGCGGTTTGCACCGTTGCTTAGCATTTTTATTGCTCTTTCGAAACATCCGTGCCAAAAAAGAAATTTTGGGGGGTAGGTCCACCCTACAGCCGAAAATCGGAACCCTCCCCCAAAAAAATTTCAAAGCGCAATAGCAAAAAATTTTCAGCGGTGACCTCCCAACTGTGAGTGAGAAAGTTTTAGGGTGGTGTAATTGGAACATAATAGTGCAAAAATTTTGAAGATCGGGCCAAAATTGGCGGAGTTATGGCGGAGTTATGATTTTTCAAACCTCAGACTTGAGTCTTTTTTTAGGCATTTCAATGCAAAATCCCAGTATTTGGACAATCAATGGCGTTTTCTTGCTTATATAGTCAACAACAGCGAAGAAAGTGCTGCCATCTATCGAATGGATAGTAAACTAAATCGAAAAGTTACTCCCGGAGTCCCGGGGCGGTTTAAAACTGCAATGTCCGATGCTTATGTGGTGCACCGTTTATTGACGGCGTTACACTTTGGGATATGATTTTCGGGCGCCGTTTTAAGACGGCGCTGCCCGGGAACGGGTTAAATATTAATAGTGTAACAGAATAACTGTTTCCTATGATAGAAATAACATTTTCTTAGATTTAGAACCAAATTGTTTCTGTAACATCTTGTGACTATATGTAATGATAAACAAATGATTTACACGGTTAGGAAACTTCCAAATTGTGGACTGCAATTTACTGGCTTCTTTTGTAAAAGTATAAAATCACAAAAAGATTACAGCTTTTTTCTAACAATTGACAGGAGTTAGTTATAAACTGCATCCTTTTTAACTCTTAGGCAGCCTGTGCGGTCGTTATCGACCACACAAGAAATCGCACCCATTTCTATATATAGACCGCTATATTTAGGATTTAGGACTATTCTAACGGAAAGCCAACATAATTTTGCATCTAAAACGTGCGAAAACCCGTTTATTTCATGAGTTTGACTGCGAAAATATGTCGATTCGTAGGCAAGATTTGCGGTCCTTCTGGCATTTAAATTTTAAATGCCCTTCTATACACAGGGGCAGATGTTTTATTCAACTAAAGAAGGTTTAGAAGCGATTGAAAATGGTAAGTTTGATGACATGGGTATTTCCAGGTCTGATGATAACGAAACCGATCAAATTCTGCTGGAAAGTATAAAAAACCAAGTCTTTGAACTTATGTGACATGTGTCAAATATATGTATGTCATAATTGCTTCAACATCTTTCACACAAGATCCTTTCTAAACTAAAATATCACATTTTACATAATTTTTAATGTCGATTACATAGGCAGTGACATTTTGCGGGCAGCCCGCAAAATAGCAGCATGTCTTGTTGCTGACAAAATCTTTTAGGAGCATTTGTGACAAGTGCCAAGTGCCAAAATACATATATCATAATTTATTTGTGACCTTTCACACTAAATTCTCTGTAAACTAAAATATGACATTTTTACATCTATATATAAATTTTTAAATGTCTATTATATATGTGTGCATATTTCAGATAGCTTACTTACACTGTCTTGTTGCTTACACAATTTTCAATGAACTTCAAAGTCCAATTTTAATTTTTAATATTTTTTATTTTTATATATTCTCATGAAATATGAAGAATGTCATTGCAAATGTTATATTTTGCTTTTCATATTCTTGTAGATAATCAAAAGCCCTTTCAATTGATATATACATTGTCAATATTGTTATGATATTCAAATTAAACATTTTGGGAAACTGTGGAGGGGTATAAATTCTCTAAAAACAACATGGCTGCCTAAGAGTTAAAGAAATTGTTGTTGGTACTATTTTCTGCAATAACTCACAGATTGTGGTTTAGTTCAAGAAAAATGACATGCTGTGAAGTCATGCATTAGATTATTATCAGAAATATTGTATGTTTTATTGGCAATCCTTTCTTCGCTTTAATATGATAATTTGCATTCATAGATGTATTATAATTAATGCAAGATTTTTATTGAATTAAACAATTTAAGAGAGTAAACATGTAAAATAGGAAACTTAATGAGAAAGTGCATGTGTTGATGTGTTTCTGATCCAGTGTATTGTCTTATGCTGTAGTCTACTGCATGGACTGTAAGCTCAACTTTGATGACAACGCAAGTTATCGACAGAAGGAGATTTTTGCACTGAAGGACTGGAGTCAAGAAGACGAACGCGACCGTCGAGCTGCTGAAGCCGACTTGAATTACATTGGATTGGACGGGACAATTGGATGTCTTGGTATAGTATGAGCTGTCAATAATTCTGTGCTCTTTGTCTTGTAGTTGAATGCTGCTGCCGCTATTTTTTTTGCAAAATATTGGTTGCACTATGACTGGAAGGGTAAGCCAGTAAAAGCTTTAAAGTAATTTTTTATTATTTCCGCATGAAGAGGTTCAGTTGAATCAGTCGATGCTAGAATTCATCATCATCATCATCACCATCATAATTGCTCTCTGCCAACTCATTAGTGGCAATAGCTAGTCAGAAAACATTTCCATGTTTTTCTGTCAAATGTTAGTTTTCTTCCTTCTACAATTGTCAGTTGTCTTTCTTTGAAATCTTCTTTTATGTTGTCTATCCATTTTTTGGCTGGAATTCTGGTATCTCAACTGCTTTACAGATGGCCTTTTTGTGGAATTTTTGAGAATCTCTTGTGTTCTAGTGAACGGAGCTGGGCTGGCCATGTCAACGATGGACATAATTAAGTTGTACGGAGGTGAGCCGGCCAATTTCTTGGACGTTGGCGGGGGAGCCACTTCAGAGCAGGTCACAGAGGCATTTCGACTGATCACCTCTGATAAGCAGGTGAGGAAACTCTAGGAATTCGTTTCTTGGAACGCTCTGGACATCTTATAATCTTATAATATAGGTCTCCAACTCGGAAATCAGATCCTGGACTTAAAGTCACAAGTTGCCATCCATAGATTTTAAATGCCTGACCTGGGGTCTAAATTTGAATTTGACCATACCACAAATCTGACTTTCAACCAGTTAGTGTATTTCAATATTTCGTTGTTTTGTTAGAATTGCACAAATTTGTCAAATGCTTGTAAGCCTAGATTTACCTGATTTGGCCTATTTAAGATCTTTTTAAATGCAAAAAACTTAAATTAAACCTATGTCATTCAAAGGCACTGTAATTTTGCAAAATCTGGACATTTTACACAAAAAATCACAAATATTGACCCTTTGTGTGTGTAAATGTTGTGGACCACCGGTTTATAGTCATCTATAGTCTAGATGAATCTAATTTGTTTCTTGACATTGCAGTTGCTTTTAATTATCTGAATATTCGGGTTTCAAATGTTTGTGTAATTATGACGGTCGGTTTTTATTCCAACTTCCTATGTTTATTTTGAGTTAATTGTTCCTTATTGCACTCGGAGCAAAATGGGTGATAGGTCTTTTAGGGCAATTGGACCGAATCTCTGGAACTCTCTCCCGTCAGAACTACGTGACGTTGCCATTTCTAGAACGGTGTTTCTAACTAGGCTCAAGACCTGGTTGTTTATGTAGCAGCGGCGCATTTGTTCTCTAAGTGCGCCTAGGAAATTAACTGTCATATCATATCAATATTATCTGATGGCTGGGAGAATGTTTGTGTTAGATTGTTTGAAGGAGAGCATAAGTTACCAGTACTCATTAATTGCTGGTGAGTTAGCATTGATATTGTGTTTTTAATTATATTCAGGTGAGAGCAATTTTGGTGAACATTTTCGGTGGCATTATGCGCTGTGATGTCATTGCAAGGGGCATCATTGAGGCGGCGGCAACACTGAATTTGCGAATACCTATCGTTGTTCGGCTTCAGGGAACTCAGGTCGATGACGCCAAGGCACTGATCGCCGCCAGCAGTCTGAGAATTCTAGCTTGTGACAGTTTGGAAGACGCTGCCAAAATGGTCTGCATTGTTAATGACGAATCATAAATTTACTTTTAGCCTCTTTAAATAAATGCTTAGCATTATTATCTGCCTGTTGTAACTTTAATTTTGATGTACAATGTATACTGCTACTGTACTAGACAAGATTTTGATCAAAGAAATCATAGTCTTAGGAATGATGTATAGTATGAAAGAATGAAAGTATAGTCTTAGGAATCCTATAAAAAATGATAATAGTCTTAGGAATGACATCATCCTATAAAAAATGATGATGGTGGTGGTGGTGGTGGTGGTGATGATGATGATGATGATGATGATGATGATGATGATGATGATGATGATGATGATGATGATGATGATGATGATGATGATGATGATGATGATGATGATAGCAAGGTTTAAAGTGGTTCAGTAGGGTCTGCCTTGTGTGAGAACCACTGTAAATAGTTGCTCAGTTTTTTATTTAGTACAGTTGCATTTACTATCTTTTACTTTAAATTTACATTCCTTGATACACTCCGTTTACAGATACAGTAGTCTGCCATTTTTAGCCGGGTAGTGCGCTTGTGCTGAAAGTGACTTTGCTTATGTTGCAGGTAGTGAAACTCGCAGACATTGTGACCCTGGCACAACAGGTGGCAGTCCATGTGAAATTTGAGCTTCCTTTGTAATCGTGCAAACGATGTGCAGCCATTTTGGCAGATTCCGTTCGTCTTTTGACACGAGCCGTTCCATTTTCAATATTTGATGTTTTACATCTACCGGAGTTTTGATGTGCTTTGAAAGAGGTGATAGGCCATTTGCCACCTTGTTATTTCAGTTATCTGTGGATGTATTATAAACTTATATCATCAGGAATTTGCTCAGCTATATATAGTTGTACTAATGCTTTTGCAGTTGATAATTATGTAATAAAATTGCTTTTTGTGCATATTTGACGCAGTTAGATCTAAGAAGAGTTGAGTTTCTGCCTTACATTTGGATATGGATCACTGGCAGTGTCAGAGCCTTTTTAAGGAATATTTATCATTACACTAAATTCAGAAAATTTGTGGACTTCCACGTAAAAACCAAACGAAAGAGGTTGTCCGAAAAAATTTTCACTGTGCAGGCTTGTACAGAAAATTGTCATTTTAACACTGCGCATTTTCAATTAATCACTGCACTTTTTGTGTATCGCTGCACGTTAAAAAAGGCCATGTGCAGTGTCGCTATAAATTTTTTTTATTGTCGTTTTTCTGATGCAGCTTCACATATCATGATTGTTATTATTGATCTGATTTATGCGGGTACTGAATATCCACCAGGGACATGGAATTGACTTAATTGTGCCTTTTATTAAAATAGCATCTGATGCTGTGTTTTGTAAATGTAAAGTTAATTTGATGCTCAGAATGCATTTGATTTTAATGAAGAGTTTGATGTGATTGTTATAAATTATACAGTACCAATAATGTGATTTAAAATATCCATTTGAAGTAAAAATATTGCTTGACTTTGGAATAAGATGTAGAGATTCTTTAGTGAGTTATCCAGGGGCGTAGTGACGGGGGGTTATATCGGTATATTTACCCCCCTCAAAAAAAATCAGGCTACCTTAAAATTTTTAATGTGTTTTTTAAGATTTTCAAAGTTTAAAGATTTATACCCCTCAAATCACATTATACCACTCTCCCAATAAAATTCCTGGCTACGCCCCTGGAGTTATCATGCATTAATCCTGCATTTTGTAGAAACGACATGAGAATTTAGGCTCCGTTTGATGTAGACTTACATGATGCTTCATAAGTTGTGATGCAAAGTATAGAATAAATGCACAGTAACAAATCTGGTACTTTTGAATGCGTTACTAAATGTAAATCCAGATTTTCAGTAGACTTCAGATTGGCTGGATTGGATCAGTGGTCTCCAAAGTACGGCCCTTCCATACTGTGGCACCGGCTGTGGAGATGGGCCAAGGCTACTTGTGCGTCCATGTTTTCTTGTTTGTCTTGTAGCTGCCAAAGTACTGGAATCTATCTCTAGACCGCTTTTAGGTTAAGAGTGGAGTCGCGATTGATTAGAATACACTGGTACTCACAGTGTGGTAATTGCGTTGGGAAAGGGGGAAAATTCCTGATCACTTCTTACCGCCGTTACCGGCTTGTACACTCTTTATATAGCAAGGAGGAATGGGAACTGGTAAAGTTGAAATCATTCTCATTCCACTGGTCTGACCTCGGAGGCGTAGCTACATTGGTGCAATTGCACCGGTCGGACCACCCAGGGTCACTTCAACTCACTTGTGTAAATCCAATGAGATTTTTATTGGGGGGAGGGAGGAGGGTGGACCTGGCATAGTAGGTTCGGCAAGACTGCAACTGGTTGGCTATAACTTTTCGCGCCACGCTGGTTTCTTCAGTCGTCGTTATCGTATAGCATCTAGCATGACTCAAAGGACTGCGTTGATAAAAGCTGCCGGCCGCCCTATCTCAGGGTCCGAGCAGTGTGTACTACGATGGGCCGTGGCGCACACACAATAGCTACATTTTCCTAGTTCATGATTGGCGTAGATTTCAGTGTTTCTGTTGGTGAGGAATGGCTTTCCCACGTGTCACTGCCGACCTTTCAAATAGGGCAAAATAGCTCTATTCTTCTGACATTCGTATTTAGTACTCGTCCGAAATGAAGTTGATTGCTGAATGTACTTTGTATGATAAAATGTGTCAGTTTCCACAATTTGATAACTACGATGCCAGCCGTGAAACTGATGCAGATAGCAGGTACTGTAAAGAGGCTGCCTCACTGAACGATTTAGTCATCGGATTTAGTCGGCCAACTTATCGGCGAACGAATCCGCCTGAATGATAAGCCAGCTGCAAAGGACAGCTGCCTCACTGGCTGACTTTGTCAGCGGGACGTTTGGGGTGGGGAGTAAACGTCCGCCAGATAATCTGAATACACGATCTGGCCGATTTCGTCGTCGGATTTTCTGACTTGTCAGCCAATCAGATTTCAGTCCAAAGGTCAGCGCGCGAGTTTACAATAACAACAGCGAAACGAGGACACACTTTGTGGAAAATTTGGACGGGAATAGGACAAGAATTCGACTTGAATCTTAGTGAAGTCGCGGCACAACCCATTTTATGGGACTGTCGCGACGAGGGGTGACGCGACAAGGAAAGTGATAAAAAACCGTCCGCACAAAATTGTAAAAGACCTGTTGGTCTATCTCGGTGAGCTTCTGGATTTAGGTATGGTAGGCTCCTTTAGTTCCCTACACCGTATCCAGGGTCTCACCCAGACCTTTCTCTTTTTTCGGGATTTCCTTTGTGCGGATAATGCACGTGCAGATGCAATAACCGTCAAAATCAATCCACATAATAAAGCGTCAAATTCCTCGTCAGCCATCTTAAAATGTGAGCTACATCAGCGTTTGTAGGCGTGGCTTATTTCTTGTTTCCAGACGTCGGTGGATTGGTTTGCCGACAAAATCAATGACTGAGTCCGCTGACTAAATCGTTAAGTGAGGCAGCCGCTTAAGTCGACAATAGAAGACTGACCCCCCCCCAATACCATCCTAAGAATTCGGCTTCAAAGTACGATGCACAAACCACACTCTAGAGTAATTTCTTCAATTGTCTTCAAGAATAAACGATAATTGTGCGTAAATCAGAGACGCTTTTGAGCCGAAGCATTCTGGATGCGCTTAGCCTTGTTTTAGGCTTACACTCGACATTTCATAGCAATGTTTAATAGTTCTTTGCATCGTCGCATTGATATTTGAAATTCACAGAAATGTTCAGTACTAAATAGAAGTGCAGCTACTGTATAGACTAAGTCAGTGGAGCTAATTCTACGCAAGTTCAACGTGAAACAACGATGTTTCTATCACAACCAGACCCGTCTTTAACCAGCGTGAGGCCCCGGGCCAATGAAGTAAAACACGGGGGGACGGCCCCCCCCCCAAATAATAAGCAGGGCGTGACAGAGTATCATTATCCCCCAATGTTTTGTAAAACCGACCGCATCCCCTGCATTTCGGGTGACCTTTTTTTACTTGTCAGAGTATTTGGAATTTTGGATAGGGAAAAGTATAAGGATAACGTTTTTCGCTCGTCAAGTAGACGAAAAGGGGTCTAATGGTCTAACCTGACTTTATAGACGATATTATCTCTCTCCCCAATGTTGACGCCAGGTTTACGCCACTGCTCCGGGCACCTGGCGGCCTGGGGGGCCCCGGGTGGGCTGGATCCAAGATCATCACACACATTTGCGTAGCCAGGATTTCCGCAATGGGAAGATTTTGGTTTCAATGAAAAAGGTCATCATCTCCATCTCTTCTCTTTTTTCCTTTTCATAGAGCTGACAAGCAAAAAAGGTCATCGAAGCCAGTGGCGTCATTTCACACTTTTCTTGGGGGCGAGAAATTTTTGGCAAATTTTAGGCAATTTTTGCAAATTTTTTGCAATTTTGGCAAATTTTAGGGACCAATGTTGGAAAATTTGCAATTTTTTGATATTTTTTGCAATTTTTTGCACATTCACATTAATACATTATAAATTAATATTTTCATTTCCTTGGGGGCCACGGCCCCCAGCAGTGGCGGCTCTAGGATTTGGCAAGTGGGGGGGCCGTTGGGGGCAACTTCTAATCATGGAGGGGCCAACCATGTGTTGTTTGATGTATTTAGCATTAAGTATAGGGTCCCAACTGGGGGGCCACTGGGGGGCCAGGCAGTCAATAGGGGGCACGGGCCCCCCTGGCCCCCCGGTGGAGCCGACACTGCCCCCCAGCCCCCCTCAAATGACGCCTCTGATCGAAGCCCGCGGGGCCCCTTAAATGCGCGGGGCTCCGGGCACAGTGCCCGATTTTCAACACGTAAAGACGGGCCTGATCACAACTATTCATTTAGGGGCCATCCACATAGTACGTACGCAAAAAAGGCATAATTTCACCTCTGATGTAGGCTATTTCATATGCGTGCAGCGGGGTCGTGCAGCAGTTTTTGGGGATGGCCATTCCCGAGACGCGAAAAGTCTGACGAGCAAAAAAAGGTCAGCGCCCATGGCGATGTAGACATATTGCAAATAAAATGCCATCGCCAGTTTAAATGAGACATTATAAGTCATTTAGTTTAATATTTTGCGCCCTCCCCTCCCCCCCCCCAAAAAGGTTATCGGCCGTTTAATGAGACATAGGAAATAATTTGTTTCAATTATATCATCTGCGCCCCTAAATTTGTTGGGACTACCTTTACGCGACGCGTCTCTGTATGCGTGTTACTTGGTTAAATAATTTGTAAAAGTACATGAAATTAGACGCTTCCTCGAATCTACTCGGTATTATCCTCTTCTTTCCCGTGCTTTGCTACTTGTTTTTCTTCGGTTCTCCCAGCTTCAGGTAGGTAAGCGGCTGCATGATGGCCTCTTCGTAGCTCGGGAGTTCGTCGGTGGCGTACGGTGGGAGTCTGGGACCGTACATGGCGTCTCGACCCGTGAACTCCGTCGAGTGGTAGGGTCGACAGGCGTGTTCCATGATGAGGCAGTCGTTGACGAAGAGCTGGTCGGCGACGGACGAAGGAGCGGCGCTGTCGAAGGCCGGGCGTATGCAGCCCTGGTGCAGGGAACCGGTATTCTCTGCGTAGATTCCAAACTGAACGACCGGACCAACCATGTAGTCGTCTCCCAATCCTTCCTTTATTCAAATCAGTCAAAACAAAAACTCAACAGTAGTCTATAATGTCGATCGCCGATTCGGGAAAATCACTGCAAACGTCTTTTAATATCTTTGTTCTGGGCTCTGGCTAAACGACCAAATCAATAAAATTCAGAACTTTATCCAAAGTAAATTTTATTATGCCGGAAGGCTAAACCGCTGATACCCAACTGCTTTAAGCATATAGGCTGCAGTTGCAAACATCTCGTGTTCTCTTATAGTGGGACAATAAGAATTATAATAGGTCTATAGGTAGTACTTCTATATAGCATCCTTTGGGGTTAGAATTATTATGAAAGACACTTAAAGTAAGATATAATTACATTTCTATAACAGCGTCCCATAAATATTACATCAAACGAGTTACGAGTTTCTGTAGCCTATTTTGTGTGTGTGTGTGTGTGTGTGTGTGTGTGTGTGTGTGTGTGTGTGTGTGTGTGTGTGTGTGCGCGTAGAAAAGTCATATATTTAGGCCTACCAGTAATTCTGGTTCTAGTCCATTGCACCAGACTTGATGCGTGACTTTGTCGAAGATGACGGTCATTGGTTCACCGTCCAATTCCCAGTACCAGACTGAATGTCGTTCGTCGGAAGTGGGAGGGGTGGGGGGAGCAACGACCCCACTTCTGTAGAACATAAATTCAGCTATTTTTGATCCAATGTTGTTTATAACCTGCACAACTGTAGGGACCATAGATGTAATATACGTTTTTACGTTTTTATTTTCCCCGTTTTTTACGTATTTTAGACGTCTACGTTTTTAATTTGGCCAACGTTTTTTATTTTTGTTTTAAAAAATTTTATTTCATTTTTAACAACTTTTTTAACGTTTTTAATGTTTTTATTTTTGTCGACGACGTTTTTACTATATAAAAACCTTGGCAAAATAAAAACACAGATTTTCTGAAACCAGCTACATTGCTACAACGAGCCGATTAATTAGATTTCTGCTGTTTGTCTATAGCAGCGGTTCTCAACCTTTATAGTGCCGCGACCCTTTTAATTCAATTCCCATGATGTGACGACCCCCAACCAGGCCCGCCGAGAGAAATTCGGGCCCCTGCAGAATAAAATTTCTTGACGACCTTTTTTCTTATTTGCTTGTCAGCCTTTTTACATGTTAAAATGAGTAAATTTTGCGCAATATCAATAAAAGAGACAACTCTATATTTCTGAAGGTCTCCGGCGACCCCCTGGCAAATCGTCATTCGACCCCCTTGGGGGTCGCGACCCACAGGTTGAGAACCGCTGGTCTATAGAGTATAGTCGATTGCTTATTAGCAGGTCATGCAGCTTTACTTACTTACAACATGGAATAAGCATTTTATGACGTCATTGTTGTACAAGTGTCTAATTACATTTTTAAAATAAACATAGTTAGGCCTATACTGCGTTAGTAGTCAACGTAAGCAAAGGCAGTCATGCCAAAAGACAAATGGCCGGAATGCAATCGCGTTACAATTGTTGACGTGGCCGTCGATTGTGTCGTGCGGACCTGTGCAGTTGTTGGGTTTTTAACTGTTAAGCCTACCCAGTGGCGTAAACCTGGCGTCAACATTGTGGGGTGGATAGAATCGTCCATAAAGTCAGGTCAGACCCCTTTTCATCTCTCAACATCCCAAAAAGTCTCGAGACGAGCAAAAAAGGTCATTCGTAATGAGTGATTTGACCATAAAGGCACAAAACATTGGGGTGGGAATTGATACTCTGTTCCCTCTTACTAATTATTGGGGGACCGTTCCCTAGCTGCCGTCCCCCTGTGTTTTACGCTCTTGTGCCTACCTTATAAATTCCACGCATTATCGTCTAAGAGAAAACAAGGCCACATAAGAAAATGTGAACCAGTGTTTTTAACTTTATGCCAGTATTATTGCTGTTTATTTCATTTCACAGTCGTTTTGCATAGACTTGATTGTTGATTCCCCATGGGTGGGTAAGGCACATTTATTAATCTCGCGCAGAAAAACGTCGGTAACGTTTTCTATTCATCGTTTTTTACGTTTTTAAAAATTATTTTCCGTGTTTTACATCGATGTTACCACTCGGGCCGGGATCAGTCATAGGATTTTTGCAAAACCGTAGAAAATTGTGTGGAAGAGAGTAGGGGTGATTGTCGACAGAATCGATATACTTAGCTTTATTGCAGATTTTGGCCACTCAATAATTAATACATAATAAACTCTCTGAAGTATGCATCAGAGCAACTCTGGTGGATTAAAATTTTTAGGCTCCGTACACATATTTCCATGGAGGCCCACCGGCGCCATCGAGGCGATCACTTACAAAAGTAACAATAGCACAAACATAGACCTACATGTAATTGATAAAATCGATTGATTCAATTTTACCACTTTAATTATAAATTTTCAAATTATAATTAATAAAATTCAGACAAAGATGATTCCAATAGACTAATAGACCTCTCGAGTAACTAATGTGAAGAATAGCAAGAAAATCTAAATAGTCAACTCATAACGTAGAACAGAGGTTCCCAAACTTTTTAGATTGCGGACCCCTACTTTGTTTCTAGCTTAGCGCCTAAGAATAAGCAGCTACTGTTGTGCTGCTTTCCAAGGCGCTATAGAAATCCACGAGATTTTACTTACTTTACTTAGCTCGCGGACCACATTATTTAACAAGTAAATGTTACAGTTAATATTTAATTAACATAACGGGCAGACTATTCCCACAACAACAACAACGCTTTCCCTAAGACGATATGCTACGATGCGGACAAAAATATACTGAATAATACCGCGGTGTTGAAGCTTTTGTGCAACTCTTATCTAGGATACTAGCACTCAACTCTCAAGATCAGAACCAGGACCAAGGACTTGTAATTTGTCCTCAAGGAGTCCTCAAGGCCAAGGACTAACATCCCTGCCCCTTATTCCGAAACCCTGGCTACACCATTGCAGAGGGCAATTGTTCAGAAGACTATGATCGAGTCCAGATATACCAGATATGGCCTCTCTGTTTTCTGTCCTCTTTCCTTTGTCCTTTGGTCTCTGTCCTCTGCCTTCAAGTTCTGTCCTCTGAGCTAAAAGTCCTGGACAGAATCTGCGCCGGTGAATCGATGGCGCTCTGAGTCTCTTCTTCGAGCGTGTTTCCTGAAATCGTTGACAGGATGTAAGCCTAATGTACACTTCATTGTCAGGTGAGTGTAAACGCAGGATAAAGTGTCGGGCTGAGGTATTGTGACCGGGGCTGCTCCTCGGGCGACAGAAGAGTCGTCAATAAACTGCGTCGTTCGCTGGGAGAGAGCGCCGTTCGGTAGCAACGACGACAAAAGACTGAGGAACAATGGTCGTCGTCATCATCATCATCATGTCAGTTACTGCATGTCTGATATTTTTCGGTCCCTTTCAGTTGTTTGCCACCTGTAAAACCACTACAAAGGCATGGCGAAGTATACGTTTTACTGGTGCTTCTACTAAGAGCTGGTCAAAGAATTCAGTTTTGAGGGGATTTCGTATTCCAGTCCTAATTCTGCCTTGTCTCGTACTCAACCTTGGGTTGCCAGATATCCAAAGTCGAAATACGGGAGATTGCTTCCGCGATCAATACACTCACTCCACGGTCCAGTTGATTGTGAATTACTATGGCTAGAGCTATACTACACCACAGTACTAAAGAGTATAGACTAGGAGAAAGCAATAAACGACACTGTTCAATGTTCAATGCACTGCATCATCTGCATTTAGTGAATCAATATTACAAGCAAATTATAATAATATTAGTATTATTAGGCGGGAGACTGGGACTGAAATACGGGAGCTCCCGTAAAATACGGGAGATCTGGCAACCCTAACTCAAGCCCCTTATTTGCACGCCTTCCTCCTTCTTAGGCTAAAGTCTATTTAATCGTGCTTCTGTGACTTTTCAATTTTACGCCATTGTGAGAAATTACCAAAAAATTAAAATAACGATTACAATTTAATAAAGAACGTTCAAACTGTTAAAAGATGCGTGTTTAAAAGATATCGCTTAGGCCTAATATCTGTTTTGTCAGCCGATTGGCAACCGTCTTCAGCAGATGTCATGCCAAATTCTACTGCACGGTCCTTTTTGTAATTTTTAAATCAGCTCTCGTGCTCTTTGTGCGGTCAGTTCGTATTCCCCTTCTCTTTTCTGCGCTGTTCAATTATCTTCTTTAATTCATCCTCCTGCATTTCTTGGCACATGGCGGCCGATTCTTTGCCTTCTGGACGTCACAGTTTTTGAAGGCGACCCGATTCTTGTTTTTCCTTCTCCTCGTTTTCGAGCTGCTTCTGCTTAGTTTTCTCCTGCATTTTGACCAGTTGCATTAGCTTCTCTTCTCCCGCTAATGGTTTAATCTCTTCGGCTGTTTCAGAAAAGTTAGAATGACCAGTGCGAGCCACCTGCATTTCTGCCTCTTCAGGAGTTCGCAGAAGCTTATTACAATCGACACACTTGAGAGACTTTGCGACAACCTGCTCTCCCTCTCCAGCTGGGGCTTGATGTAAAGCGTTGCCATCTGGAGCTTTTCTGATAGCGTGTGGCTTAAGTTTTGGTGGCTTCAAATGGTTCGTCGATAATAAATGGCGGCTCGAATAAAATTGTTCGTTTTTACTCAATTTAGTAGCTGTTCATTTTCAATCCAATCGAAGAGGCGGCACATGTGGCTACGACGGCCACTGCTAGGACGCCCAGCGTCTGGTCGATCGGCAAGATAATTAATGGAGCCTCATATGTGCAGAAACTACTCTGGATCATTGATGTCTTCTCTGTGCTTTGAACTTATCGATATACGCGAAATTCTACAGTTACTCAAAGACTTCCGAAGCGTCTGGACAATGTTGCGCCTGATTAGTTAAAGCGGTGCGTTAGCATTTTAATCATTCAAAGTTCGTCAATTTTTGTTGCTTTGTTTGTTGTGGACCCGGTCAAATTATTTATGGTTAAAAAGTAATGTTGAAAAGCCCAATATTCCACAGGAGCCGACGAGTATCACTGACGCCTAACTAATCGTTAATCCTATCACCATGAGCAGTGGCGGTTCCAGGAACTCTTGGAGGGGGATGCAATGAATTTCTAGGAAGATGGCGCAACTTGTGGGGGCTCGGACGCGGTAAACCCGGCAATGACTCCCGAAAAAGGATGGCAAGCAAAAAAGGTCATTAGCAGCGTTTAGCCCAGTAAACCCCGGTTGACCCTGCTGAAAAGATGGTCAACTGGTCAACTGTTTTGCAGACAGTGGACCCAGCGACATGTAGCGGCTCGGACGCTGAAAACCCTGGAAACCGCTGACAAGCAAAAAAGGCCTGTGGGGGATGCATCCCAGTCATCCCCAACGTGGAACCGCCCCTGACCATGAGGGTTATAACCATAGATGTAAAAAACATAAAATCTATATATATAATTCTCGATGTCTGTCCGTCCGTCCGTCCGCAACACGGCGGGTATTGCAAGACGCTGTTGTCATTGACAACCAAATATTGTTTAATCAAACCGGAGCGTTTAACGAAGCGGCTTAATTGCAGCTTAAACCCCCGCCCCCCTTCCCTCACCCCAATCCCTCTCCCAATCGTCCAGGCCCCAACCCATTCCCGCCTTGGCCCCATACCCCCTTTTTCCTTCCCTTTCCCCATCCCCTTTCCTCTCCCCATCCTTCTCCCAATCGCCCCCCAAACCCCCTTTCCCCTTCCCTTTCCCCAACCCTTTTCCCTCTCCCCATCCCTCTCCCAATCGCCCCCCCCAAAACCCCGTTCCCCTTCCGTCTCCCAACCCTTTTCCCTCTCCCCATCCCTCTCCCAATCGCCCCGGCCCCAACCCATTCCGGCCCAGGCCCCAAACCCCCGTTCCCCTTCCCTCTCCCGATCTCTTTTCACTCTCCTCATCCCTCTCCCAATCACCCCGGCCCCAACACATTCCGGCCCCGGCCCCAAACCCCCGTTCCCCTTCCCTCTCCCCATCCCTTTTTCCTCTCCCATCCCTCTCCCAATCGCCCCGGGCCCAACCCATTCCAGCCCCAACCCATTCCCGCCCCGGCCCTAAACCCCCGTTCCCCTTCCCTCTCCCTATCTCCTTCCAACTACCCATCTCTCTCCCAATCGCCCAGGCCCCAACCCATCAGCGCTCCGCCCTACCCCACCGGCCCCAAACTCCGTTTCCAAACCTACACAACGCTGCTCCGAAAACCCGTACAACCCACTTTCCTCCTCCCAAATCTCCCTTCCCTCTCCCAATGCCCTGCCCCCCATTATTATATATATATTTATTCATTCCTAGCCTCAATACCTATTTTTTATATTTAACCCCTCAAGTGGGGATTAAATTTTCAGACGTCGTCACCGTACTGGGGATTTAATTTTTGGAAAAGCGTTCTCAGAAATGATTGCTGTAACGTTTTAAATTTGCTATATCTCAGGCTATATAGGAGCTAAAAAGATGAGGTTTGCACCATTGTTTAGATTGTTTATTCCCCTTTCTAACCGTCCGTGCAAAACAAAAATATTTGGGGGTAGAGTCCACTTTACGGCCTAAAATATCACCCTCTCCCCCCGAAAAATGTTTAAAGCCCCCTAGCAAAATATTTTAAGCGGTAACCCCACTTTGGTCAGCGGCGAAGTTCTAAAGGGATGTCAGAGGAACAAAATAAACCAAAAAGTTTGAAAATCGGTTGTCATTTGGCAAAGATCTATCAATTCTAACCCGATGACCCCAATGTTTGAACATAAGTATTATCGGCGAATTTCGCGAAAGTTTTGAATTCTGAAAAAGTTTCCAATTTTTTTTGAATTTGCTACATCTCGGGCTATATAAGAGCTAAGAAGATGAGGTTTGCACCATTGTTTAGCTATTTTATTCCTCTTTCTAACCCTCTGCGCAAAACAAAAAAGTCCAGCGTTCACGAGCTTTCCGACAATTAAGTGAGAATGAGTAGCAGGCTGTTGCTCGACGTGAAAAATCAGCACAGCAAACAAGAGAATCAAGCACTGCATGTCGTTCGACACTGCCAAATCATTACACTTACGTTGACTATCAAGGTTCAGAAAATTCATGCGAATGGGCGTTAACTCGGTTGAAGGAAAAGGCGGCGAGTTAAGGACAATCAATTGCGCAAAATGCTATTGCATTTGCGCAAATTCGGGTGGTAGAACAGCCAATCTCCCCCGTCATAAAATGCTATTGCATTTGCGCAAAATCGGGTGGTAGAACAGCCAATCTCCCCCGTCATAAAATGCTATTGCATTTGCGCAAAATTGGGTGGTAAAACAGCCAATCTTCCCCGTCATTTTTGACGGGTAAGCACCTAGTTTAAAATAAAAAACATGAAAAAACATGTTTTTTATAAAAAAATAAAAAACATTAAAAAACATTGGCTTAAAAAACATTGGCCTCGTTTACAGACCTTTACTGACCATCCATCCATGCATTACATTCGACACATATTAATGAAGTAATTCAATTGAACGATCCAGAACTCAGTCAGTCGTTACACATATGAAATATGATTTTTAAAAGTATCCAATACTACTGTATTGTGAGGTGTAGAACACTTGAACATCTAGAAGCCCTGATAGGCGTTATAGAACCTTTGACCCTCGGACCTCGAGAACATTCTCACGAGCGACATAACAAAAGCTGAAACACCTTCGACCCACGAAGTGACCGGGTCAGAGATGGCTTCTATCAGATGACCGCCCCAACATTCCCAACGATAACCCTAACCCAAACCCTTCCTCAGTGCAGCCGATGACACCTGCTGTCGAACACTAATTATTTCCGCATGAAGAATTCCTTGGATTCTGCGAACGAAGAAATAGTCGTGTTGGAGTTGCCGGAAGAAGGGGGGGTTGAAATCTCACCCCAGCTCAAATTCCACAGCTCCAACATTGGAAATAGTGGAGTTCTCCAGCGAACCAAATCCATGCAGAATAATTAAAACGTATCCCTTCAGAAATTGATATGCAGGCAATAAGATACAAAAAATAAAAAACATAAGGAACTTAAAAAACATTAAAAAACATTTATTCTTTTTTAAGAAAAAATAAAAAACATAAAAAACGTTTTTTACATTTATGGTTATAACTTATATGCCAATGAAATCCTAATGATGATCTACAGCATTATACTCAAATATATTTTTAGATAAAAGTGTAATATCTATTATCAGTGGCGCAGCCAGGACTTCCGGAAAGGGGGTTTGGTTTCGATCGTGACCAAACTTTGCAAAGTTTTTCTTATAATCCATTTTTAGGAGCTGAGAAGCAAAAAAGGTCGTCACCTTCGTATTCTTTCTAATTTGTTTTTACTTTCTATAGCACTTAGAAATTGTTTCAATCGGCAGCCAACCAAGGCGGAGTTTTGACCCCAAAATCGCGTCCGAAAATGAAAAAATGTATGGAAAAGCACGTAAAAATATTTTCGTCGGCAGCCAATGAGAGTTTTAACCCCAAACCCCTTGGCTACGCCACTGTCTATTATCTAATTTAAAGTCATTCAACGTTCAATACGTGTTTCTAATAATTATCAGACGAATCGACACCAATATTCTATTTTATCGTGATGGTTAAAGACCCTTTTAACTTTTAACCATCCCACCACCACCTGAGATAGAGATTAAAGAAATGTTAGAGTGCAATACAAGTATCCAACCTCCAAGTGCTTTCTGACCCTTAACACTCACAATAATAATGATGATGATGATGATGATGATGATGATGATGATGATGATGATGATGATGATGATGATGATGATGATGATGATGATGATGATGATGATGATGATGATGATGATGATGATGATGATGATGATGATGATGATATTATTATTATCATTATTATTATTATACACTTTTATAGCACCAGTATGGTACTCATAAGGCCCAGTTCTAGAATTTATTTGATGGAATTTCAAATCCATCCGCAAAAGATTAGGTCCATTTTACAGAGAAATCTCAGTTTGGGAAACAGGAAGGTAAACTACGGAGGAAACGCCAACTGGAAGAGATGCGCTTCAATCTAGATTTGAAAGAAATCAAGTCACTGCAATATCTAAAACACAGGGGAGGAAAGTTCCAGAATTTGGGGCCTAAAACTGAAGAAAATTTTAGTGATAGTTTTAGGCACTTCTAGCAACGAATAAACAAATCACGTTGAATGATAATGCCTCTGGCTGATCTGCGTGGATTTTAAATGCTGAGTTTGGCCAATCTGAAATAATAATACCCTAATAAATTAATAATAATAATAATAATAATAATAATAATAATAATAATAATAATAATAATAATAATAATATGGGACAATACCAAGCCGTTACCAAATGGTAACGGCTTGGTATTGTCCCATAAAATAACGGTAATAACCGGTCCTATAGCTAAAATTGTTATTTTGCCAAACTCGGAGGCGGGCCGGATGAAGCTGGCCTGCGGGCCGGATCCGGTCCGCGGGCCGCCAGTTGGACAATTCTGATGTACAAGATCCTAAATTCTTCGAATATCTCTAAATTTAACTAATTTTAATTTAATTATATCGATTATCCGCGGAAATCAGGAAATCGAAGTGAATAACCAGTGGCGGCGCTACACACATTCAATGTAGGGCATAGGTCCTACCATTTATGGCTAGGCCCTGCCACGGGCCCTGCCAGGGTTTAATCTAGGCCGTTTCCGGAGGGGAAAATTGCCCTTTTCCCCCCGGAAATTTCAAATTCCCCTCAGGAAATTTGGAATACTATATTAACTAGGCTAACAGCAGCCCCCTAGCAGAATTCCCCGGCTTTGTCAGTTTCCCCCGGCTTTTTCAGTCCCCCCCCGAGTCCAGGAGTCTATAGATTAAAAACAGGGCCCTGCCATTGGCCCTGCCATACAAACAGTGAAATAGACTTAATGTGCTGAAATCCCGGTTGACGTATTTCATGAGGTCCCCAAAGGCAAATTAATTAGAGGAGGAAGACTTTAGATCTGCAACAGTTCTCAGGCATTAGCGCCTTCTTCAGCGCTGTGGAATCGCCTTTATCGTCCCTTGCGATCTGATAATCAGCAGGTCATTCCATCCAGATACTTCTAAATACCTGCTAATATACAGATCACCCTGTCCCATCTATCCGTTGATGGATGGGGTGAGATGAGCTGCTGATTATTAGCAGGTCCCATCTACAGCCACTGCGATGCAGCTTCTAAGTCACAGTCCCGAATATCTGATATGCGCTCACATAGCCTACAACTAGGACAATCTCTGGAACCATCCATTCTACCCCGGCTCACTGGTTGCCAGTCCTTAGCAACATCGCCCCGCCAGCTATCCGTCGTGAAGCCGCAACATCCAAGCTCACTGCCCACATTAATGCCCGACCAGATCTACCAATACACGCGGACATCTTTGACCATCCTGCTCAACGTCTGACGTCTCGTCATACAATCTGGTTTCCTGCGCCTATACTGCACTTCTCTGTTCCGGACTCATGGAAGCAGAGTTGGCAGTCTGCTGAGGTCAAGAACAAACACCTCATCACAGACCCCTGCAAGCGCCAACCCGGCTTTGACCTAGTGCGCTATGATTGGGTCCACCTCAATCGCTATCGAACAGGCCATGGCCGGTGCGCCGCTATGCTTCACCGTTGGGGAGCCAGAGATGACCCGAATTGCCCTTGCGGCATCAGACAGACTATGAACCACATAGTCAATGACTGCCACCTCACCAGATTCGAAGGAGAACTCGAGACCCTGCATCAGGCTCAACCTGATGCCGTTGAATGGCTGAGAAAGAAAGGCATTCGCTAGAAGAAGAAAAGCCTACAACTGACAGCGTACAATTACAGTAGAGCTAAAGGTGTTTAATTTGTTGAAAGCTGGAACTTAGTGAACTGTCAGATTTTACAGGTGAGAAAAATAATAGACGTTATAAATCGATGGCTTAGTTTGCTTAAAATTGAAATAGCATTATAGCACCCAGCCACCCACATGATCTGTCGCAACTGACTTAGATCCTCCCGCCCTTCTGGAACATTAGGCGCCAGTAGTTGTGACTTAAAAATAATTTGCGATTTCCTTGTTAACTTCTTATTTGTACCATACACAGAACGACAGAAAAGTGGCAAAATTAGAAAAACGGTACTTTTCAGCTCAGATATCATACTGTCACTACTGTACAGCATTTTGTCCGTTCAGACTGTATATACTAGTGATATCGATACTGTAACAAACGGTACGTGTTTGTAATTTTTGGCATACATATGCCTCAGCACGAAGTAATAATGATTAGTTTATATCTTTATGATTAATTATTAATGCCATTAAAAAGTTAAATTTCAATCGATTGTGCATGTAGGGGGCCTATTTCATAATTATGTGATTGACCAAATATTTCTCTAGTCGGGCTGGCCAGACTGGCCTTGTGGCCATGGCAAAAGAGTCCAGGCCCTGCCACAGGCCCTGCCTCAGTTCACAACCTAGCGCCGCCACTGTGAATAATTAACGAATGGTTTTTTATTCATGATCGCTCCTGCTTATTCCCTATTCTACGCATGGATTTCACCTGCTCGTCGTCGTCGTCGTCGTCTTCTTCGCCTTCGCCTTCGCTGATTTAGGTCTCAGTCCGCCTTTCCTCGCAGCTGCCGTCATTAGAACCGACATTTTGGTTTCTCCTCTGAACACGAAGGCCAAACGTCTGTAGTCAACGACGGTCGATCTATTATTACAAACGGCCGCTCCTCCGATGCTCTCACCGTCAACAAACACCCGATCTGCCGCCGCCGCCGCCGCCGCCGCCGCTGCTGCTGCTGCCGACACGGTCCGTTGACGTTGTCATGGCTATTTAGAGGCGTATAAGGCTGACGTGCTCTGGTGTAAATCCATAGCACAGAACAAATAGACGAATGTACGATCGAAGATCTCGACGCCTGATCAACATAATAGCGACAGTTGCACGCAGTTACACACGGAATCCTCGGATATTTCCAGGGAACTGCATGCAATCAGTGCGTGGCGTGACAAGAGCGGTGGAATGTCCGAGGCCAAGTTTAATTTGGATACCTCCTCCGCCACCTTAACGAGCAAAAAGGTCGCCGAGACAATTTGTATGCCTTTATTTGACGTGAATGCCCGTGGCCAAATCGATAATTTTTAAAGGTTTTCATGTAAAAAAGTGTTGACGAGCGAAAAAGGTCGCCGAATCAATTTTGATCATGCTGGATGCCCCTCTATCCAGGGCCATATTAAGGCGGGAGCTGAAGCCCCAGGCCCACCATAAAAATAGGCCCACCGTTTTTCAAGCGACTTTTTTTGCTTGTCAGAGATTTTCTGTGAAGGCGGCGGGAAATTTTGCAAGGGGCAATTTTCAAATTTTGGAAGCGACGACCTTTTTTCGCTTCTCAGCCCCAGGCCCACTCGGACCTTAATCCAGCCCTGCCTCTATCTGGTGGATGTCCGGCAGTGGCGCGGCAAGGGGGCAGTGGGGGCGAACCGCCCCGGGCGGCACTTGTTCTAGGGGCGGCATTTTCGATAATTTTTAATTTTTTACTTTTATGATGCGATAAAGTTTCCTTTGCTTGTCAAGACTTTCAGGAAGTCTAGTCTGTGTCTAGAACTTTTTTCTTGTCACTTTTTTGGTTGCCAGATCTTTTCGGAGGCGGCACTTTTTTCGCCCCGGGCGGCACTTTGCCTCGCTACGCCACTGATGCCCGGGACCACCGCCCCACCCGGTCTCTCTGTCTGTCTGTCTCTCTGTCTGTCTGTCTCTCTGTGCAGGCTACTGACTGCAGTGGTGTAGGCCTCTGTTAAGAGACATCAGCAATAGCTCAAGATCAGCAGTGCTAATCTGGAATCTGTGGAGAGCTTGGAGAATGGTTTAAAACAAGCAGAGGGACAAGACAAGGAGATAACTTATCACCTATGGTTTTCAAAGTGTTGGAGTTGTGAAATTTGAGCTGGGGGGTTGAGGACTGAAATTAAATAAATGACAGAAACTGCATGTACCCGATATGCGATTTTGTGAGGGTGGCAAAGTTAGCTGGGGGTTCAACTCCCCAACCCCCAGGCAACTCCAACACTAATGTATAACAGTTCAGGGACTCTCATTTAACAACCTTAGGTTTGCCGATGATACTTACATCCTACAGGGAAATGAAGATGATCTGGAAGACAAGGTACAGACACTGAGTAACGAAGCTACGCGCTATGGACTGTCAATAAACACAGAGAAGACAAAGTGTTCGGCCACAAAGAGATCGGAAAAAATTAAAGTTAGTGGAATAGAAGTAGGGAATGTAGAAAACTTCACCTAGCGCCTCCATCAACAAATTGCAATCAATACAAAATGCATTGGCTTGTGCTGTTACTAAGTCACCTAAATTATCCCATATTTCACCCATACTAAAATTACATTGGATTAAAATAACTGAACGTATCCAAAATAACTCACTATTAACCCCTCAGCCTCCTCGACCCACACGTTCATCATCTTACCTCACTCTGTCACGCCCACTCAATCAGTCATTCCTGAAAATTTACAATCATGCCTTCTCATACACCGCACCTGAACTTTGGAACTCGATCCCAGCTTCCCTCCGCAACACTTTCAAACAATAAAATCTGAATCCTCATTTCCTATAATTCCATTATTCCCACATTATCTCCTCAAGTCTTCAGGTCTCAGCTTAAATCCTTCCTTTTACTAAAATCATTTCCTCCATAGCTGTAACAACCTAGCCTCACTGCCCTTCGGATGTTGACTATTGACTGGCTGATCTTATACCTTTCCTATGGCTATTTTAAGAAAGGTTAAGCATCTAAGAATAAGCAGCTACTGTTGTGCTGCTTTCCAAGGCGCTACAGTATATAAATCCACGAGATTTTACTTACATACTTACTGCCCTTGGAAGCATCATGACGCATGACTTAAACTGCAGACAAGAGGTCACAAGAAGAGCAGCAAGAGCTCTAGATCAACTGACGGCAATGGACAAGATCTGGAAAAGCAAATCAATAAGCACTGAAACAAAAAAGAAAATACTCGAAACCTGTGTCTTCAGCAGCTTTTTATATGGATGTGAAACATGGACCATCACCAAAGACTTGGAAAGAAAAATACTAGCCTTTGAAAGAAAATGTTATAGAAAAATACTAAGAATTGGATGGGTTGAAAAAATCACAAATGAAGAACTATACATGAGAATACAGCAGCCAAAACAAACCAAGCCGCAAAGAGTAAAACAAAGGAAAGTCCATCTTTTTGGACACATATGCAAAATGAAAGAGGACAGAAAGATCAAAGCTCTAATGTTTGAAATATTGAAGGGTACTAATAGAAAAGAAAGACCACACAAGGAATGGTGTGATGATATTGAAGAATGGTGCAGAAGCAGTTTACAACAGGATCTGAGTCACAGAGCAACGGACAGGAAAGAATGACAGAAAACTGTGGAGATGGCATTATACACCAACGGACGATGAGCCCACGGTTAATGATGATGATGATGAATAGGGGTATGAGCATGTACAGTTGTACACTATATAGTGATCGCAACGCAACAAAAAAAATTCATTTTTGGTCGCCAGAAGAGGGTTTAACCCCCAAAACTCCCCCTTCCCTACACTGAGAACAGCCAAGGGGGTTTAACCGCCAAAACCCCCTTGGCTAAGCCACTACTACATGGAAGGCAGTTTCAATTAACTACCTTATTTTTTATACGAACATTTCTATAGCGCAAATATTCGCAAAGCAGCAAATGCGCTAATGTCAGCTTGAACCGGATCATATATATATATATATATATATATATATATATATATATATATATATATATATATATATATATATATATATATGTATGTATGATATGCAAGTATGTTGAAATATATATTTATTACATATTTACTTATATGCAAGTATCTGGAAATTAAATCTTACTGCATATTTATGACGCCTGGTAAATAATTATGTGTAATTTCACAACTTTATTGACATACAAAAATAACATGTTTTAAATTTTATTTCACATAAATAATATCCAATTTATTGCATTACAGACCCTGCAAGTCTTCATGCTAAAATAATCAAGACAACTAGATTTACTGTTGAAAACTATTTTTTCAACAAATATCCAAGTAATTTTCTCTTAATATGAAACAATAAAATAGTAAACTGAGTTTCAACGATCTTATTTGAGAACTTTGTGAACACATGCTTCATTTAAGAATCATCTTTTCAATAGACATATGTACAGTGTATACTGTATATGTAATGGCAACTAACAATTCTAGAGTCATTTTCCAATAAATTAAATATATATTAGGTTACACACACACACACACACACACACACACACACACACACACACACACACATACGTGTATATATATTTTGAATTAAAGAGGACATGATCCAGCTACTTTATGTAGACCTTAATGTAGATCTAAATTTGAAATTAATATAATGCTTGATTTCTAGTTATAGTTAATATAGCATGTTATTTTATATATATATATAACATATATATATTATATATATATTATATATATATATATATATATATATATATATATATATATATATATACACACACACACACATACATACATATATATGTTACGGTCAAAACGTGTACCACTAATAAGTCATTACACGAAATGACTGAAAGTTCCAGTCATTGCGTGTAATGACTAACTTTTCAAATGATTTATTTCACACTATGACTGACCACAATGTTCTCACTAACAGAGAACCTGTTAAACTGAAATGTTGCCTCATCAACTTATCGTCAACTGACAACACTTTCAACTCCTCGATCAAATTAACGTATTCCTCTTTAGTTAGCAATCCAGCTTTTTTGTTGCTAGAATGAAGTTGTTCTACTTGTGCTCTGAACGTGTTTTCTATACCTCTATTATCCATTTTAGCATCTGCTGTATTCGTAATAACTGAAACGCCAAGAAGCTCCTTCCATTTACAGTATATAGGACCACATTTCTGTAGGAGAGTGTACTGGAAATCAAGTATCTACCAGTCCATCCTAGTCTAACCCAGTTGACTTTAATGTCTGGATTAGTGTCACTATTTCAGTTTAACAGGTTCTCTGTTAGTGTCACTATTAGTGTGAATACGAGTGCCACTGTGCCAAACAATGAATTGAATAAATCTGTCCATGACTAACAAAATAAAGTAAAATCTCGTGGATTTCTATAGCACCTTGGAAAGCAGCACATCAGTAGCTACTTATTCTTAGGCACTCAGCCTTTCTTAAAATAGCTATTGGGAAGGTATATTATCAGTCAGGCAATAGTCAACATCCAAAGGCAAAGGCAGTAAAGGAGGGAGCCTAAAAACATGGCCAGCGATAATCCACCCGTTATTAACAGAGCATGAGACGCTGAAATCGCAGTCTTATTAGGATTATATTAGCGAACACAGTTGGTCAGTCAAATTCCGTTGATGGCCTTTTTGCTTACCCAAAATAAATCATTTGAAAAGTTAGTCATTGCATGAAATGACTGACGGCGCCCCTATTGGTCATTTTGCATGCAATGACTGTTGACTGCTGAACTTCTCAGTCATTAATAAAATGTGATTTAATGACTTATTGATGATTCCGTCTGTCACGGTACTTTTTTTATTGTAGTACTTTTACTTGAGTAACTATTTTTATAGGTACTTTTTTACTTTTACTTAATAAAAAATATAATATACTTTTATATATCAAATATATATATATTATATATATAGCACGAAATAAATCATTTGAAAAGTTAGTCTATGAAATATATATATATATATACACATACTGACTTATTACACGTTTTTATACACACACACACATATATGTATACACACACACACACACACACACACACACACACACACACACATATATATATATATATAAAATAACATGCTATATTAACTAGAAAGCATGAGATTAATTTGAAATTTAGATCTGCATAAAATAGCTGGATCATATCTTCTGCAATTCAATTCTACACTACAACTGACTGAAACGCTATCACAAAGATGCTGCTGGTCGTCATTTAGCAGTCACTGATCATAATCTGACCGGTTTCATGCAAATCAACAAATTCATCCAATAACAAACAAAAAAACTTCAAGTACAACATATTCTTCCCTAGAAACCATTATTACAAACAGATTGCAAACAATTAATAGTCTTCGATTATAATTAGAACTTTTTAAAGCCTGTGGTTTTGCATATCATTTTGTAAAAATCAACCACAAACACAAAAAGAGGAATTAAGGGCCGTCTATATAGTAAGTACGAACCGAGGGGGTTTGAGATTTAGGCAATTTGTGTACGGAAGCGCACAGGGAGGAGGTCACGACTGAATTTGTACGTACGCACAAATTTCAAATTCATAAATAGGTATATTCACACTAAGATTTGATTTGAACACAATAACTTTCTCACAGTCAAACAAAAGAGTCCCGACTATTGTTCCCACGGTTATTTAAATAATTGGCCGGCAAACTTGGCAGAGGGAGAGCGTTTGGGGGTTGGTAATTTGTACGTACACATGGGGGTTAAAAAATGTACGGTGTGCAACAGGGGGGAGAGGGGTGAAAATATGCCTTTTTTGCATATGTACTACATGGATGGCCCCTAAGTACCAAAAAGAGAATCCTTGCGTTGAGAAAAATATGATAGAGTAAAATCTTATCAAAATGTGCTCCAATAATACAATTCTTTTGGCAATAACATTAATTTGTGCAATGCCCAAACACTATGCTTACATAACAACTGAGTTTGTTTTAGTGTTCATTGAATATATATAAAACAGGCTGCCAAAGAAAATGCTAAACTGAAGTTCTACTACACAACCTTTACACAGAGGAACAATCTCAGAAGGGAAACACTACAGCTATTATAAATTGGAGATTAAACATGCCCATTGGTAAAGGCACATCGGAGCTTGTAGAGATTACATTTCGATTTTCTCTAAGTCACATCAGCAACAAAAAGTGAAACACGTCTACCCATATCTTCCATTCATACGTAATTGCGGTAATCTAGTTTACTTTAAATTCTTGATTACTCAGCAATATATGCATAGCAAATACAACTAAGCCACTAATTAAAACAATCAGCAAGATTACAAGATTACAAAACTAACTACTTAAATCTGACATTATAACCTAAAATAACAGATCAATTGCATGTCCAGAAAACTTCAAATCCTTCCGCTCATCACAAGATCCTTGCAAGACAATTACACTCTTCATAAAATTTGGCAAAAGAAAATTGCATTCATATTCAAATGCTCAAGTAATTGATTAAACTTGGAGGTTGATTTCGCTAAACTTTGATTCAAATAATATCTCTCACTGACTGCACTAAATTTTGCTTACGTCAGTCGACACAATGCAACGTATCATTTCACATAAACAAGTAAGCAAATAGCCTGGTATTCATCAACCGCATAATGTGAAAAGTCGAGAACAACATTTCTCAGAAATTTCTAGTGTGCGTAACCAATATGCACAAAATACTTGGTAAAGAGAATTGGAGCATTATCAACACATGTTTAATTTAACAAGTAAAATGCAAACAAATTTTTCAAAAGATCAGCTCATCTTATGAGAACTCATTAGTTAATTTTTAAGAGAATCCAGTCAATAAGCTCAAATAAATATCTTACACAAAAGAAGAGTATATTTTGCCAAAATAACATTAATAAATTTGCGACTAAAGACAATCCAAACAACCTTAACACGATTTAAACAAACAGCATCATTATGACTAAATCAGGTAAAAAATTAATACAAAATTCAGAGGCAAGATCCAAGAAAATACTGCTGCATACATTATCCAAATTCCACAAAAAACATGTTACAATATCAACGCAAGCATATATTGCAAATTATACTGACTAAACTTATATCAAGTACAGTTAAAGATTAAAGGGAGAACTTTTCTCATAGTGCTGCAATGCTGGAATTACAAAGACTACAACTGTATCAAAGTTACATCAACCAACAACAGTAAATGGGTGCAGCCAGAAATATGCAGAAGTACAAGTGCACCGTTACCATAGGCAAACACTGGACAAAGCAGCAATAAAACTGAAAATGCACCACTGAGAAAATTATTACATTTTACATCCATACATTTTACTGATTACATATTTCATTTTTGGCCACTGAGCAAGAAAATGGCGATCAGAATGTTTTAGAATAAATGTAAATTTTAGAAAGTGTACCACTCAATTAACAGGATATGCCTACAACATGGAAAAAAACAACTAAAAAAATATCAAAAACTCCCACAAAATATCTTTGAAAATTAATAACAAAAATGACCGTCAACTCTTAAAAGCATGCGTTGGCATTCGACTGAACTCTTACAAAAGCAACGTAGTTTCCCATCTGCTAAGCTGCTTAGAAAATATTTCAAAAGCTTTTCAAATGCTTACAAGACTTGCAGCACTTTTCTTTAATTGGTGCCATATTATTAATGACCAAAAAAAGGCACACTGCAAAGGCTGGTGTAGAACAGTTTATGAGCAATATAAACAGTTCAATGCAAAATAAATGGAAATATTAATTGGAATGGATAACGTCCATAAAGTAGGAGAAATCAAAATTTTTCCACTAAAAGAAATGTATACTATGTACAACAACAGAACACTTCATCCAAAAAGCACTTTCAATTATAACAGACATGTCATTGGCACTGAATAAACTTAACACTGTAAAGCTCTAAACTCTTACATAACTACTTTAATGCAGTGTTTCTTTTGAATTAAGTGGAGTTCAGTTGATTACAATAAAGCTGAGTATTGAGGAAGTCTGAACAATTCAGAGATACTCTTCTGCTACATCTTTCAATCAAACGGAATAAATACAAGACACTGGTTGAGAAAGGATCGCCACAAACGACGCCTACAACATAAAACATGTATTAACAAAGAATCGCAACTTTTTAAGAGCAGGCTTGAATGCAAGCACTCTAAAAAAAAGCTCTGATGCAGTCAGTTACTCGAACATTGTCAAGGCATTTTTATTAATATTAAAACAATTGAACTATATAATTTAGATTTGGGAGAAAGTACAGAAGGACAGGAAGTGAGAGGGGAAGTACCGGTAGTCATCTTCTGTTCTGCCTTCTGTTCTTGAAATGGTCGTGTGATGTCAATTTTATGGGTGCTATAGAAGATGAAAACTAATGGGTGTTCTTTCGTGTCATTGTTTGATATGAAGTGTAACTGCTCTTCTTCTTCTTCTTCCTCCTCACAAACATAATCATCCATCGGCCGTTGTGTTCTCCTGCGCTAAAACATCTTCTGACATGGCGTAGCAATAACTACTCAAATTTCTGATAAATTAGGAATAATTCCAACACACGGGTAGCAGAAAAAGCAAAATTAATCATTTTTAGTCTCACAAGCAGTACGCTATATGGCACAATAACAGGCTGTTAAGTGGATCAATGAAACGCAATGAGGCAATGGTCATGGACCGCAAGTACGCTGCTCAAACTATCTCCTTAAGAAGCAAGTATGACAACAGCTGGTCATAGGCAGAGGACGTTTGGAAAGAACACACAGAAGAAACTATTGAATGAAGATAACTTCCAAAACGGGAAAAGCAAATTACACGTAAAAAGATTTCCCACTATAACAAAGGACAAAGGGATGATGTTGCAAATGCTCTGAAGATGGAATCTAACAGATGACCTCAGCTGCTGAAAGTTAAAACAGATTTATAAGTTGCTGATCATAAAAAGTTGAATTTCTTTGCTCATCAAAATGCCGTGAACCACCCAGAGACACACAATTCAAACAATCTTGAACATTATAATTATTAAACATGAAAACATTTTCAAGGCCAATTCTATATTAACTCAGTGATATATATCATGTAAAACACTGAAGGGCTGTTCTCATAAGCTCTATGTCTAAATGAAGATTTTAGAAAATAGTAGATTTAGGACACGACTTCTGAAAGATCAGAACAGCAGAAAATTGAATAACTGCTAAATACCTATGACAAGAAGCTCTGAATGGCTTTAAGCTGCGTTCATCGCAATTCCTTAAAGTGCGTTTATATCATGAAAGCAGGAATCCATTTCCTCTCTGAGTGCTTTATATTCTGCTTTGAGATTGGCAAGATTATCTAAATAGAAATGATACTGATCATGAAAAAATTCTAAATAGATGATGATTAGGCAAATGAAGTAGCTCATATTCCTTAACATTCAAAGCTAATAACTCGATTTTGCTTTCTAAAAATGGAAGCTAAAGTCAACATTGAAATCTTAAAAGTAGTTGAAAAGTTCTGCATATAAATTATTGGAGACCGGGTGTCTAGGCAGTCAGCGCCATTTTGATTTGGCAGCACGTAGCCGCGTGAATCCAAGTCGCTTTGATAGGCGAGTTAACGTGTAAACCATGCTGGTTGAGTCCCTTTGGGAGGGGGGGGGTACTCACACACCTGGGAACCGAAAGTCTGATTGAGAGTGCAGGAGAAGTTCACCCAACAAAACGAAACCGAAAGAAACACAAAAAATATCCAACAGATCCGACGGTCGGCACAACATGCCAAAGCACCGCCTACCGAATCCGAAAATATGAACAAATCACATGAACAACTAAATCCCAAATAAATAATAAAAGCATAAAGGAACTATAGCTATATCATATCTAAGTACATAAGTCAACCATTAACCTTCTGCCCTTTCAAGTTCTGCCTGTTTTGTTCTAAGCTCACGTGAAAGCACTTCAACAGCGTGATCGGCCTAAAAGAGAAAATAAAGTCCACGTGAGCCATTCTTTATCAGCTCCAGCTGAAACTTTCAAATTATACAAATTTCATTTTCATCTTGCATATTTCTAAGAGACCCAAGTTACAAACAAGCAAAACATGACCTACATGAGAAGATATTTGCGGTACATTTTAAACCTAAATAAAAATGAATTTTATAATAAATCAAGCAAAAACTTTAAGTTCTAATTCTTCATGAGTGGCAAACTATGAAATCCAACCCTGAAACAGACCAATTAAACGAAAAACCTACACAATTAGTAACATAAAGTGAGCAATAGCCCACTTCCATTAAATTACAAACCAAGCAAATTAATATTGAACTCAAGCTGCGACAGCTTAAACCAACCTCTTTCAGACGCGAATTCAAGTCAGCAATTGTAGATTCAAACTGCTCTTCCCGCCTTGACAACTGCAGCATGAAAATAAAAACAGCACGACTGCAAATTTTTCACCACTAAATCACATGCATGAAAAAAAATATCAGAAAGAAGACAGTCTGCATCGAAATAGCCATGAAGGCCAACAATGAGAAATCCTGAAAATAATAGTTGACTGAAGATGAAACAGAAACTGCATTAACTTAACAATTTGTCAACTTTTCAGTGACAACAGAACAAACAAGCTCAGCTCTAAGAATGAGCTGGAAGAGACAGGCAAAGTCAACTCCCTATCCAAACAAGGCTAGAGAGAATTTAGCAGAGACCAACGAGCGTTCGATTTCTACAATTATTTATGACAAGTTTCACAACCTGTGCGAGCAGAAAAAGATATTTAATCATGAATACAAACCTACAATAGCCAAATTTACCCAAGCATGTAACCCTATAATATGTGTAACTTGAACTTAATTCTGATATTGGAGACAGCTGCATATATTTAACCATTTAGATTCAATATGAAATTTTAGATGAAAAATTAGAATTTTCATCAATAAAGTTTTGAAATCTCAGCCTTACAATCAATGTGACAAAGGAACGCTAAAGCCTACTTTTACAGTTCAAGGCAGCACTTTTCAAATGATCAAACAGCAGCATAAGAGTCATCACCTGATGCTCACTGATCTCCATTGACTTCAAACTTGTAGACACAATCTGCAGTTCAGAATCCAAATGACGAGATTTTCTACACAATTCAACCGACCATAGAGATAAATAAAAAGAACTTCATACCAGCCCTATGGTCATGCCATTACAAAAGCATTTCTCACAACCGCAAACACTGCTAAGTCAAAACATCAGTCCAAATCATGCATGATCATGACGACACAGCAAAACAAATTTTGAAATTTACCATTTGATAATTGCACTCGACCATTTAATAATGGCAATTCCAACATGCTATAGAAATTTGTATACGTCTTCAATGTAGACGGCAAAGAGCTCTGTTATCAAGCACCATATAATTCTTAAATTCGTTATCAAAAACACAGTTCTATAGCTAACAAATAAATTAACTATATTGCTGTTTTAAAAGTTATTTGAAATTGAGCAACGGTTTCTCAGAATGTTGACAAAAAACTTTGTTCAAAGAAGCGACTGACCCTTCTGCAGAATCTGCGCGCTCCTCTGCCCTCTCCAGCTCATGCGTAGCTACTTGCAGCTTACGAGCAACCTATTATGACAAAATGAACACAAATACATAAACCCTAGTATTACTAGTTGAAGTGTGACAAAAATCATCCACTTAATTGAAAGCTCAAGCAATAGATTAAATGAACATCACATCAACAACCAATTAAAATAGTCAGCCTTTGCTATGCAGCAAGTAGGCTTGCTCAGATAAACATATAAATGCCATAGGATGAGTAAAAACTCAAAGCCATGAGATTTTTAAAACATATAAGACAAAAGAAAGGCATTAATTTCAAAAGCACAGCCTCTATGTTACCCATCATCATGCATGCCAATGCCTCTTTTCAAAACTCTGTCTGGGTACCATATGTTCGCTATGCTTTGCAGAAAACTTAATGCTTGTCTGCAATCAGTTGCTACCAGTTGACCACTACACCATTAAGAAGTGAAGTGATCGAAACAATGGGAAAGGTTGGTGATAGAAAGTCACCGGGACCAGACGGAATATCCGTGGAACTCTTCAAAAACGGAGGTGATTTTTTAATAAATTAATAAATTAAATGCACCGCCTATGTATGGCTATATGGGAAAGGGAAGAGTAGCCAGAAGAATGGACATATACAACTTTTATGACGCTCAGAAAGAAAAGTGATCTATCAGGGTGTTCAAATTACAGAACCACAGCTGTTGAATCCCATGCCAGTAAGACACTACTAAGAATAATATTAAACAGGATTCAAAAAAGACAGAAAGCGAAATTGCTGAAGAACAGGCAGGTTTCAGACCAGGGAGAGGTACAAGGGATCAAATAACAAAACCTTCACATCACTATTTGTAAAGCAGTAGAATTTAAATAAACGCTATATCTCTGTTTTGTAGACTTCGCAAAAGCATTTGACACAATATCAAACGAGAAATGATAGTGGACCATGTTAGAAAATGATAGTGGACCATGTTACAAAAAGAAATGGGCCAAAACCCTGTTTCTGAATAGTTCAAGGTCCATAAAGGTGTTTGTCTCTGTTATCTAATTAAATTAGCTGAGACAAAAACCAGGATACAACAAGGGCTGAAGGCCAAAATTGCAGGAACTGTTTCTGAATATTTAGGGCTATTCAAGGTCCATCTAAAGGTGTTTTTTCATGAGTTTGTGAAAAAGCATGGCATTTAAATTTTAAATGTCTATACATATCAGATGTTTTAATTAATTGAAAATGGTAAGTTTGATAATAGCTGAGATGAACAAATTCTGCTGAAAGTATAAAAAAAGACAATTTTCAAATATATGGATACAACAAGATCCTTTTAAACTAAAATATCACATTTTACATAAATTAGAGGCAGTGAAGGATCAACATGTCTTGTTGCTGATAAAATCTTTTAGACATGCAGATGACATATGTCATAATTTCTTTGTGACCTTTCACACTAAATTCTCTGCTGACATTTTTATAAGACCTAAAAAATGTTTATATTTGTTCAGCTTTCTTACAGATTTTTAATTCAAAGTCCAATTTTAATTTTTAATATTTTTAATTTTTATATCTTCTCATGAAATATGAAGAATATCATTGCAAATGTTATATTTTTCTTTTCATATTCTGTATTCAAAAGCCCTTTAAATTGATATATACATTTTTATTTTTATGCTTAAAACATTTTGGAAACTGTGGATAAATTCTCTAAAAACAACATGGCTGCCTAAGAGTTAAGACACAAGATCATCGCTAATGATAAAAACATAATTTGTTAATAATAATAATAATAATAATAATAAATAATAATAATAATAATAATAATAATAATAATAATAATTACCTGAAGATCTGCAAGAGCTACTAGAGAGACTAATATGAGCAGGATCTGAATATAGGCTAGTTAAAGTTAAACGTGAAAAAACCCAAAGTAATGGCCCTGAATTTTAAGCCAATACATATTAATGTGAATGGAAAAAAACTAGAAGAAGTTAAAACTTTCACATATTTGAGGTCTAAAATCATGGATTATGCCAAATGTGAGTCAGAAATATGATACAGACTGGCTGTGGGACTAACAGTGTTAACAAAATTTAATAAAATTTGGAAAACTAAAAGCATCACTATACAAACCAAAAACAGATTACTACAAGCTTTGGTTTGGCCAGTAGCTACATATGAAGTATATACATATGGTTGCGAGGCTTGGATTATCCGTAAATATCCGTAAATCTGAAGAAAAACTAATTGATTCCTTTGAAATGAAATGCTTGAGAAAAGTGCTGGAAATCCATTATACAGACAGGGTAACAAATGCATAGATAATGGAACAAGCCAAAGCAAAAAGAAGTTTATTGGCGACAGTAAAGAAGACGAAGCTACAATACTTGGTCACATAGTTCGACAAGATGATACACTGGATAAGACAACCGTGCTAGGGTTAGTAGAAGGCAAACAAAAGAAAGGCAGACCAAGAACAACATAAATAAAAAACATCGCAGACTGGACCAAAACAACTATTCCGGATATGCCTATGGGAAAGCTCAAGAGAGGACTTCATGGATACAGCTGGTTCATGTAATCGCTCAGTGTCAATGTGATGCAGGAGAATGATGATGATGGTGATGATGACCATTACTGATATTACAACGCAAAATCAAATGACAATGAAATCACCAAAATAAGTTACCGGTAGAAACAAATACTTGGATAAAATTAATCTGTCAAAATAAGTTACTGGTAGAAACAAATACTTGGATAAAATCAATCTGTCAATAGATAAGTCTTCAAGAAGACATTTTTGGAATTCAGAAATCTCATGCGACCCAAAAACTGGGTATTCATCAACATCCAATAACATCATATAACTAACTGCCTCTAAATTATATACAATCTACTATAAAACAAGGAAGCGATTAAAAAGTTATCTTTCAACCTCTTCGTATTTTCGTTCAGCTTCATCGGCGCTCATTTTAGCTATTCTAAGTTGCTCTTCCAGAATGGCCATCCTGTCGTCGTCAATATTCTGTCGACTTGCCAGTGTTCGTTGAGCTCTAAATAATTAACAATAAACTTTCCATTCCTGTAATACACATTCATCCTTAACTAACAAAATAATAAAATTAAAATAGAGACAACACACAATATTTCTAAATTGTAAAAACGAACTCAGTAACAATAAACATAAAATCAAGAAAGGAGTCATTCATTCCGTGTCAATTCAACCAATTTATCGGAAAGTTCCAGGTTGACCATCTCCAAAAATTATGCAATTTACCAGAAATGTTCCCCAAACATCCATATAAAGGTTTGCAAAATTTTAGCCTGCTGTCTGACAGTGGAGGGATGCTGAAATTGAGTTCCAGCAGTGGAAGGGAAGTCCATGCATCTTACAACTCACATCAGTCAACAAATTTAATGAAAATATACCCAAAAAACATAACCACAAAATGCACCCACTTATGAAAAACCATAGCTAATGCAGTTGGCCTGTCATCACTATTGAAGACTATTTATACAAAGATGATGATGATGATGATGATGATGATGATGATGATTGATCATGATGATGACATTTACAGTTGCTGACTGCTACGTATATTTCTTTTAAACAAATAATAAATTATAGTAAAACAAAGATGATAAAACAGAGGTACAAAACCAACAATAAAAAGTTCAATGTTAGCCAAATAATAACTGTGTTCATAATTAAGAGACAATGTTAACATAAAGAACGCTCAACTTCCAATCATTCTAATATAATATCAAGTTTATTAGAGACAGTATTAATACTGGCAAAGATCAATATGGTTATAATTACATAGAGGTACAAAACAATCAAAGGATTTTCTGTTAATCCAACCACACACATATCTTATTACTGATATTGTTTTACTAGAATCAGGACAAAGGAATACAGTGTTCAGCAACACAAGACTCTAATGATTCGGATAAGTCTTAAGACATACAATGTAGGAAATATAACCTCTCATATTCATCTACAACTTTGGAAGCTTCTTGCAGCTTCTCAACGGCTGTATGCAAGCGACTGTCAAGTTGATCTCTTTCATCCTCCACCAATTGGACCTTTCGACGAAGAGACATCAACTCATTCTCCATCTGAACAAAGGTTCGTTTCAAAAGATTTACACATACATACATACACACACACGCGCGTCACAGAATAATAACTATGCTGGATCTTTAAAATAATCGCATGACAGCCAATAATGAAAAATTCTTGTATAAAAGCTAATTTCAACTAAAAAAAACAATTTCTAGTGTGGCTTAACTGTTCTAGATCCAACAATTCTCAATTACCGTAATACAGATATGAAAGCAAACCAAAATTGCATTTCCTTAACCCTGTCGCCCCGTAAAGCCACAAAAGCGGCTTTTGCTACCGATACCAGTCCCCGTAAGGCCGCTTTTGGGGTTTCTGCGTCTTTTCCTAATCCCCGCACAGCCGGTTTTGATTTTCTTCATGGTATTAAATATTCTATGCTGGAAGTAAACACAGTTCAATACTGAGGAAACTGGTGAAAATATTTTTGTTCTATGTTAACATTTGCTCAAGATATTTGAGTTTATGTGGGAGCCCCAAACAACCCCATAATTTTCCCCAGGAGCCTAGGGGACAGGGAATGGACACACAGGAGCCATAGGGGTGAAAGGGTTAAATCAACATCCAACTGTACAATGCATTATCCATTTGAATAGCAGGTTTAGTTTTCATTGACGAAAAAAAAAACTCATCTTTAAATTATCCTTTCACTTTCTTTTCAAATACATTCAACATTAACATCACCTTGTTTTACGATCAGAGATAGAGCAAATAAGAGCAAAACTGTAAGGGAATACAGCTATGACTTTAGAATTGGACAGATAATATTTGTAATAGGGTACCAATCAACTTTTAACCTATCTCTACAAATGGAATAGATATAGATTGAAATTGAAGATTTGAAGTGACTTAATTCTGAATTAAGTCATGATATGAACCTGAATCTTGGGAATCTGTAATTTGGCTTCATAAGATATTTTTACGGACATTTTAGACAAATCTCAAACATGACCTCTACAAAGAAGTTCCACTTGGCATAAAACACTTACTGTACATACCTGTGTATAAGTCAAAAACGTTTTGCTTTAAAATTCACTTTAAAACACCAAGTTGACTTATCTGCGAGCCAATGCAATTTTCTAATAAATGTCTGAAGAAACATTGCTTAACTCTTTTACTGTTCATTTATCTGTAACATAATGTAAAATGGACAAGTATTCTCAGGGTAAACGATAAAAGAGTTAATGCAATGTTAAGTTATGTTACTGCGTCTGTTTAAAGATATGTCTATCAAAAGATGATGACTCCTCCTTTCTCAACAGGGCTAGCCACCATCATGCAGCAGGTTTCCTTTTGTCTATCCAATAATGACATGCCAACAAAACTACTACTAACTAGTGCCTTTGCCTGTAAAGCATTAAGGGGGAGCAAGGCCTCAACCGGGACCGGGACCGGCAAGGTAATTAACACCTTCATCGGCTGTCCCTAGAATTCTCTCGTGCATCCTTAACCCTTGTTAGTCGGTCAGGCTCAAGAATTTTCGCATGCTACTTTCCAGACCGCTCGTAAGTCATCTATCACAAGAATTCATGTAAAAAATGTATCTATTGTTTTATTAGCTATCTATTTGGCAAATGTATTATAATCAATTTACTGAGAATTCATCAAAACCCAGTGTTTTCACCCAACCCCATGAAAATTTGATGGCAGAGAGTCTCTTGTGAAAATGGCAGGAAAAAGCATCATAGTGCAATTATCCAGCAGAAAGTAGCAATAAATCATATCCTAAATTTTAGGAAGTGAAAGCAATTCAAAGTTGAATTCGAGCGATTTTGAGGATTCTGGCAGCAACAGAATGGAATTCTACGAAGCTAGACTAGGGACCTGCGAAGCTTCGATATTCGATTCGAAAACAAATTTTAAGATGTATTCGATTCGGAAGTGAGCTGATCGATTCGAAAGTTTTCGAATCAGTATTCTTGCTAGTTCATTGTTATTTTGACATGTAGACTAAACAGTAAAACGTAGCATAAACAGTAAACTTTTGAACTTGGCTAGTGCTTAAAACAAATCTTGTGCAAGTAGTCTAGTAATATTACAATGATTTTCTTGATTAACATGTGTACTTAGATATAAGATATTTTATTAGTCCCATCTGTCAGATTGCATTTGTAATGTCTGCTGAACTGTCCTGTATTACACACAATTATCCCAGCCGGAGAACTGCACTCACTGATTCGATTCGACATTCAATTCAAACCTTGACAGTTGATTCGATTCGTGATTCGATTCGACTGCAAATTTGTGATTCGCAGGTCCCTAAGCTAGACCAGAGTTCTCTTGGTTCTCATGATCAGCCATTTGGAGAGCATTCGCAACTCCCAGTCAGTGTCTCTAGGTCAAAATTCAGCGATTGAGGATGTAAAATCATGAATGGATATTGAATCTGACCAGTATATAAATTTTTAAATGTTTCCTTAGCTCCTACATCGTAAAATACAAAGCATCTTAAAATATATTAAAATAACGTCTGCTTCTGTCAAAAAAAATGGCCATCATAGAAACAACTAAGGTTGTTAAGACCGCTGGTTTTGAAGGACCGGTTAACCGTTCAAAAAAAGACCGGTTAACCGGTCGTTAGCGGCAGTCTGGTGTCATGCCAACATCAAAGCGCCTTGATGCCGCCGGCATAGGTGCCGGCGTCCTGCGCGGCTACAACAAAGCGTTTTGATGTTTTCAAATTGAAATTATGGTTAACCGGTCAAAGTTAAAAGGACTGGTCCTTGCTCTTAGGAATGGTTAACCGTTAACCTTAGAAACAACTTTGAACATTTTATGGACAGCAAAGGGGCTAATTAAATAATTTGAGTGAGCATCAAAAGCTTCACCAAATGGGGTCTGGAGTGAAGCCATCGCTGAAAATAATTAGATTAATTGATAGTTAATAAATGTCATTAAATGGTTCCTATACGGAGTGCTTTAAAATGTGAGTACAGACTTGTCGCTTTTGATATGGTACATTGAACACAATAAAAGCAATATGGTAAAACAGCCACCATTTTGCTAAAGCCTGGACGTTCTTGAATTATACACAGTGGTGACTGCTCCATAGATGCAACAGAGCAGAAGGCGTGATTACTAAATGTATAAGTCAACACTTCAGTGGCTTATAAGTTAATGTTGAGACCAACATTCAATCGACTCAATGCACTCTGAAGGAACACAATTTCAACAGCAATCTCTCTGCACAGTTTGGCTGAAGCTTCAGTCAGGTCATGTGGTAATCCTGCATTTTAGGTGCGTAAATAATTTCTTCATGATAAACATAAAAAAACAGCAGTTATTATAAGAGAAATGGTTTACCATAGCAATTATGTTATGTCAGGAGACTCTGAGACGGGCACCTCCAATGCAAACAATGTATCAATCTATAGATGTATAACGCTGGCCCACACACAAACGTGCCACGTCCTTGGGAGTGTCATCCCGCATGATAATAAAATTCAGAGATAAATTAGATATTTAGAAGTTTTTAAAAGTCGCTCGTGCAACTCTGAATTTTAATCAAATGTAGTAAGGCGCCACCAAACAAGTGGCGCTTTTTCTACCTCAAGAAGGTCACAAACATCATGTCTTGGCTGTTGAATTTGTTTCTGAATACAAACTCATGAAGCCATGAAAGGAACAATTCATTGTATGTTCCAAACTGTCGGTGGATTTGTACTTTGCTTTCATCCACAAGTTTTCTACATTTTCAATGTGAACCTCCTGATACACAGGATCATCAAAATTCCGTTGATAAACAAAAAGGTAGGTTGTGGGTTCTTGTCGGTTCATTCACCGCCAATAGTTTATTCACCGCCAAAAGGGTTAGGTTTAGGGTTTGGGTTAGGTTTAGGGTTTGGGGCTAGGTCTAGTGTTAGGGTTTGGGTTAAGTTGGCGCCAACTTGGCGGTGAGTTAACTGACAAGCCCTTACATTTACCCCTTGTTGGCGGTGAATTAACCGACAAGTACCGGTTGTGCATGTATATGCCATTGGCAATCCGGTCAGTGTTTGTATAGGCTGCCCACCCATCAGACATGATGTGAACCTGGAAGGATGAATTAAAAGCACCAGTGTAGCAGCTCAGCTGGTACGGCCGGGCACCTCGATGAGCACCCTAGTGAAATAATTTATCCACCTCAAATGCAGGACTACAGGTCACGTTTATCTTTATCATATATCGTGTTCGCAGTCTTTCATTGCAAGACCATACGAATCGAGCGCCACAAAAATTAGCTTTAACATTTGACCAAAAGCAACTGTAGTCACAAAGATCCATTGCAGAAAACAGAAACTCGCAAAGTTTAACTTAAATTCTGTAAAAGATTAGAACTTAATTTGTAAAAATGCAGACTCCGGAACTGACTTCGTCTTTAGTTGAAGCTTCTTTTTCGACGTCTTTGCATTTCGCATCGTACATGTCTTTGTACTTTTCCAGTTCGTCTCTCAGAGACTGCATCTTCACTTTCAACGAAGACATTACATTCGCTCCCCCGGCCATCTTCTCAGATGAATTAAATTCCGCTTGTTAAAAAGTGAAAAAAGACGGAAAGCAATTTGACCGCTTCCTCCTCCTCGGCTCCTCCCTCAAGTTCTTCAACGATCGCCCCAACTTCCGAGCCTTGTTGTTATCACTAGAGTTTTGAAAATTCATATATGCCTGCAAAAAAACAAGAAATCCCAAGCTAAAGCGTATGTATTTTTGGTTGTTTTTGGACATATTTTGCCTTTTTGACCAATTCTCAATATGTTTAAAGATATTTCGAAATTATTTTTTACGGTAATCAAGCCAAAAAGCTCTTTACAGGCAAAAAAGCCATCACATTTTAACTTTTTTTGCTCCGTTTTGCTTCTCTCGACGCGACACTTTCGGCCTATTTTCACAATTTTCTACACAACTGGAAAAAACATAAAATTTCACAAACCTCAAGAAAACCCTAAATCTCACGAGACAGTGGTTTTCAAGTTCAACCTCTTTGCCTCGCGGACCACTTTTGAAGTATTTCTTGCGGACCACCTGATAAATTGAGCAGTCACTCGACAAGGAAATTTAGGAGCTTACAGATTTGTTGAATGGCCTAATAATAGCCGATCTGCACTGAAATTGAGTCAACAGACGGCCGGACAGGTCAAAAGTAGGGGTTACAGATGTTAGCCGCCCCAGCTATCACAGTATGACCGCACCAGTTATGACCGCCCCGGTTATGACCGCCCCAGTTACTCTATGGGTTTTGACGAAAAGCAGTGTATTGCACCCGTAGGGGGTCATATAATCATTACCCACACCATAGACCAGACACGAAACACTAACCCTATAAACGATACTGACGGCAGCATATGGCCATAGCTGGGGCGGTCATAACGGGGGCGGTCATAGCTGGGGCGGACGCCAAATCGGGCGGTCATAACTGGGGCGGCGCCGTGGTCACAGTGGCGTAGCGAGGGGCAGAGGGGGCGAAGCGCCCCAGGCGGCACTTGCTCTTGGGGCGGCATTTTCGAGAGTTCTTATATTTTTTACTTGTCAGAGACTTTTTGGGAGAGTTGATAACGTTTTTTGCTTGTCATAGACTTTTTCGAGGAGAGTTGATAACGTGTTTTTGCTTGTCAGACTTTTTCGGAGAATTGAGGGCGGAACTTTTTTTCTTGCCTCGGGCGGCACTTTGCCTCGCTACGCCACTGGGCGGTCATAGCTGGGGCGGCTAATACGGCTATAATGTGATACCGAAATTTGGCATACTACATTACTTAACAGCAGCCTCTGGGGAAGGATCGGAGGGTTCGACTGAGAGGATGGCCATAAAAGGCGCAAATGAAGTTTCTTGGTCAAAGCCTAGTACGAGAAGCCAAGGGGCAGATGACATCCAGTTCATGAAGGAACAAGAAGATGATGAGCCTCTGACAATCCCCTAACCCTGACCCTAACCGGGGCCATCGACCTAACTCTAAGCCTAACCCTAACACTAACCCATAAAATGCCTTTGCTTTAGAAAAAGAGCGTCACGCGGTTCATAAATATTCATATAATCTTCTGTCGGTTTGCAGAAAAAAGACGTGCCGCGTTCCGTTGAATCCGTTCCATCCGGAAGTCTTCTCTCCATGAGACAGTCCGACGTTTGTTGTTTCAGTGATCCAGATACCGGATAGGAATAGGCCTTTCCGACCAGCAACCCTGGTCCTACCTCCTTTTTCGAAGATCGCAGTAAGTGTAGCGATGTAGTTTTCTTCGAATACGTTTGATATCCGGTAATTTGATATAAATTCGTGATTTTGTCAGCTTTCTAGCTAAATAAAATGTATTTTCCTACGACGGTGATTTTTGATCTTCCTACATTATCGACAGGGACGTAGCCAGGGACGTCATTGGGGGGGGGGCAGGGGCCATTGCCCTCTGATTTTTAGGAACAAAATTTGTTGCCAATGTTTGTGTTATTTACTTTTAAAATGTAAATTGGCTAAATAATAGGTAAAAAGACTGAAAAGCCAAAAACGGTCATCAACCCCTAAAGGAGGACTTGAATAGCACAAAATGACCGACAAGCAAAAAAAGTCGTCAACTTTTTTGCAAACTTGTCAAATTGGAAGTATCTTGCCTCCCCCTGAAAAACAGTGAAATGACGTCTCTGGACGTAGCTAGGCATGGGCTTGGGGGAGGGCTTAAGTGCCCCAAGCCTGAGGATGCGGACCTACTACGTGATCATGTCATCACCTGTATTACAAAGATCAGACTTTGGACTGAAGTCAATCGTCTAGCATTAAATTCGGGCAAAACCGAAGTGCTGTGGATTGCTATGCCCAGGAGGAGGAACTTGCTTAGCCGTGTACCGTTTATTATCGATGGAATTCAAATTGTACCGTCGGATGAAGTACTTCTCCTCGGGGTCCTGTTAGACGAATCGCTTTCGCTCAATGGCCACATCAGCAATGTCACACGGAGTTCATTCCATCAGCTTCGGAGGATAAGGGCGATCCGCCGGCACCTTCCAACGTCGGCAGCAACACAACTCGTGTGCGCTGTCGTCATCACGAGGATTGACTACTGTAATAGCATCCTCCTCGGCCTACCAGATGCCCAACTGAGCCGGTTGCAGATGCTACTCAATGCTTCTGCCCACATGATCTACGGTGCCAGACGGGGCGAGCACGTCACCCCCTTACTTAAGGACAAGCTGCATTGGCTGCACATCCCCGAACGCATCATCTACAAGAGATGCTGCCTGACATTCCGGGCCCTCAACGGGCCTGCCCGTTCTACTTAGCTGAACTTGTACATAGGTCCCCGCTTGCTGATTGTTGGCGGCAGCTTCGTTCCTGTAATAGGGTTCAATTGGTTGTACCCCCTCCGTCTAAGACAGTGAAATTTGGGGAGAGATCTTTCACCTGGGGGAATCCCATCCTTTGGAACGAGCTGCCCGACTTTGTGACCAACGTGACTACTACTAGTCTTGAAATGTTCGCTACCAGACTAAAGACGCACTTGTTTAGCATCTCATTTAAGTGCAATGTGTAAAGCACTCTTGATCTTGGCCTGCTGTGACTATAGCGCTATATAAATTGGCTTATTAACTAACTAACTAACTCCCAAATGAATTCAAACCAAACATGGCATTGCGGGCTCAAAATGAATGGAGGGGAGTGAATCTCGGGCTTCAGCCCCCCAAGCCTAAAATCCTGGCTACATCTCTGATTATCGATGGTGTAAGGGGCCATCCATAAATGACATAATGCGATTTTGGCAGTATTTTGACCCCCCTCCTTCGTAACATGTCTTCACAAAAGTCAGACCCCCTAAAATATGACATCACAATGCGTTAACCTCCTCTTGGTTTTGTTTTTGATCATAACCAACTTAGAAAAATCTTGACAAGCAAAAAAGGTCATCCTCATCTTTCCCCTTGTACTTTTTTCCTTTTCAAATGTGCTGACAAGCAAAGAAAAGGTCACTACTTTTAAAAAATTTAGTATTATGTGTAGGGATTCCAGATCAGTTAGAAAGAATTTAAGGACACACAAAACACATTGGCTTCTCAGACTTTTAAGGACGTTAAAGAAGCACAAAAAACTAGTGATGGCCTTTTTTCCTTTTCGGACATTTTACTGTGATTTTAGGACGTTAAAGATGCTAAAAGAATACAAAGAACTAGTGATGACCAGTGTTGTTTTTAATTGGGGCTTTTGCTAATTAATTGGAATTAGAATTAGTCTGTTCAGCTAATTAATTAGAATTAGGTATGTGAAATATCTAATTCATTAGAATTAGTAAATTTTGATCTCATCATCATCATGTTCTCTCTCCTGGGACAGGTTCAGGGCTCCATTGTGTCCATTCCTCTCTGCGTCTTGCTTCTTCTTTGATTTCTGCATAGGTCTTGTGACGCTGTGTATCTGTTTTCATCATCCAGTCCAATAGCATCCTCCTTGGTCTTCCTTTTGCCTTTCTTCCTGATATACTTCCCTCTACTGTTCTAAGCAATGTTTCTCTCCTTAGTGCGTGTCTAATCCAGTTCCTCTGTCTTTTTTGATTGTGCTGATTAACAATCTTTGTTCGTCCACCATCTGTAGTACTTCATCGCTTGTTTTCTTGTCCTTCCACTTGATGTTTTCCATTCTTCTCCATGTCCACATTTTGAATGCTTCCAGCCTTTGTGTGTCCTTCTCCTGGAGAGTCCAGGTTTCTGAGGCATATAAAGTGACACTATTTTGATCTAATTAAGTTAATTAGCAGCTTAATTAGATCAGGAATGACGATGATTATATTATGAATCAACAAATGACAAATAATGCAGTCGAGTTATAAACATTATTCTTAACAGTCAGATGGCAATGTTAATCAACTTGCCTCTGTTGCACTTGCATGGCAATGACAAGCAACTCCTTTCTTTTCTTTGTCTTTTCTGCATCAAAAGTTTTGTACTTGTAAGGCGTACATAGCTTTGCATGACTTATAAAATTCAACATCACCCTTATTGGTTTCCAATCACCAGTTATCCTCTTCTTGCATGTCTTGCAGGATCCAGAAATGTGCGTTTTATTATATATTTGATTGACTGTAAAGTTCGTAAAAAATTGTCCAGATTATCAGGTATTTCTTCCAAAAATTCGCCATGATCAACCAACAATTTACAAAGAGATGTTATCAGGTCATTGATATTATCATTGAAACATTGACAGGAAAAGGACACACTTTTTTAGGATGGTGATCTAAGTATGTAAGCAAGTACTTTATTCCCAAAAAGTTAGCTTGTTATGATTATAAAATATATTTCAATTTAATTAGAATGATTTCTAATTACCGGGTAATTATAATTAGCTTTAAGAATCTAATTAATTATAATTGTAATTACATAAACAGTTTTCTAGTTAATTAGAATTAGAACTAGCACATGTTCTAATTAATTAGCTAATTAAGCTTAATTAGCTAATTAAAAATACAACACTGGTGATGACCTTTTTTAGCAATCATCAATTACAAATCCTTTCAATCTAGCATAATGTCTAAAATCAGTAATCACTATTTTAAATGAAATTTAAGGACATTTTGTGTCCTTATTAAGGACAAACACACTTAAGGATGGGGCCACGGAATTTAAGGACTGTCCTTATCATTTAAGGATGTCTGGTAACCATAATTATGTGTGACGTCACATTTCTGGAGACCCCCAGTGTAACACATTGTCACAAATGTTTGAACTCCCCCTAAGTGAGTTACGTCATTTGTGGATGGCCTCTAACTCCCCCATCTAGGCTGCTTAGACGCCTGCCACACCGAAGATGCCTTACCCTGGCCAGGATTTTCCCACACCCCAGCAGGGGGATTGCACCCCCCCCCCCCCAGCTTCTGATAGACACCCCCTGCCCATACACCTCTTCCCAGGGGTGGTAACCGTGGTATTGGCTATCACCAAAACAGACTGATGCTTAAACTAAATATTCATTTAAAATTCTAAAATGTCATCCATTTTCAGATTGACTCATGAATGTAGTCATGGGAAAATCATCTCTGGAAATTGAAACTTGAGCCACTATAACTGACTCCACAAAAATTAAAATGGACTGTATGAAAACGGATGACAACGGAAATCATATTTTTGACTTGTGTTTTCCTTTTATCCAGGGGCCAAGCATCGAGCCCCCAACCCGCCACTTCCCTGCCCAATTCTATCCCCTGGGTCCAATGTGTCTAGATCAGTGGTTCCCAAACGGTGGTACGCGTACCCCCAGGGGTACAAAATGGACTTCCTAGGGGGTATGCGGCGGAAGTAGAAAGTCAGTGGAATTCTTATGCACTGATGTTTGATAGTAACAGATTTCACAATATTTGCAAAAGTTCTAAAAAATTGTGATTGGATTTGATTTTCTCAAACTGCAGTGACAGATGTAGACCTTTTGGACTCCTCTAACCCGTCACCCCTCGCTATAAGTTTAAAGTTTAACCTGTCCTATCACCTTGTGGTATTGGACTCTTCCTTGGTCAGCGCGGCAAATTCAAAAATCGCCCTGTGTGGATCACAAAGATTTATTATTACTGGTATTAAAGTCTATGGTGGATACTACTGATAGCGTTGTTGACTTGATTCATTTTATTGGATAGGTTATGCAAGTTTAACACTTACGATATTTTTATCGTAGGTTCGCCATCTTGTGTTGTCATTGATTCATTTTATTGTTTTCATTTGACCGATAGGTTATGCAAGTTTAACTTTGAATGCTACAAAATTTCACAACCGATATTTTTATCCTAATAAGCAATTTTATTAAAACCTAGTAGGTCCAGTGGCGACTCAAACAAAGTATCATCGTGATTTCTCCTTTTAAGAATAAATCCAGGGGCCCGGGGCATCTTTGTCACGGGGCCCCAAAGTTTCAAAATTTCGGGCTGATGGCAAAAAAAAAAAAAAAGGTCATCGCCTCCAGTTTTTTTACCCTGGCAAATAGAGCAAAAAAAAAAAAAAAAAAAGGTCGTCATTTGTCCTTGAACAAAATGTTCACTTCTCCATGGTTAGGGTTCAGAAGTTAGGGTTAACCTAACCTAACCCTAGTTTATTTTGGAAGTAATTGATTAGAATTAGGTTAACCCTGACCTAATCCTAGCTTAGACCCTCTTTGGGGCCCCCTTTGGGCCCCAGGGCCCGGGGGCAGTCGACAAAGTGCCCCCGCCCCCACGTTACGCCACTGAGTAGGTCTAGTAACTATTTAATGATTATGGCTAATGCAGTCCGATTACATGTAGGTTTGAAGCATTGGCATCTATTAATAGCCTAGACTGGTCATGGCCTATAGCCTGTAATTGCAGCAACTGAGGCTAAAGTTCCACCATTTTGCTAGGCTCAGGAGTGTGTTAACCCCTTAACTGGGATCACGGATATATCCTTCCAGTTTACATTGAGTTACAGTTAAATACACCGTTAAGGGGTTAACTTTAATGTGGTAAATTCGTTGAAAATGCCGCCATGCACCGCGTACAACAGAACGGCCTCTAATTCCTAAAATATTAGACCTAAAATTAATTCCTACGGCAAAAAAATAGCTTGTATAATCAGGAATCTATATATACGAGTGAAAATCACCAAAAGGAATTTAAATAGCAAAACGGGCAGTGTTTTATACAGGCCTGTTAGGAGGGGAGATTTTCCCCCCAAAACCTCAAAATCCCCCCCCCAAAAACCTCAAAATCCCAGCACTTACACAAATTTTGCATTGAACTGTGTCTTTTCCCCTCCAACCAAGTCGATTCCCCCATAAAGCCTCAATCCCCCCAATGCCTGGAGTCTGGATAAGACACTGAAAACGGGGAAGTTCAAGTCGGCAATAGTGAGGCTGTCGCGGTCGGCAGCCATCTTACGTTTCTCCAACCGTGGCCTCAGATTAACGAGCCTATGACCAGTCTAGTGCTATTAATAGATGTCAATGGTTTGAAGACATTATTAAATTTCATGATTCAGATACCATGTTTATGCTTATAAAAATCGAAAGTGTGCTTCCTTAAATTTACTTTGAAAATTAGGGGTACACGGATTTTTGAAAAATGTCTGAAGGGTTACGCCGACCGAAAAAGTTTGGGAACCACTGGTCTAGATGAAACACTGGACATTGACACCCCCTGCAATTATGGGACCCCCCTGAACACAAATTTCTGGGAAAATGCCTGCTTACCTGTCTGCAGATATATACAAAATCCTGGCGGTATCGTTGGCACCAGGGGGAGAGTGTAGGATTGGCATCCTGGTAAGACTAACTGTGCATCTTCCCTCCCTGCTGCTTTAGCTCTCAGCCACCCACCACCAGAGGCAGTTCTGTTATAGAAGAGTCGCTGCAGAATCGATCCAATAACTTATTTCATATTAGTTGATTTCAGAGGAAGCACACAGAAGTTGGCTGATAACCAAATTGTGCAGGGGTATTCAATTAAATTTCACGAAGAGCCACATTTTTGATGACTGGTGCCCGAGGGCCAGATGTTTCTTGAAAAAGTATAGTTTATAAGTAATACAAGACAGGTAAGTATAAAGCAAGATGTTTAAAAATATACTTTGTTAGTATTGGAAAGATTTATAGTTTCAGTATATAGTTTCACTATCTTTGCGGCCATTTTAACACTCCTTGGCGGGCCGAATCTGGCCCGCAGGCCACCATTTGAATATTCCTGTTCTAGTGTCTTAATAGTATCCCGCTGTTGTTTAACATATACATCGAAGAATTAGTACAAGAGGCGATGGAGAATACAGATAAGGGAGTAAAAGTCGGAGGAGTACTACTAAAGGCGCTGCGCTTCGCAGACGATCAGGCCATGCTAGCAAGCAATCAAAAAGGGCTTCAGGAAGTAATGGATAAACTGATACAAGTGTCAGAAAAGTATGGAATGAGAATCAATACAAAAAAGACTAAAGTTATGGTAATAAGTAAAAAAGAAGGAATGAGAGTAGACATAAAGGTTTACGGACAGATCATAGAGCAAGTGAAGGAATTTAGCTATCTAGGAAGTCTGATAACAACTGATGCCAGATGCAATAAAGAGATAAGAAGACGTATAGCAATAGCAAAGGAAGCTTTTTACAAGAGAAAGGAGCTGATGCAAAGTAAACTAAAACTAAACCTAAAAAAGAGATTGGTAAAAACATTGATTTGGAGTGTGGCGTTGTATGGGGCGGAGACGTGGACAATGAGAAAGGAAGATATAAAACGATTAGAGGCTTTTGAAATGTGGATTTGGAGGAAAATGCTAAAAGTAAAATATACAGAGCATAAAACAAACGAGGAAGTCATGAAGGAGATAGAGGAAGAAAGAAGCCTGATAGATACAATCCGGAAAAGGCAGAGAAATTGGATGGGACATGTCCTCCGGCATGACTCTCTACTAAGAACAATAATCGAAGGAAAAATGGAGGGAAAGAGAGTGAGAGGTAGACCGAGAAAGATGATGTTGGAGTGGATGATGAATAAAGGATATCAGGAACTCAAAGAAGAAGCAAGCAATCGATCGGAGTGGAGAAACTGGATACCTGGACCTGTCGAGAGACAGAAACACTGATGAGATGATGATGAGAATAGTATTACAGCGATAATAACCGAGTTATAGTTTGTTCGTATAATCGTACATTTCATTGTTTATGGGGGCGGCAACATTACATTTTGCTTACTCTAAAAAATTTGTCGGACCAGCCCTGATCACCAATGCAAATTTGTGAAATTTCAACAAATTTAAAATTCACTGACAAGAGTTTTATCATGTGTCACAAAATAAAGTCACCTAGTACCAGTGCCCATAGTCCAATGTACTTGTCCCATATTAAGCACAAATTCATTCAATTGCCTGTCTTTTGATTTAAAGAACTCTGTTATATGGTCAACACAGCTGTCTTTGGGCAAAGCTCATCCACATTCATATTGGCAGTTCACTCTGTCTTTGGCTGGTCTGTTTTGAGGTCACTCAAACCCTTACCAATAACTGGCACCTTGTCTTTCTCTGTCACAGGAACCGTATTTTGGAATTTGTTAAAAAATTCACATCACGGTATCACTCAGTTGTACTTGTTCATTCTGCTTTTCTGCATTTTTAAAGCATGCCTTAATTGCCTTTGAAAATTTCCAGAACTATCTATTCAAATACAGATTTGGAAAAAATGGCCTACTCACTGGGATGTCTGATCTTGTCTAACTGAAACATCTGCATAATAAGCGAATGATTCTAAGGTACAGATTGTATGTCGATTTTTGCTAAACAGCACACACACACACACACACACACTGCATCCATGAAGAACAAGGCACTTGTAGAAAGGGGGAAGATTCAACATATCATTTCTGGTAGTGGGTCTGAAGGAGAAACTGTGTGGCACTGTCATATGTATTGGTATATGTATTTACTTTGATAGCGTGATGTTATGTTATCTACTCCAGAATAATATACCGGTAATGGTTATGTTAATGTATGATTTCAGAATGGAAAATTCATCAATCTCTGTCTTGCAGCATTCGATACTCAATTATCTGGACATAGACAAAATTTGCGATCTCTTTAAATGTAAACTGTGTTGTGATTGGTCAGAGAAGTCTGTTAAGATCCTTCCTTGTCGAGACAGCTTCTGTGACGATTGTCTTCAGAATTATTGCAGAGAGAACCAGAAAGACAATTATGCTCCATGTCCCCACTGTGGTGAAATGTTTGAGATTCCACATGGTGGATGTGCCAATATAAGCACAAATGAATTTGCTAAAATGGCAAAATTAATTATCAATAAGTACAAACAAGTTCTTTTGGAGGATTTCAGTGATAGCTGTGCATTTGAGAGTCCTGAAGTTGTTGGTGACTGCCTTGGTTCTAGAATTTGTTCAGGTAGTGAGATGAAATTGCATCGATCTCATGAAGAAGATTCTGTGATGATGAGTGAGCCAATCAGCAGACAGAATGCTTCAATCAAGGGATACAATATCTCTTGTGAGAAGCAGTTCAGTATCTGTGAAATTAGCAATGACGTGGAGCTGTCTTGCAATTTAGAAGATTTGCAAGGTAGAGAAATTTCTGGAAATGATGAAAGCAAGACAAGAAAAAATGTTGCAATTGGAGACTGTTATGTGGAAGAGATGGCTCTTTGTGAAAAGGAGCACACTGGTAATGACACTTTGTCAGAGGAAAACTACACTGATGATGAAAAAGTCTACATCACTGATGATGAAAAGCTTGGTGTGAGAGACGATGTAGCGAAGGCAAGTTCTCTTAATGAAGATGATGAAAAAGAGGACCTCGTATTATTCAGTGCGACAGATGATGACAAATTGAGAACGTCTTGCTTTATATATTATATAGCAGGTATCTTGCTGTATATATATAGCTTTATGTATGCTTTTCAAACAGATGTTACAAGTGATAGAAAGCACGCAGTATTAAGAGCATTTGGAGACAGCCAATGCAGCAATGAAACACAGAAAGATGAAGAACCAGTTAAAGATGAAGAACCAGTTAAAGATGAAGAACCAGTTAAAGATGAAGAACCAGTTAAAGATGAAGAACCAGTTAAAGATGAAGAACCAGTTAAAGGTGAAGAACCAGTTAAAGGTGAAGAACCAGTCAAAGGTGAAGAACCAGTCAAAGGTGAAGAACCAGTTCAAAGAACCAGTTAAAGGTGAAGAACCAGTCAAAGGTGAACAACTAGTTAAAGGTGAAGAACCAGCTAAAGATGAAGAACCAGTTAAAGGTGAAGAACCAGTCAAAGGCGAAGAACCAGTTAAAGGTGAAGAACCAGTTAAAGGTGAAGAACCAGTCAAAGGTGAAGAACCAGTCAAAGGTGAAGAACCAGTTAAAGGCGAAGAACCAGTTAAAGGTGAAGAACCAGTCAAAGATGAAGAACCAGTTAAAGGTGAAGAACCAGTTAAAGATGAAGAACCAGTTAAAGGTGAAGAACCAGTCAAAGATGAAGAACCAGTTAAAGGTGAAGAACCAGTTAAAGGTGAAGAACCAGTCAAAGGTGAAGAACCAGTCAAAGGTGAAGAACCAGTTAAAGGTGAAGAACCAGTTAAAGGTGAAGAACCAGTCAAAGGTGAAGAACCAGTTAAAGGTGAAGAACCAGTTAAAGATGAAGAACCAGTCAAAGGTGAAGAACCAGTCAAAGGTGAAGAACCAGTCAAAGGTGAAGAACCAGTCAAAGATGAAGAACTAGTCAAAGATGAAGAACCAGTCAAAGGTGAAGAACCAGTCAAAGATGAAGAACCAGTCAAAGATGAAGAACCAGTCAAAGATGAAGAACCAGTTAAAGATGAAGAACCAGTTAAAGATGAAGAACCAGTCAAAGATGAAGAACCAGTCAAAGATGAAGAACCAGTCAAATATGAAGAACTAGTCAAAGATGAAGAACCATTTAAAGGTGAAGAACCAGTCAAAGATGAAGAACCAGTCAAAGATGAAGAACCAGTTAAAGATGAAGAACTAGTCAAAGGTGAAGAACCATTTAAAGGTGAAGAACCAGTTAAAGGTGAAGAACTAGTCAAAGATGAAGAACCAGTTAAAGGTGAAGAACCAGTCAAAGGCGAAGAACCAGTCAAAGATGAAGAACCAGTTTCTGGCGACAAAATTGAAAATGAAATATCAAGCACACTTTTCTCATCTAAGAGTTCAGGTAATGATTTGCCAATGCTGGTTGAAGTGGTGCAATGTTTTCTTCTGAGGCTTGCTCTATTTTCCATTCTCAATTGCCTTCCCTTTCTTAACAGGACGTGACCAGCAACAGATTGATACGATGACCAATGATATAAGCTTCAAGCGACTGTCAACACTGATGCCTAGTGCATTATTATACTGGTGCTATATAAGTGATTGATTTGATTTAACAGTTGGGGAGTAGGCTTCATTAATTTTTCTCACTTGACTCTATGTTACGAATAATATTGTTTTATACTAGCAAAATTTGTTAATGTAATTTAACTGAGAATTTTCAAACTAGGTTTTGAGTGTTGGTTAATTGTGTACTTAAGCACTAATTTGCTTTATGGTCACTTGTTTAAGCTAATGCAGAATAGATGTTTATATTTACAAGGAGTTCCACTGACGGTGCTTGGCAATGGAAATCAGATCGGTAACAGTGAGAGCCAGCCATCAACTTCTGAGCAGGCTAATGTTTCATCGGGCTCTGAGTACAGTTCTTCCAATTCAGTTTTAGCATCTGGAAGTGTACCAGTAAGTATTTGAACTGCAGTCACTTTAACCCTTTTGCCCTAAAGCCAATATTTAGGCTTCATAACCTATTGGCTCATAACCTATTGGTTCATAACATACATACATACATACATACATACATAAGTTAAATTTTCTGTGGCGCCAGACACCAAAGCGCTGTCTGCAGATTCAGTCAAACATAAATGTCTAGCTTTGATAGAAAAACAGTTCTGGATACTTGTGAGTCACGAAGAAATGACGGAAGAGAGTTCAAGTTCGGTCCGGCCATTCTAAACGACCGATCTCCCATCTTGGTGAAAGTATAGAGACCAGCATACGTGTGTCATCAGACCTCAACCGTGAGCAGCGGTTGTCATGCGGAGGAGGGTGCAGTCTTGATTAGATGGGCTTCTTGGCGTAGGCACTTAGAGACAATAGAGATGAGTTTGTAATTTATCCTCTTCTTTATCGGAAGCCAATGTAGAGGCGACAAGATTGGGGTGATATGTTGCTGTCTTCCGGTTCCAGTAAGTAGTCTAGCTGCGAGTTCTGGACCATTTGGAGACGCTTTAGTTGTGCTTCAGTGGTTTGAACAAGCAGACTGTTACAATAATCCAGTCTAATGCTGATCCATGCATGAACCAATATTTCCGGTTTCCATTGACAATGAAGAAATCACTGTTTTTAAATTTCCAGAGAAACATGTTGAAACAAGGTGAGAAACATGGTGTGTCATTGTTAGACTTTCATCCAAAATGACACCAAGGTTTCGATTTTGCTTCGATCTGAAAATTTGCACTGATCCTATATTGATGCTGGTAAAATTTAACTTATCAAGATCGATTTTCTTCCAAAACATATTAATTCAGATTTCTGTGGATTTAGCATGAGCAAGTTAGTACGGAGCCATTTTTCAATGTCCAGTGTGCAAGCAGTAATCATATCAGCAATATTCTTGGCTTCAGTACTGTGTGAAAGTACAGCTGGATATCGTCTTGAAATGAAAATTTAGATGATAATTTCAAATAACATCTTCAAGTTCACTAATAAACAAAACGAACAACAACGGGCCCAGTATCGAGCCCTGAGGGTATATAACATATTCCTAGGATTAGATGAGGTACCATCTTTGATGTTGACCAGTTAACTTGATATTATCCAATTTAGTGCATCACCACTAATACCAAATCTCCTTTCAAGCCTGGCGATTAGAATTTGATGATCGATGCAATCGGTCGCAGCAGACGAATAGAGTAGCAGCATCGTTCTAACTTCTCCCATGTCTGCTGCATCTAAGATATCATAAAATGTATGAAGCAGGGCGGTTTTTAATGATATTTTATATAGGCAGACTGCAGCTGTGGAAAAAGTTCATGTTGTGATAAGTGAGAGTGAATTCTATTTGCAACAATTTTTTCAATGATTTTAGAAATGAATGATAGATTTGATATCGGTCTGTAATTTGAGAGAACATACGGATCCAAATTTTGTTTTTTCATAGCGGATAGATGATCGATGTTTTCTCAGACGGTGGAGATGCGCTTTGTCTAGTGAGGCATTCATCATGAAAGTGATAAATTTTATAATGAAGTCCAGAAGTTCCTTCAATATGGAAGTCGGGATCGGATCCAGCGGATTAGATTTAGTCGATGATTCCATAATTATCTTTTAATTTCATCTTCAGATACAGGTGTGAAAACTGACAGATCTTTGGCCGAGAACGTCCTGAGTATAGTTGGAGGAGACGAATAACCTTTCCTTCACAACCAGTAGAACACGATGGCCAGACCGAAGCTGCCGACTGTCTGCAGGCGTGAGGCGACGTTGTACAAGAGACGTCAGATAGTCAGGGCTAGTGGGGTCATTCAGTACCCTGTGTAAAAATTATTATCACAATAATTGGTAATATGCATCCAAGTTGTAAACTATGTCGTGCTGGGTTAAGTGTCTGATCGATGGGTTCTGCTAGACAGAGGCATAGTGTAATGGTCTATCACAGGGCTACTCAAGAGGCAGACCATGGTCTGCAGTTCTTCTTCCTGAATGAGCCGAGCCGAGGTCCAAAAATTATGTTTATCAAATTATTGTTAACGAATTTCGTCTTCTTTTCTTTCCTTCCGTTGTTCCATATTGGGTTGGACAATGGGTCTGAATGAGTTCCTTCCACTTTTGTCCAGCTCTTGCTGCCCTGGTCATTTGGATGAAGTTCATTTGCATTTCCTCTTTTAAGTTTACTTACTTACTATCCATGTTTTTTTTGTCTTCCTTTCTTCTTTTCCCTTCAACATAGTTGTATAATGCTTTCTGTGGTAGTCTTCAAATTTCGTATGTTGCACTTAAATGATTTTTATTACTGAAAATTGTATGAAAAATAATCTTATTTCTTAAAACTTCAGAGTTGAAGTGGTTAAGCTAGTTCTTTTTTATTGCAGTGTTCGTATTTTAACTACTATAACTTATATTATGTGAGGTCTGTATATAAATTTGTGGACTAGTTTGCCAAGATATTGTTGTCACTTAACTTGAACCTGTTGATTTGGACCTCGGTCGTGTCTCGGTACAAATTTCCGGACTGCCACGCAAACGATTTGAGTAGCCCTGGTCTGTTGTGATGAGTTATGCCTATCTTAAATTAAGCATTTTTAATTGTTCATAAAATGTTGTGATTTTAATCATAAATTATATAATCAATCCATAGTCCTGAAAGGAGAAGGACATTCTTTAAGCAGTTTTGATATTACCAATAAATTAGATATTTGAAGAAATGATTAAAGACAACTCTTAAATTGTCCTTTTATAGGGTAACTCCAATGGTGATGGTGGAGAAGACAATGACAAAAGAGACAGAACCCGTTACTTCAGCAGCAAACAGAAAAACAAACAAAAGCAGGTACTTGTCTAAGATTTGCAAGTATGTAAAATGCATATTTCTAGTTTTCATACATTCTCTGGAGAGAATAAATTGAATGGATGCTGAACTGCTTTGGGCACATTCAGTCAAGCATAATGCAGCGACAAACTGATTGCTTCCATTCGATCTGTGAACTTCAATTCCCTTGAGCAGTGTACATTGGATAATAGTTGTTTGCATGTACTGGTAATGAAAACTAATGATGGTTGCATTATTTGCTTTAACCCCTTAATTGGGGACCCCGGATATATCCGTCCATTTTACACTGAGTTACAGTTAAATACCCAGTTAAGGGGTTAATGAGGATAATGAAGGTAAAAAATGTATTTACATGTAAATTGCTGGATTTCTGATTGCATTAAAAAAGTAGAGTTTTCCCATACTCAATTTTGAGCGTTGGAATGCCAGTGTTGATCTCCGATCTCTTAGGCATACAGCGACGCGGGTGGCACACACCATTAACGTATAGTAGAGTAGGTTGCCAATCAAATGTCTAGGTTTGCGCTTCACTTCGCAGGAAACGCTGCTCCTCAATTTGATGTTATAACCACCCTCTAGCAAGTAAGGCTGAGTCAACCTTAGGGGCTCCTACGGGAGTTGAATCCGTTCCGTCAGTGTGCCTGTCCAGCGTGTAACCACTTCTGCCATCTTCCCGCCCCTGATTACATTACTTTCACTTAACCTCCTTGGTGTTACATTCTTTGACAGTTTTCCATTCCAAAGCGTTGCAGTATCTACATTGCCTTCGTTACATTGTTTCTGAACCACATGCCTACCCGCTGGACGAGTCATTGTTCGCCTTATTTTCCCGCAGGGCAAGAAGCATATATGGGCAATTATTGGACACCTGAATGCACTAATAATGGACTCGGATTGTCCACCTGCATACCTTGTTTGCTATAACACAAAGCTGCAAATTGCCGCTTTTATTTGAGCTTGTCATGAAAGCAATTATTAACACAGGGTGGTCTCACCTGCCCCAAATGCCTACTACTGTAGATACTGGACATGTAACGGTCGTTTTTACACCTTTCGTATCAAAATTGTTGGACAGGTCATGCTCGTCCTTAACATTGGTGAGGTTAAGTCAGTGTGGATATGGAGGCCACAAGTAGGAAGGACACTAACTCCATCCTCTCTGCAACACTGGCGACTTCTTTGAATTCTTTAATGGACTCTGTCTGAAGAGCTTGAGAGGAGATGGACTGCCTTTTGATAGGGGCTATTTCCTTTTAGGGAATTGTTGGTTGCAAATTCTGTGCATTTCTATTTAACAACATGTGAAACTTAATCAGGACAATTCAGTCAGTTGAGATTTAAGTCTGCAGTTAGGCTGAAATGATGTATAGTAAGATGAAAGCCCAAGTGCCTGATTTGTGAATTGTTTATAAAGGATCGGAATTTGTAATGATACCAATCTGCAGCAACAATGGCATCTTGGGTCTTATTATGTGAGCGTTTCACTTCAACTTCTGCAGGTCTTCTGTCCTATGTCTATTCATATATTGGACATTTTTCATTATTGTCCATCAATTGCCTGTTGAACTGCTTCCGGACAGTGCAGGGTCTCTGCAAATACTGTCACTGGAAGTGGGGACTGGACGACTCAGATCTGTGTAACTGCGGCGAATAATGCAAATAATGAATCATATAGTTGACTCTTGTCCTATAACAAGACTCGAGGATGGCGGTCTTCAGACGTTACACTCAGCAAATGATGTCGCAGTCAAATGGCTGACTTCTTTCAGCACATGCATCGATAATAATAATAATAATAATAATAATAATAATAATAATAATAATAATAATTGCATCAGCTGAACAATGTCATAATCTTGCTCGCAACCAGCATCACAGCTTCTTTGGTCCTTGCCTTCATCGACACAAATAGTAACGTTACTTGGATTGAAACAGTGAATACTTCTTTGGCTTCCCAGTGGCTTGGGCTGTTGTTAGACTAACGAGGTATTTAGCTCCTTGCTTTGAAGGTTATCAGATTGATGATCATTGAGTGAAGACTGGGACACATAGACAAACTCCCTCATTTCATTCCTCGTTGGTCTGAAACTGAACAATGAATGTGACACTAGAGATGTGTTGCATACTCTGTTGATTTACGGTTTTATTTATAGTTCATGGCTGAAATATGAAACTCCTCTTCTTAGATACTGTTAGTGACATGCGATTATTTGTTGCCTAATATAATGAATGCTGGTATAATGGACCTTGATTGGCCTTCTTGGCATTGTTCTCACCGGTTCCCATCAGGACACCGAAGTTAGGCACGCTGAGTGTGTTTGTACTTGGATGGGTGACTGTCCTGAGATCAAGTCGTGGTGCGCCGTCAGCCAATCCAGCCGTTCATCCTTTAGACATAGATAAATGGGTGGCAAAGCTAAGTTGCTAAGGCAAACGTGGGTTTAGAAATTGGACTGGTAAACTACCGGTACTCTAGATTTATGGTGTAATCTTCCTGAGTCACTGCTTGCCTCAGGAACCGGAGATTAGTACTGACCCCCAATGCTTGGATATCAATTATGGGACTATTATTCCTACCTATAATGAACACTAACTACTATATTGAATTGAAGAATAAATGATTGTTGTGGGTTCAATTGAAATGTTAGTTTGAAGGGTGGATATCTATATTCAGCTATTTATTTGTCAATGTATATTTTGGATTTTAGAAGGTGAAGACAAAAGATGAAGCAAATAATGAAGAAGAAGAAGGAGAAGAGGATCAGTCTGAGATCAATACAATGGCTGCTGCTGATGATGATGATGATGACTCTGTGACACCAGAGATGGGTTCTTGTGTTTTGCCTGACAGTAATAATAAAAATGACAATACTATGTATAATCAAAATACAGCATCTATTGATAGTCTAATGTTAAATAATACCACAGAAGGAGACCCAAATGAACTGGGTATTAATGATCAGATTATTGATTATAACTGTGCATTTGCTTCACTTGCTGTGGGGGGCATTGGTGCTAGTGAAATCAGCCTCCCTATTTCGTTTGCTGATGAATCAAGACGAAATTTGAGTGACCATGAAAGTGTCAATGATCAAAATGCCAGAGCATTTGGTGTTGACGAGAAAAGGAATCAGATTGACTTGAACAAAGAAGAATTAATGCAATCTTCTGAAATTGTTCAATTGTCTGAGCAGGGTAAATTTGATGACAGTAAAACTAATAAACATACTGGACATAAAAATAGAAATGGTTCATTTTCCCATGGTCTACCAGAAATGCCTTTGCAGCTTAATGGCAATGTCAGTGAGAGTCAGATGTTTATCAATGCAGACAGTGGCATGGCAGGTGGATATGATTCAGAAAGCAATCTAGACGGTTTCTCATTTAGTGGTAAGGAAGTAAATAAGATGTCAGTTGGAAGTCAACAGTTCAGCAGGCATGAAGGTGTAACACCTGAGCAGAATGAGCATGGATGTGATGGTAGCCAATTTGGGGTAGAAACCGATGTAAAGCAGCTGCGACAGCATTCAATAGATGGTACTCAATTTATGAGGTCAGCCGATGAAAGCACTCAACGCATTCACAGAACTGACTTTGGTGCTAGAGATCCTGCTAGTGGTGATGCTCCAGAGAATGGAACTCATAGAGATGTCAACGCACTGCATGGACAGATTACTGCTGAAACCAACAACTTGGATGGGCACAGTTCAGTTCAGGCCCACAGCAGAAATCACATTACACACAACTATTCACACACTATGAGGGGACACCAAATCCACATCGTTACAGACAACCCCAGTCTGGGTACTGGCACTTCACCATCAGCTTGGGACTTCAGTGTTAACATGGTCACTGATATGGATTCCTATGATGACCTTTATATAAATCACAACTTAGATGTGAGTGGTTTCTGTAATGCATACCCAACGCAAGTCAGCCACCCAGAGCTGATATTGGAGACTTACACCAGATCCGCATTGAGGCTGAACGATGAAACCTTTCAGCGAGTTATTACAAACGCCACCCGCTCTTCTGGTGATCCAGTTCAGGATATGCGTGTCAGCATTATAGATGATGTTATAATTGAAGCAATGGAGATAAATGTCTTGCGCTATGATATATAGAACCGTTAACGTGTGCATTTGACAAGTTCTGTAAAAAGCAATACCAGTAATTAATATAAGGGTTGTACTGATATGAGTAAGTAAGTAAGTAAAATCTTGTTAATTTTTATAGCGCTGTCAAAAGCAGCACTGAAGTAGCTCCTTATTCCTATGCGCTTAATCTTAGTATGAAGCAGCTATAGACAAAGGTGGGGTCATTCATGCAGGGTCATTTAATCCAAAAGTTCATTGTGGTTGGAACATTACAGCTATGGAGGAAATGAATTTTTGAAGAGAAATGCTTTGAGTTTAGAAAGAAAAACTTGAGAGATGTTGCAAGAAGGGAATGAAATTTTGACTCAGAATTTGTTTTTTGACCATGGTTTAGACCAGCGTTTCTCAAAATTTTTTGGATTTCTTGTGTGGTGGTCTCTTAGAAATTTTTGTGATGACTCACAGACCTGATAAAATTGGAATTTTAAATAAAATGTAATTAACACGTAGGCTACTTGTTTTTTCAATCAGTTACTTAATCAGAAAGTTGCAAATCTTAGTCATCAAATTTAAATTCAAATTGGATCAGCATACTTAGAGCCAACAGTGCGTTTTGTGTTGGTGAGATATCTTGAGAAAGTAATCCCTTTATGGTCTCTGGGACTGCGGACCCCAGTTTGAGAACCACTGGTGTAGACAATGGAGGGGTGCTGAAATTGTTCTGGAGCAGCATCTGAAAAAGTACAGTTGCAAATTTTGAGAGATGATTGATGCAGAGGGCAAAAGGAGGGTGACATGAGAGGAAGGTCAAGTAGATCAAGGATGCTGTGGGATAATTATCAGATTTGTAGGTAGACTGGTTTTGATGTATGAAGTGATTTATAAGTCATTGATATAATTTTATATTTAATGAGTTCTGCTATTTTCAGCCAGTATAGGGATTTGAATAATGGTATATATGGCAGAATTTAGGTGATTTGGTAACTGCACAAGCTAAAGCATTTTGACTCGATTGGAGTTTACATATGGAAGCTTTTGGAAGATTGTGAAATAATGAATCGCAGTAGTCTAACTTAGAGTGAACAATTGAAGTAGAAATAGTGGAAGCAGTCTTAATATCAAGATAGGGATGAAGGTGGCATAGATCTCGAATGCGAGCACAACAGGTTTTTGATAGTTGGGATATGTAATCTTCAAAATTTAAGGATGAGTCAAAAGTAAATCCTAGATTGTTTGTAGTTGGAAAAGGGGTTATTATTGTGTCTGGGGCTAAAATAAGTATGGGATTTCAATTTTTTCAGTTTTTGTGGCAATCCAATTAAAAGAAATTCTGTTTTGAAAGGATTGAGAGCAAGATTAGCTGACATCCACAATGAGATTACCGAAAATGTTGATTCGAGTTCAGTGACTGATGTTTTAAAGGAAGACAGTGTAAAGGAAAGAAATAATTGAGTGTTATCAGCATAGAGATTAAGAGAGTTAAATAAGATTGAAAGTGAGGTAGTGTAGAGGTGGAACAAAACAGGTCCAAGGGCAAGGACTTGGTAATGTGAGATGATCCTTAACCCATGGTTTCTTAGCAGCAGCAGAAAGATGTACAGTGCCTTACTATTATAGGGTTGTAAAAACTGAAGGAATAAAATAGAAATGAAACTAGAATCCTGGAAGCTATTTCTATTTCCAAACATCTATAGGTAAACTGAATTCAAAGTTTGCCTTATTTAAAACTTCATTGCCATTCAGATACAGACCCACGAAGGCATTCACATAACAAACGATGTTGCCATGAAGTTTTAGCTGCCGTATATCAGTGATCCGCAAACCCGGCCCTCAGGTTAAATTTGGCCCGCGAAGGTTTTTGTTGGCCCACAAAATCCTCTCATGAAATAATTTTTGACAAATTAATGATTAGGGCAGTGTCTGCAAACTTGTGCGCGGCACACTAGTGTGCCGCTAAGATTCCAGCTGTGCCGTGAAAGAATTTCAGAATTTTACTATTATTTTAATTTTTTTGTTCCCTTCCTAAAATTTTGCCGGATGAGCAAGTGTAAAAATGGCGTCATATATAGAACCTCACACCAGCCTGCGGCCTACAATACAATATATCGGACATCCATTTTTTTATATAACGCTGCGCGCAACGATTAAACCTTTACAATGTAAAAACAACAGCAGCGTCTGAGCGCATGAGGATACATTTGACCCAATTACCGTTTTGAAATTATTACATTGCATGTGTTGAGATGTTGCAATAGTAGGGTAACTATAAGTATAGTAACAGTTGAATTTGATGCTTTTACCGAGATTTAGCCCTATGAAATTTGAAATGGATAAATTTTTGGCAAGATCTGAGAAAATGCAAGGTGAAAACGACACTAAGGAAAAAACAACGGCGAGAATCTACAGTCTATGAACGTTACTTGCGTTTGTTACATCTACATATCATTATATGTGACTGCAGACCAGCAGTTCCTTAATAAAGAACACTCAATTTAATAAATTGTTGGTTGGTTTTGTAATTTTATGAAGAATGACGTGAAAAAAATTTGTTCTGTTTAGTGTGCCGCGAGGTAAAAAGTTTGCGAGACACTGGATTAGGGTGAAAATGCCACTTTTGTTAATTTCATATAATATACTGGTCTGTAAAATTTCTTTTTCGCATGCCTTATTCACCTGAGCACACACACACACACACACACACACCTGCACACACAAGGATCAAAGCCTCTAAGGGGTAGAGTTATGAGACAGATCATTGCTATGTGAAAGCAACGGACAAATTGTCTATTCAGGCTACGTAGAAAAATAGGAATAGAAATTTTTAAAAAATAGGGAAAGCAATTGGGAGTCTTATTCTTGCAGCTAACATTATTGCCCTGCTGAATATCTAGTGGAGTGATTAGTAATGGTGTTGTGTTAAATTCTGCCCCTCTCTTAACAGAGACATTTTAAGGTTGATTGAATCATGGCTTTGAATTGTTACAAATACTGTATCACGTAAATTTTAAGCTGACATACCTGTAACCTGTATTTACTAATTTGGGATTGTGTCAATTTGTACTTTCAGCTATTTCAAGGTCTTATTATTTAGGAATTGGCAGTTTAAAATGCTTTTAAACATTTCTGTATTTTTTATATTTTAAATATCTGTTATGATATGAAGCAGTGTTTAAGCCTCTATATGTACATTTAAGTGTTTGACTGTAGAGTTAGGTTAAGTGTTGTATTTGGTAATAATTAATACATAAATTTTTGTATAATATGATAAATTAGTCATTTTACAAATTGGTATGCTACATTATCCATTTATAAGTTAGTGTTTAGGCTAATAAATTTTTTAGAGCAGAATAAATGAATTCTTTGAATATGTGTAATGTAATCTAGTATGTTTCTGAATTTTTAAGCTGAGAACAATGCTTGCCTAAATCTAAAAGCATCTATATGGTGTTTATTGTGAATGTTGTCCTATATTTGGTATAAATATAACTGATTTGGAATATATAAAAATTAAATTTTATTGTTTTGTAAAATCTGATGTACCGGTAATTTTTAGTTTTATTTTTCCTTTTAGTTGAACTTTTTATTCAAGAATATTTAGTAGTCATGCTGGTTTAATGCAATTGTATATTTAAGAAATTTTTTAATGCTCCACATTTTTTTTTTCGCATTGCAATTTCCGCGTATATAAATATGCGGCAATTTTATCAGCATTTTTCACTATTTTCGTCACATATATAGCCCTTTTCACTATTTTTCTCATATAGACATAGATATACAGAGGACCAGCGCCTGTTTGGATTTGCATTTTTGCTTGTCAGCCTTTTAAAAACCGAAATGGGCTGCAATTTTCGAATATAAGGCTGCACTGAATTGCAATTTCTGCATATATACGAGGTGAAGAAGGAGCATAAGTGGGAAATTTCCACACTTTTCCCGCATTTTTAGGACCTCTGAGTCTCACACTTTACCTGAAAAATCTCCACATTAAACCAGCATGACAAATTTAGGTCTTTGCTTGGACTGTTTATTAATTTGCTATATATTTGAGATAGAAGTTATTCAATTATGGATGTTTTGTACAGCTTAAGAGAATATTTCTATAAGAAATTGAAGTTATTTTTGTTCTTTACACCAAACAATGTTCTTACTGTTGAAATAGTTTAAGTAATGATTTTAATGTTAAAATTTTCCAATAAAATTCCAGTAGTGCATTTGATTTTCCAATAAGCCTAATGAAGATCCAGTGACCGGTTACAAGTGTGGTATTTGGAGGGGAGAGAGAAATTTCTGATCAATATCGAATTTCTGGTGAATGCTTATTGCTGGTTTACTATATTCACAGTAGTGGGAAACCCTTTGTTAATTTCACTCTTGGTCTCACTTTTAATAAGTAACAACTCTGAATTTATAATCAGACAATAATCAGATTCACTTTCACTGCAAGTAGCAGGCATTATCTGTGTATGTAATCAACATGCACAGGATGTCGGAGTTCAAAGACATTCAGCATGAATTTGTACAAAATGTTTTAAACAGTTTGTGTCAAAAAATATTACATATGCAGTTTTATGATGATGATTTGAATATACTAGATTACTAGAACATAAGATGATATTAAATTTGAAAACACTTGTTTTTGAAAAAATACAATATTATGTCGAAGTCGAGAAATTCTGTTCATGCATGGTCTCATGTTCCAAGACTGATGACTCTTTGTTACATGAATTTCCCAAAAAATTTCTTTCTGTTAAAAATACCAAATGAAAAGTAAACAATGGATATAATACAACGGTAGCTTGCATCACATTAAATCCGGAACAGGACACACCTGCAACCTGCAGTGAATTGGTTGACTTTTTTAAGTTTGCTATTTTTAAGTAAAACTTGGTGAGTCATAGCCTACATTGTCTACTTGAAGAGACCTTGTCTTTGTTTTGTGGACATCAGGTCAGATCAAAGTACAATGCAATTTATAAGTCAAACATAGCATGGACATTACATGACCAGAAAATAGTGTCCCTGTTAAACTAAAGTCTGTCTTAACCAAGTCTGAAGAAAGCTATCTAGTCACAGTTGGTCCAAATAAAATGGTCTGGAGCTGCAGTAATCAAGTGACCATGTTGTCCAATTGTGTGCTAAAGGGATTTTACTGTACATGTTCAAGGCAAAAACTGAAGATTTGTTATTCCAGTATGTGACAACATAAAACATATTTCAGTGTACAGTAACATTTTATTTCCATTGAAATGAAAGCACACAGGAACAGTTAATGCACTGATTGTAACATCACAACACAGAATGAAAGGTTGCCTACAAAAGTCATCATGATAACCAGTCATTTTTCTCTCCAACATGATTTTCAACTTAACTGAAAAATACTGATCAACTACACAGTCTAGATTGTAGCATCAACACAGACACACAAAAAGCATATGAATGTAAAAGTATATTACCTACCAATCAAATATTAACACCATTATTTTGAGCAAAATAATTGTGTAGTCTAAAACAAAATCACAATTTTAATTAGCTTTGAATTTCATACTTAGCAATATCTGTCTCATATAAAAAGAAGTGTTTTAGTCACTAAAGTTTAAGTTAAAGAGCCCTTTTTATTAAAAACTTGTGAAACAATGGTTATATAAGGGAATTAAACTCAATTACTGTTAATCTTTTTAATCTCATGATCTTCTTAATGTCACAGCATAAACTGCAATCTTTAGGCATTTACTGTTGTCTATAAAATCCCAGTAAAAGTAAATTCTGTTTAATATTTGAATAGCCTTAGTGTGACATCAGCTGGATTTGACTGCACAATATTTTATGTCCAGTGGCAAACTATGCTATAATACACCTTCAAACAACACAGTTCAGGTTTAGAAAGCGTCGCTCTCAAAGTCTAGTATAACATCAAAGATCAACAGAAATGTAACATTTACACAGCTCAAAGTGATTCAAATTTTAAATCAATTGGTGTAATTCTTTGCATCTTGGAGACAGAATGGTCATTCACGAATCACAATCATACCATACATCTGCCAATCATACCATACATCTGACGTCCTTGTCTGACTGGTTATAATCACACGGGCATGTTCAGTGATTTTTCACTAGAAAAAAAGGTGCTGGAACTCCTCTATGTCAGATTTGTCATAAAATATGTCACTTTAAATTAACTCACTGTACATTGGTTTAATAATATGATTGGTATTATTAATCGTATTAAAATTGTAAAACTCATTATAGCTTGTTTTGGTTTAAACAGTAAAGGTTTTGAATTGAATTTGATGCAAACTACCATTGTATTATATCCATTGTTTACTTTTCATTTGGCATTTTTAACAGAAAGCAATTCTTTTAGAAATTCATGTAACAAAGAGTACAGTGAGTTAATTACACTCCATAGGCTCAGGGCCTTTATGGAGAACCAAAGGGTTAGCGCTTTCAGTTTTACATAGCAACGGCTGAATGAGGGCAGATTGCCAGCCTTTCCCTCACCGCCTTTCCTTCCACCGAGTTAACACCCGATGTACTCATTCACAGCTGAGTCGACTGGGGGCACTTGGGACAGAAACAACCGAAAAGTTTATGCCGCGGCCGGGAGTTGAACCACGGACCTCAAGATTGGCAGACCAGTGCACTAACCACTGCTCCACTGTGCACCACTTTTAAACAGTAGCAAGCACAAATTCAGCCCAGAAGAAATTTCATCTGATGGATGGTGACATTGCAAATCATTAAACAAGAAAAAACATTTAGTGTAGGTAGTGAGGAAGCATCAGCGTTGATCGTAGAAATCTTAGGTAGCAATCAGAAGAGATTGCAAAACAAGAAATTATAAAAATTACCTCCTGAGCCAATTACACAAATGGCAGGCACAAAAAATGAAGCATTAAACGCAACAAAAGCATTTCAATTTCAACACATTCTGCTCATCACTCAAACGGTTAAAAATAGCCACATGCTCACAATGTCCACTGATAACAACATATTGACAATATGAATTGTATTACAGACACCAGAAGCTCAAGCACAGACGGGTGCATATTGCTACATTACATTACATAGAGGGAATTGGAATAGTCAGATGAACATTATCCTAATAGAAATATCTAAAACTGCACAGACACTACTGAATATAATTCAACCTCTTAATACTTAACTTTAGTCTAAACTATCATTGTTTGGTAAGAGAACAAATATACCTAAAAGAATGGACAAAATCACTGCTGTACACAAATTGCAATGCTCATTATAAGCATCTGTGAAACAACAAAACTGCATCACACACACACACACACAAGCACACCACATATTTCGATAAAAGGTTAAACTTATGTAGTAAGTTTGGGCTTTAGCATCAACATCAGATACAAATATCACTGCCATTAAACTAAATTATATTCACATCGCCTGCAAATCACTCGATTAAAAATTTCAAGCAGTTTAATCATGCCACAACAAATCAAGTTTGAAAACAAATGCAATATAGCTCTCAATTATCCATCTTCTTACTTTAAACACATCATGTCAACAAATTCAGATCTAAATAATACTCAAATGATTGCATTATAATCAAATATTCAACAATGTAACTAAATATTTAAAGTTGAAAGTTGCAAGACCTATTTACAAAAAAATTACATAATTATTACAACATAATTTTCTAAATTTGTGATAACTACTTTTCAATCACTCTAAGACCAATATTTCCTCGTAGTTTTTATGGACAGCTACATGATCTGCCAAATGTGTCGTGGAGTTTTCATTTCAGTGAACTGCCATATTTGATTTTCTTCACTTAGAAATTACGAACTCTACACATTCATAACAGGTGCTTATATAAAATAATTTACAAGACAATGACTAATTCACAAGAAGGTTATTTACAACTTTTACAATTTCATCTCAATATTTGCATAGTCTCTAAAACTGAAACATCTGTGAACATGCTCTTCAATGCAAATTCACAATAAAATACTCTTAAGTTTTGCACCTAAAGCACGTGTCATAATGCAGAATATGACCTTCATAACAAGTGCACAGAGCAATCTGCCTCAGCCTGATCATGCAAAACTTGTACAAAAACTACAACCTGTGCAAAGCACAGATCTGTAAAGGCAAATCTTGATATAAAATTAGCATGAATAAAATCGATTTTTGCAAAATATAGTTTTTAACACAAAAATCACAAACTCGGTTGGCTACAGTGATAACAAAATTACACATTCATGACAACAGGTTCAGATGCAACAGAGTGCAGACTGAGCCACGTGACTAGACTAGATCAACACAGTTGAGCAGCAGACAACATTACAAAAGAGTTCGTGCATCAGTAAATAGCTTTGAATTCAGGCATGAGTACAGCAATGTTCTTTTGGAAATTGTTATGGTAACAGAAGACATTTCTAAAACAATAAAAAACATTTCACAACAACGGCATTACCGGTATACGCTTGGAAATTAAACAGATCTAGTTAAGTCTATATCTTAATATACATTTAAAATATTTGATATCAAGTTTAACAGATTACAAATTACCTGCTCACTGCAAGCATTAATTTTATTGCATTTGTATATTCAGATGTGCAATATGTAGATGTCTTCTACACAGGATCAGCTGTAGACAGTGCAACTGGATAGGACACGTCCTTAGCAACATAATACAATACCAGTAGTCAATCTATTATCAATGAACACAACCTACTTTCAAAATCAAGCTGTTGATTGACGTTCCAGCTCCACTGATTCATCGATGCAGTCTGGAATCTCTGATGACGTGGAATGCATCTCGTCTATCTTCATTTCTATTTCTGAATTTCTGAACTCAGACATCGAAGAGCTCCCCGCTTTCATTCTGTCCCAAGTTTTCATCAAATTCTTATGATCAAGTCTTAGATTTTCGGCCAACAGATGACTCATGAACTTCTCACTTTCATCGACCGTCGTAAAAAGTTGCACATTAGGCAATGAAGCACATTTCTCAGCTGCCAAAGGAGTCTGACCTGTCTTCGTCAATACATTGCTAGGCGACAGTAAGACACTTGATGGAGAACACCGCTTGGCTACCACGGATGCTTTGCAATCGATTTCACTCTCAGATAATGACAGAGTGCCAAGTTTATTACTGAGCTGACCAAGTTCCACAACATCAGTCTGTATATGAGGTTCAATTTTGGTGGAGAGATCTAATGATGATGGAGTGGTCAACAGTGGTTGCCTATTAATTTCTTTATCCTCTCTAATTGTTACACTGTCGATTTCTAACTGTTTTTCTTCCTCTGGTGTTTTAGATTTTGAACTGCTACCACTTTCAAGGGGAATTTTGTGGCATGGTTTCTCTTCAGGCGATTTTGATGGAACATCACTTCTGAACACAGTAAGGGGATTTAAACGAACTGGTTGAGCGACTTCCTGAAAAAACCTTCTTTTTGCGTCTAGAAGGCTGACGGTTGATACAGTGGAGCAGTTCTTATCAGTGTATCCGACATCTCCCGACGTGGATCTTGGTTCTCGTTTCTTCTCCACGTCCTCGTTATATCCGGTTGCAGTAGGGCTGCAACCCGACACTTCGGCTCCCAAAGTCTCATAATTTCTTACTACTTCACTGACATCCATACATAAACATCTGCTTGAATTAGAAGAACTTGATCCCAGTTCTTTATCTGCCCCGTTTTCCTGCAGAGAAACAAGCGTTGGACGAATATAATTTACATTTTCATCAACAGCAGATTCCTCATTGGCAATATGCTCGTCAGCGGCAACGCTGTCTCCGACAGTTTCGCATTTAATTTTGCCTTCTTCTTGATGGAATTTCTTCTGGTGCTGTTCCTTTGGCTGCACACAAAGAGCTCTACTACTATTGACATTTTCATCATCAAAGGAAGTATTCAACGATGCCGGTGAATTGCTTTCACTCAAGCAACAACTCCTTGATGAAAGACTACAGAGGAGATCATCAAGGCGTCGCACTGGATCTAAACAATTAGTGTTTATTTCATCGCCAACAAATTCTCTATTTTTCCCAACGTTTAGTCCACTCTGCAATAAGGAATCTTTATCTTTTCCCAAACTTTCTCTATGCTGTTGGATGCCATCACCTTTATCAGGCAGAGTATTTTGACACAAGAAATCGCTGCTCATTTCCCTTTCATCGTCACTAAGGCTCTCCTCACTTTCTGCTCTCGGAGGGCATCTTGTCTCTAAGCAGTCTACAGTAGGATGAATTTTCCTAATCTGTCCACCATCTTCATTTTCTAATTTTAAAAGAGCCGATTGCTGATTACTAGCATCATGCTCTTTCTCACTATGATCATGGCTAAGCTCAAAATTATAATCTGTGTCTAAATTCCTACCCACATCACACTCTACATACGGGAGATTAGGTCCCATTGTTGCATGGATCTCCTCTGCCTGAACATTTTCATGAATCTGACTTCCAGTGTCAGCTGTCATGGTAGAGATGCCGTCACTCTGTGCTTCAAACAGATCAGTTACACAACTGTCATTGATAACTTCAGGAATGCTTTTTAGATCAACAAATGCTGATTCATTGAGACTGGACTCTTCATGTCGCAAGTCAATGCTTCCAGATCCATGTTGAAAAGACTCAGAATCTTTTCCTTCAACTTCAGTATTTGAAAACGTTGATCTTTGGCACGGCGCATCTTCTCCATATCGATTATCTTCGTCATCTTTGTCTGGAGCTAAAAGTTCAGCTTTATCATCATTGCCACTACTACTGCTATCAAAACATTTATCTGATCCTGAAGTTGTTGTCACAACCGTGGACTCCTCGTAAGATCTAAACATGGCCTCTGCCACAAGAAGGCCAGGCCTCGGAGCATTTGTCTCTGAGTAAAAATCGTCCTCGTCCAGGACATGAAAAGGCATCGCCTCTTCTGATTCTTTATCTCTCATTTCAGCCGAAAGACAAGCCTCCTCCTCCTCCTCCATCGGCCCACTCGTCTGTAGATCAATAGATGCATTTGATACTAAAGCAACATAATCTCTGCCATTTCCATCTTCTACACTACTCTGGTGCTGAGGAACAGTCTTCAAGCGAGTATATCCTTTTATCTCGAGTGAATCTTCATCTTCATTACTGCTGTCACTGATGCCACTCGACTCTTCAGACAACGGCACAACGGCCACCGTCTGGCGTTTGGCCGCATGCACGCTGCTTGCAATTGCAGTCTCCGATAATCTGCTATTCGTCTTCTCTTCGTTAGTCTGCTTCCTTGCTCTAAGCAATTTTTTCTTTTTAGTCTTATGTTTAGTCTTTCTTTTAAGCTGTCGCTTGGAAATGTCTGATTCTGCTTTCTTATCCTCTCTAAGTTCTCCTTTTTCTTTCATATTGTCACCTTGAATAAAGCCTTTATCTTCAGTCTCTGCATCTTCCTTTTCTGAGATTTTTTGTATCATTCGTCGCTGCCGTTGAAGCTGCGTCAGAAGCAATCTGTGGATCTAATCCAAGAAACTGTCGAGCATTGATCCTCACCGGTTCAGCAACAGCTCCAAAAAACGCCATTCGGTTTTTTAGTCTAGAATCTTGCTCTGGTTTCACATTTTTATTTTCTTCAATTTCATCAGTTGCTGCAGCAGCCACTGTTCGGCTTTCAACCGTCTCTGAAGGACGGGCAATTCTGTCGCCTTCATCGTGACTTGTATCTTCAATATCAAAATAAGACAACAAACTTTTAACAAAGAATCTTCCACTGACCTCCATAAGAACTTAAGGCTTAAACATATGGCTCAGTACAATAATACAATCTCATTTTGAAAACTCAAATTACAGACAACTGCCAATATATCAATAGGCTACTTAAATATATTATGTTGACATTTAATCAAATAAACAACTTTAATAAAATCATAGTCAATGGTCAGTAAAGGATTAAACAAACATATTTAAGTCCTAGAGTTTAACTGAAAGTCAACATGACTTTCATTAGATGAGTGATAGGAAATCTCTAATCAACAATTACAGTAAATCTTAAATAAAGTTAGAAATCCAATTAAATTAAAAATTCACCTAATATTTAGATTTTTAATGCCTTTCCTGCCAATAAAAAACTTCACACACTCCTATGCTTTCACAAAGGTTCAATCAAAAAAGTAAATTTCAACTACTAATTAGTAACTAGGGCTGTCACCGGGTACTTGGGAACCCGAAGACAGTCCGGGTACCCGGGTGGTAAAAGTGGGAAGGATTACCCGTGAAAGCGCCGTCTGTGTACAATCTGCCAGAAAAACATTTTTCCAACTGACTGCTACAGATTGAACTGGGCCTGTTTTAAATACGTTTTTATTGCTGCTGACATTTAGCTTCATGTCAGTTTAGAATGATTTTTGATTAATTATATTAAAAGTTAAAATAAGTTTATGTTGCACATATACAGATCATTATTAATAGTAAGTAGGCCTAACTGGAAGCATACATTTGATTACCGTATGAAATAGGCAACTTGTGTACGATTTGCGGCAATAACATTATGCTAATTTCCGAACGGGTACCCGTTCAAAATCCTGACGGGTACCTGGGCTGGTTTTTGGAAAAAATTGATAGCCCTATTAATAACTGAATAAAAATCATGAAATCTACCAGAAGAAGAAGGAATGTCTGTGTCAACATCTGAAGTGTCTGTTTCCCAGTCTGCGTCGCTGCCTCTGTTGTCGTCCATCTGCTTCACCGTTCTCTGCTGCTTGTCTGCCAATGAGCCTTTCATAACTCGGGACAGGCCGGCCTTCTTTTCTGCAGACCTCATATATTCATCCCAGGACAAATCAGGTTTCTCAGAATCAGAATCATCAGAAAAGCACAGTTCCTGCTCAGTTGAGCTGCAAAAAGTCACACAGCATCAATGACCATTGCAATGATGAAACGTTTACAAGCAACAGCAAAATTTTAAACAAATATACGTGCATTTTACATGTTATTGCAATTTTACAACTGCAATAGAATTCTTAGAAAATAATCGTAAATGCATCGAGTCAATGGTTAATATATTGCAGAAATTATTAGTCCAGCCAATGTACATATGGAATAACCAACAGATGGCATACATATAGGACAGAATATATATATATATATATATATATATATATATATATATATATATATATATTGTCAAAGTCAAAGCGCTTTTGACTTTGGTGTTTTTAACTATGCTATAGCGCTATATAAATTGTCCAATTAATATAACATAACATTCAATTAAATTTTATGAATGGCAAATTGTTTATGACTGTGCCCAAGTGCCAGGTGCTTCTCACTTTCTGTTTTTGCTCGTATTCTTTCAAGTATAATCCTCAGAATTATCTTGCTTGCATGTGACACCAGTGCAATTGTTCTATAGTTATCGCAGTTTCTACAATCTCCTTTTTCTGGTAGTGGGAGAAAATACTCTTAACACTCTTAAAACACTCTTAACCTTAACCACATATATTTTTTAAAATTATCTACAGTTTAGCATAGACAGACAATAACCAAAATCACACACAGACCTCTTCAAATCATCATCGTATCCTCTGGTTCCAACAACAGTCTGCTGATTTACCAAATTTGATTGAAGCTGTGACCTTGACCTATCGTTTTTCTTCATCTTAGTCTGTTGTATTAAAATCCTTCTGGCTACAAAGTTCAATTCAACAGATGGCAAATGGTACACACCAACAATAAAGCATGAATTGACTGAACTTTAAAATAAATACCAAATTACATTTTCAAACTTTTCTTAAAATTTCAGTTTAATCTGTTTAGAAGCTCTGACAATGAATACAATAAGTTCAAATGCAACAGCTGTGATCTCTCTGTTTTAGCTTTGACTAATGGATTCTCATATGAAATGCAATTGATTCTGCTTCTCTGACTTCACTTGTTAGTTAATTCAGTCAATAGACATTCTCCAAAGCAACTTCAGTAGTGCAAATAACTGACTAAAGCTCTGACTGCACTAAATACTATAACATAACTTTAATAATATAGATGCAAATCCTATTAGTTTTGGAACTGCATCAATGGTTATGCTTCTCACAATACCGGTAGTAGCCGCTTATATCATCCATATAATTAATTTCTCTATTTACTTTTGAGGAAACTGGATTCAACAATTACTTGATTCAAATGTTGCTCGGTTAACGGGCGCAATTACCCAGGAGCTGTGCGAGTTGAACTGTTTTATGGGATTTTCCTTCTTTCTCATTTGTATATCATGACAACGAGGATGAAAGAAGATATCTACAATTAATATTATTATTATTATTATTATTATAAGTAAAATACCAACACCAACATAAGATATTACACAAATGCAACACACAGTTAAATTGAACAATTGATTGATTGATTGATTGATTGATTATAGAATTATTATTAAAGACTTCCAGTGGCACTTACAGCGAAACTGGATTCAACAATTACTTGATTCAAATGTTGCACACGCCGAGGATGAAAGAAGATATCTACAATTAATATTATTATTATTATTATTATTATTATTATTATTATTATTATTATTATTATAAGTAAAATACCAACACCAAATTCTACTGTGTGTGCCTCGATTATTACCGGTAATTCTTCCAATACGAAGATTTCTTTGGTTCTGCGGTCTATTTTTATGCTAATTACTAGCAGTCTTTGACTTCATCTTCAGCTGGAGGAACCGACATATTTTATTGTGTTCTCGTATATATTCAGAAAACATTGTGTCACTGTCTTCAACTAACATTCAGCCACCATTTTGGATTTTCAACCACCATTGTTTATGATGAATATACAGGTTCAAACATACACGCAAGTATAATTAATCAATCCTGCAAATGCCATTGTACGTCCACCAGCGGTCATGCTACGCTGTCTTGACTGACTTTTAGTTAGACAATTCTACCGAAGCATGCATGGGCGAGGTGGTACTCATTTCAAAGACCAATCACAGTCGTCACTAAATGCAATCATAACACCATGATGCCTGTTGAATATCAACACGCCACAGACACTACAACCACTCCTCAAGATGAATCAACGGCCAGAACACAACAATCAACACTCGTATACCCGAAGCTGCAGCGCCACATCAATCCACTATCTCGCAGGCGGGAATACTAAACATATGATCTGAATTTTCTCCCCATGACCAAGACACGGCATGAAGACTGAGATTGCGTTGTGATCAAAAGACTTCACAAGCTTGACTGAACGTCAACGAAGCAGCTCGACTGATTCCTAAGTATAAAGCGACGGATAAAATGGCTTTCGTCATCCATGGGGGAATTGCAATTGCATCGAAACCAGGCATTACCATAGCCAAATTGGAGACAATATTCAAACTAACAACCTCTGAGTACTTGTGTTCCAGTTTCATCTGGCTGTACACCATTTATTGTTGTTCCAGTATACAGACCTGGTTCTCAGCCGAACTTCGTCAACTGACAGGCGGATGGAACTCAGATCTAGTCACCGAATTCAGCTAGTTGTCCCCCTCCATCCATGACGGCTAAATTTGAGGACAGATCTGTCTCGAGGGGGAATCCCATACTTTTAAACACCCTCCCAGAGGAAATAACCGGTGAGACCACCAAGATAGGTTTGCACACAAACTAAAAACGAACCTATTTGAAATCTCATACCAGAAGTCTCTGTAATGATGTCATCAATGCCCCTGCCAATGGTAGAACGGTCCTACTATGTCTCCTGGACCTCTTGGCTGTGTTCCAGTGGTGTCAAAACTGCAGTAAAAGTTGTGAGGGTCCACCTGTTGTTGTGTGTGTTGTGCCTAACCCTAACCATTTTAGTAAAATTCTTATTACTTATGAATGTTCCAAAAGAGGGCATGTTTTAAGAAAGTTTATCAATGCACAAAAATTTCCAAGGAAATCTTGACAAGCAAAAAAGGTCGTCACCCGAACTTAAGGATTTCTAATATACACCTAAATTTGTGTGACGACCTTTTTTTGCTTCCCCAATGAATTTCCACTTTATCACTGCACATTTTGTGTATCACTGCACGTAAAAACAGGTCCTATTTCAAAATGCCATTTGCTGATAATATCCACATGTATTATCTATCCAACACAAAAATTTATTAAATAATCATACAACCGTACAATATAGACATTTTCAGATTTTTGAGAGGGTCCAATGCATTGTGAACCCTCACAACCAAATTTTTGTGAGGGTCTGGACCCCAGGACCCTCACGGGACTGGCGCCTATGCTGCATTCGATTCGTTGATCATAATATACTCATTAAACGTCTGGAAATTTCTCTATGCTCTATGTGGCTGGTGTCAATGATGTAATTAAGTTAAATCATCATACAAGCTGGAATCACATTTCTATGTTGATGATGATGAACAAATTTATTCTTCCGGTGCTGATCGACTTCGTGTCCGAGGTATGGAATGTATCGCGGATGTTAAATTACGGATGGCATAAAACCGCCTCACGCTGAATCCTCAAAAGAACGAATTCTTGTGGCTGAGTATGCCGAGAAGGAAACATCTGCTCATCAACCAGGTACCGTTTGTGATGGATGGTGTGGAAATTGCGCCATCTAAGGTTACTCGGCTCTTTGGTGTTCTTGTGGCAATTTTGTCGGCATTCATCATCGTAGTAGAATGGTCGATCCAAACGAATCTGAACAGACATTTCACTTTCCTTTGATGATCACATCAGTCATCTTACCAGAAGCTGCTACTACCAACCTCGTAGGATTAAAGCAATTCGTTGCTGCATCCCGACATCCGTTGCCATTCACCTCGTGCATGCATCTGTCCTGTCTTGGATAGACTATTGCAATAGCATCCTTCTTGGCCTGCCGGATATTCAGTTGGATCACACCTATAATCTGTCCTGAACATTTCAGCTTGCCTAATCTTTGGCTGAGCTGTTGGAACGACCATGTAACGCCTCTCCTCAGAAACAAGCTTCAGTGGCTTTGAATTTCCAAAGGCATCATCTTCAAGCAACGCCCGTTCACTTATTGAGCTTTTAATGATCCCGGATTACATCGCTCACTTTCAAGAAGACGACCTAGAATGACCATTATTCCAGACTTCTTCGCTCACTTAGCTATGAGCAGTTACTCATTCCACTTCCAGAAAAAACTGCCATGTTCGGAGATAGATCAGCTTCAAGTGGTAATAATCTGATTCTATGGAAGTCACTGCCCACGAGAAATCCAATTCTATTGTATCATTCCGAAGAATCTAAAGACTCACTTGTTCAACAACTCAAACAAGTGACCTTTGTTAAAGTATCCTAGTCTCTGTATCCTAGTCCTAGTCCTATCCTAGTCCCTCCATCATGCCCACAGTGCTGTAAAAGTTGTCTTGATAATAATAATAATAATAATAATAATAATAATAATAATAATAATAATAATAATAATAATTGGTGAATTGTAAAGTTCCATAATCAGTGTTAAACGTACAAAAGATCAGAAACAAAAACAACTTTTGAATCAGATTTACTATTCTGGGATTGAAATGCAGAAGAAAAAACACTTTTAATTCACATTTATTTTGAATTAATGACTGAATGAAAACAAATGACGCGGACAGCCATCTTCCAATCCAGTTTACACGACGTGTACTTTTTCAACTTTATCCTTTCTCATTTTCAGTTGCATTTAACTACTGCACTATCATCCTATAGCAGAAGATTAAAATAGCGAGTTACAAAATCTGTGCAAACAGACATAGCATTTACTAGCACCATCGTGCCAAATTAAGATCTTGGACATAACTTTCATTAATATATTGATTCTCACCAGTGTCTTTATCATTCTTTTGGGCTGAATAAGAACTGACATCGAGAAGACCGCAGCAATATTCACAACGAAAGCACTGACGATGAAACAACTGTCCCTCTGCAATGCATCGCTCTGTCACAAAAACTCGGTCTCTGCAGGAACAACAGACATCACGCAAGTGCTGTCGCTCAGGGGATACTGGCTTTGCACTCTGGAAAACATCAACATGATTCACGGTAATGACAACATTACAATATGAGATATCAAAAGTAACACAACTAATAAAAACTAATAAAATAAATTGTCAAAACAGAAAATTAAAACAGTATTAAAATGATTAATCGGATTATACAACTGTTCTGCAAATAATGCTCATGAGCAAGTATTAAGTCTAATCAACGCTAACAGCCAACAATAGGAAAATCTCTGACAATCGGTCTGAATCTCTTCATCAGGACACTTCACATGACCTGCTACAGCGCTTATCACTTATGTCACTTTTATCCCGCAGCAAAATAGAAAATGGTCTTTGGGTTAACCTGTTTCTTGTCAGAATCATCGACATATTCTCCCTTAAATTTCAAAACCAAATCTCTTGCAAGAACCGACACTTTTGTCGGTTTCCAAACTAGAGAGCTGATTCTCGTGTTGTTATGATGACGCGATCCATTCAAGATGTCTTCCAACTCAGATGATTTTACTGTCTTTGCACTAACAGTACTCTGAAGAAAACAATATGCCATTTTGCTCAAATCTTGGCTATTAATATTTGGCAACAAAAATTATAGCCAACTTCATGCAAAGTGAGGACTATGATGATGTTGCCTTAAATAGATAACACCTTCAACATGTAAGCATGCAGCATAAATACATTTTAATGCAAGTTCTCATACAATCAAGATACAAGATGAAAAATTTAAAAGACAAGTGAGACATCAATTTTTACTCCAAGCGCTTTACAACTTACTTGTCCAGCTTCATTTTCTCGAATACGCTTCAAAGTTCGAATGACGCTTTCAGGGTTCAATTGACTAGGTTTCAATGATGAAGGATTATTTTCTATCATTTCAATCTGTTAAAAAATGCCATTGAAAGCACTCTGCATAAGACTAAATTCATGATGACATCAGCTATGCATTAAACACAAAATTAACATTTTTGAAACCTATGCACATTTATAAATTTTTAGTGTAATCAATTTCAAAGTCTTTCATTTCAAAATATTTACTAAATTTGAAGAAGCAATTCAAATATTTTAAATTAGACATTTCCAAATAAAAGTAGTCGTAGTCAATTAATTAATCCAGAATCAGAACAAATCAACAAACATATTATGAAAAAGTACTATATCACCTGGCCATCAAGGGTTCCACGACAATTCGTCTACAGACTTTTGGTCTACTGACACTTGGTCTACTACGACAATTGGTCTACCGACGCTTGGTCTACTGACAACGAGCGCATTTACACAGTGGAGGCTCCAGGATTTGGCAAGTGGGGGGCCATTGGGACGGCAACTTCTAATCATGGGGGCCAACCATTTGTTGTTAGGTATGTAGTATTAATTACAGTAGCGTCATTTCACACTTTTCTTGGGGGCAAGAAAATTTTTTGCCAAATTTTAGGCAAATTTTAAGCAATTTGTGCAAATTTTAGGCAATTTTTTGCAAATTTTAGGCAATTTAGGCATACCTAACAACAAATGGTTGACCCCCATGATTAGAAGTTGCCATCCCAACGGCCCCCCACTTGCCAAATCCTGGAGCCTCCACTGTGTAAATGCGCTCGTTGTCAGTAGACCAAGCGTCGGTAGACGAAAAGTCTGTAGACGAATTGTCGTGATACCGCCATCAAGTAATATAGCATTATATTCATATTATTATTATTATAAAAAAACTTTTACAAGTTTATTAAACATTACATATATGCACAGTGAGAGTGACAGACTGAAAAAAGCAGAAATCTAAAAGGAAATTTAAACATTAAAATATCAGCACACTTAAATGATCCAGTGAAGGCATTATGTCCATTGTCACTGATGCTTTTGCTGGATCAAGCAGTTGTGGAATGATGTTTTGAATGATTTTGCAGTGAAATCAAATGATTAAAATAAAATGCTGCTATAAAAGCTCGAGCTTAGCTCTCTATAGCAATGTTGCCCTAGGGTCCACAACTCTATATACAGTAAAACCTCTTTAGCTCGCCCCTCTTTAGGTTGCCAAACTCCCCTCTCGCCATTGATGGGTCAAGAACGGATTTCCACTCATGTAAAATAACTCATTTAGTCGCATAAACTATCGCCATACGCCGATACAACTTTCAAAATTCCATGCCTATGTATTATGACCTCTTTTGCTCGCCATAGCAACTTTACTTATGGGTTTGACCGTTTATAGGCCAAGCTCCCGACCGACTGTTTACACAATTAATGACCCTCATTTCCGATGAAAAACATCGGTGTTGATAATCAGCTATTAACCTGTCAGCCAATGACTGGGGAAGGATTGTGGTAGAGGTCTGCACGGGGAGGGGAGGGGCAAGAATCTGACCCGACAGTTGACCTCCTCCCGCCACTCTCGCCCCACCCTGCGATAGCCAATCCCGCTCCCATGGCTTTTGTCTCCAACCCAGCAGTCCCCATGGCAGCAGACAATGGATCGGATTTACAAATCTTTTCACCTGTAGAACGTGAGGCCTGTATGCTGCTGTATTACATCAGCAGCAGGTACTCTGGTCTGCATTATCAGGTTTAAACACCGACGCAGCCTACTAGCTTAGAGCCTTTTCCTTCACAAGTTTACAGTTTCGTGGCACACTTGCCGCTTATACGTGAATATATAGCAACCTGTCATTTGTTCATGAGCTGAAATGTCCCTACTGGTATCCCGGGGCACCTGATGCTTTTCTCATCCCCGTTTGTGGAATGATGTTTTGAATGAGTTTCAGTAGTGAGCATTGTATTAAAATAAAACTCGCTATAAAACTTTCACCCTTGACCAATAGTGGCGGGCTAAAGAGGTTTTACTGTACTCATCTTTTGCTCTGGTTTTCATCTGTACTTAGCTCCATAAATCACGGTGCTGAGAGAGAGAGAGAGAGAGAGAGAGAGAGAGAGAGAGAGAGAGAACATAATATGAAATTACTGCCGGCTGCATTATGGCAGGTCAAACTGACCTTGTCAATATTCTCAGCATTAGAACCAGGATCGATGAGAGCCTCGGCCAAACTTCCCGTACTGCGTGAAGACTTCTTGTCATAAAAACCTAAAATATGCACTAAAACTAAGATTGGTTTTCAAAACCAGACATTTTCAAACAACTTAAAACTCTGAACAAATTCAGGACTTTCAACATGTCACACATCAATCAGACAACAACCAAATATACACCAGAATATCTATCATCAGCCAGAGTATTTTGGGCATTTGTTACTAATCAACTTCAACTTCTATAGCACCACTTCAAAATGCACAGGAGCATCAGCCTATGGCACACCAAATCAAAATCATTTAAGATCCAGGTCAAATCCAGGGTATCCAGTCGTATTTGTGTGTATTTGTTACTACGTGGGTCACATACTCATGCTCGCACGAATGCATGCATACACGCACAAGAACAGAATTTGGCTAACTATTTGGTAAATATGAATAACTTACAATATCCACAATACAGTCTCAAATTGTTACAGTATGAATAATAGGCAGCTAAAGCAGAAATTCTGCTTAAGAATAATTTAAAATGTAATTAGTGAATGGCAACTTATGTTGCAGAAACTGCTGACACGAAAGACCAAAGGCCACAGTTTGCTCTCTTACCTGCTTTAGCTTTTCTATTTTCAAGATTCTTTCGCCTGAAATGATCTTGTATTTGTGAAAGAAAACCAATCATCTTTTCTTCTGGAATATTTGCTTGTGCCATGTATTGTCCAGTGGTAGGAGGCAAAAGTTTGCAGTGTTCCTTTAGAATATCAAACGCCTGTAAAAAAATTATATTTACAATGACCAGTTGGCAAATCAGAAGCTGAAAAAGAATATTTGAGATCATAACCATCAGCAAAACAAGACGATTGCATATTGCAATGGAGAATAATGGAGCAGTCTATTCTTAATCAGTCAGCGAGGATCGTGTTCGGATGTCATTGGCGCGAGCACGTAACTCCACTTCTCAGGGATCGTCTTCATTGGCTTCGAGTCCCTGAGCGGATTGTATTCAAGAGATGCTGGCTGACGACAGAGTGCTGCATGACCTCACTGTCCGGAGTATCTCGCCTCTCTTGTAAAACACCGCAGTGCAGTGATAGGAGATTGTCTCTCCGGAGGGTCAAACTTCAGGTTCCTCCTCCCTCCAAGACTGCCAAGTTTGGAGAGAGAGATCATTTACACGCGGCAACCCTATCTTGTGGAACTCTCTTCCTGATCAAACGGCTAATACTCCTGAGCACTTCATCAAGAGCTTAAAAACGCATCTGTTTGGGTTGGGGTATAGTTGAGATGTTAAAGCGCTTTTGTTGTGGGCCTCAGCCTTGTTACAGCGCTATAGAAATCGTCCAAGAATGAATGAATGAATGAATGAATAAATGAAGTCATTTTCAACTACAGTGTATTAATAATAAACAAAGCAGCGGGCAGAAATCTGAATGAAAAGAGGCAATATAAACATTAAGCTCAACAAATAGATAAAAAAAAAAGCAAAAAGGTTCAGATAATATTTGATAGCATTGATCAGAGATGATAGTTAAGCATAAATCCCGTTCTATTTCAGACATTTTATTGGAAATCCATTATAACATAAAAATTGCTGTTTATGGATATAACAATACTTTAAAAGTTCCATCAAAAGTAGTAAGAATACATATCATACCAATTGGTTGTTATATTCCACATCCTTTGGATCCAAAGAAAATACATCACTACGCAGAATGAAAAGAAAAAGTCAAACACGACAATCACAAAAATTATAAAAACATTCAATATTCCTTATAAAACCTTACGTGAACAAAATGCTCATCGAATTAGTTCATAGACTATCTTTTAAAAAGAAGAAGTTGACATTGACGAGAATAAGTTCACATTCAGATGCAAACACTAAACAACCAGCATAAGAATCAGTCTAACATAAGACGTGAAAACTTACACCAGGTGCGGCCAGTGACGATGAATGAGGGCACAAAGTGCCAATCCAGATTGCCAAGATTTTGAAAAATCAACAACAGCCACAAGATCTTCATAGGATTCTAATTCCTTCTGGAACCATCTCAGTAAATTCCAATTCCTAGTCGAACAGCCTGCAACAGTAATTGCCAGTATCAGTGAATGATACGGCACTCTGCACGTACACAGCACCAACATACTATGCACCTATGTATAATCTGCATACACGAAGTTTTGTAGCAAAATCCTGCATCTCCCACGAATCATTACATAATCTGCATTTAGTAATGCACCTCTGTGAACATGGCATATTCATAAGAATGTTTAACACAGACATATTAATATTAACAGAGATCAAATTAAACAGTGTCTAATGCTCATTCATCTATTCTTTGTTATTATATTTTCTAAGCAAACTGACTTTAAACATAATCTCTCTCTTTATATACAACATTATACACTTGTATATACATATACATATATATATATATATATATATATTATGACTAGCTATTGCCACTAATGAGTTGGCAGAGAGCAATTATGATGATGATGATGATGATGATGATGATGATGATGATGATGATGATGATGATGATATATATATATATATATACATATACATTATATATATATTATATATTATATATATATATTTGTGCATCAATTTACAAAATAAACAAAAAGCATTCTTAAAAAATAACCTATCATGTTCATTTCATATTTAAAATAGCATTGTACATCAAATTTTTACCATAAAGTAAGTTTTTTCGTTTAGACAGATGAATGACATCATTGGGATTGCCTTTTCCATCATACAATGACTTGGCCTGATATGGTTTATAAGTATGCATCTGAAGGTTTGGATATCTGCAAAGAACAAGACATCAAACAATGAACATCCACATCTACTGAGTTCAGTGATTCAGATTTCCAAATAATTCCCACAGTCAAAAACATTAAAATTATTTCCTTATTTTCATTATGAACCTGCAAATCAAAACTGTGTAACAAATATTAGTAACCATATACACTTGCTTAATGGTTGATTTTAAATTAAGCATTTAACCAATTTTTAACCACAATTAGGGGTGTCAACGGGTACCAGAGAACATACCCCCCAGCTAAGACTGCTAAGTTTTGGGACATATCCCTTTCAAGGGGTAATCCCATAGAGTGGAATTCCCTCCCAGTAGATGACAGGTCAGAAATCTCCCCTGACCGTTTCGCTAAAAACTGAAAACATCTTTTTAGTACATCTTATGGAACTTTTCTGTAAAGTGCTCTCGTCTACTGCCTGAGCTTTAAGATAGCGCTATATAAGTTGTCAATAATAATAATAATAATAATAATAATAATAATAATAATAATAATAATACCCGTTGGTGTCCTATTACCCAGGCAGTAAAATTGGGTACCATACCCGTGGAAACATGAGTGTTATGACACACTCCCTCTCCTGTTCCTGCAACTAATGATAGGAGTGGGAGAGGGGGTCACAAAATTATGTCACACTCCATCTCCAGTCCCTGATAGAATCAATAGTTTCAGTGACCAGAGGGGGAGTGTGGCTATTTAGTTGGGTGTAGAGAAATTTTCTCACCATGCTTTGTATCAGTAAGTAATTTTCTGGATTAATATAGATATAAGCATGAATGGATGTGGATATAAGCATTGAATGACCATGCAACACCTCTTCTCAGAGACAAACTTCACTGGGTCCAAATTCCTGGATGGATCATCTTCAAGCGATGCCTGCTTGCCAACCAGGCCTACAATGATTCATTCTGTTCCCATTGCATCTCCTTGCTCATCTCCAGAACCACCCTTAATGATCGACTCTCCAGACTTCCCTCAACCAGTCACACGCAGCCATTTGATCCTCCTCCAGCAAAGACAGACAAGTTCTGTGTATGGTCGGTTTTTTGTGCGAATCTGACCCTAGATCAGGGTCTCAAACTCAAATTGTCCTGGGGCCGCATGAGCGGGCCGCAGTAACCCGAGGGCCGCAACGCCCGAATTTTTTTACAATGATAAAGTGTATAAAAAACAACGAAATAAGAACATAGTCATAGTGTTTTACAAATTATATAGATTTCATACATTTATACGAGCCTTTTATTTTTAGTGCAAAATTTCACTAAATCGACTTTTTACTCTACGTTAAACAACACGACAGCCTCCACTAGGGAACTGGAAGTACGTGTATAATCACTAGATTCGAAAGACTACGAATAATCAAGTACTGTAAGTAAGAATTTATTATAGCTAAGATGGCATGAACGTTAAAAGGCGCCAAGAGAAATATATACAAATTTCAGACGGTAAATTTTTTTAAAATCCCAAATGCATCAGGGCCACATAAAATGCCCTCGCGGGCTGCATGCGGCCCGCGGGCCGCGTGTTTGAGACCCCTGCCCTAGATGGAACTCATTGCCGTGAACATCAAGACAGACAACTCAATCTAAAGCCTCACCTGTTAGACACCTCATTCCACTAACATCTGTTACAGCACCCTTGACTTTGACACTCATTTTGCCACAGAGCCACATATGTTACCTTGCCAATAATAATAATAATAATAATAATAATAATAATAATAATAATAATCATCATCATCATCATAATAATCATCATCATCATCATAAGTATATCCAACAAAAGATAAACTTGTTTAAAATTGCAAAATCACAATACTCAAGCAAAATTTTAGCTGAACAATACATGAGAAAGTCAGCAACTGCTTTTAAACAATTATTATTATTATCGTTATTATCATCGATGATTTATGAAGCGCAGTGACATAGCCATCAGCCAAAACCAAAAGCGCTGTACAGTCAACAGTCAGCATATACAATCTTGTGAACAAGTGCATTTATATTATAAATATTATCAAATACCCACAATCTAACCTTGTGTTTGGGTCAATTGTGTAATTAGCGTAATTCTTGCTGAGATTGTCTGGCTTGGTCTGTGACAGCAGCTGATAGATGCCTTCTCTCTCCGCAATCACCTCCAGCGTACTCATCTCTCCAGAAGCCCAGCTCCGTACCATCCAAGCGCCATCCAGAGCTCCAAGAAAACCTCGATGCACAACCAGAGCCAGTTGGCCAAAAAGGCTGCAAAGAAACACGACCACTTCAACATCACACGCAACAAAACGCTGAAACACAAAACAAATGTTCTAGCAATTACACTGAGACCACTGTCGAATAATGCCCACAGAATTTCTATTCCCATCAAAATCTGCACATACCATGCGCTCATTCTGTCCATCTTTCTCTATGCAGCAGAAACAGGGACCTTACTTTCTGAAGACCTGCTGTGAGCACTGGAAGCCTTCCAGACAAGGTGTTTACAGACCAATAACTCCTCCTCAACTGGGGATCAGCCGGCCGGATATATCCGTCCATGTGTTCTCACTCTGAGTCACAGCCTGCCTCAAGGAAAAAGATCCGCTTGCACACTGAATTCTTCACACCTGTCATCATCCTCACCTGGAAGTGTTTCAAGAAAGCCCATTTTTCTGACCCGGTTTGCATCCATGCATTAAACCTCCTGCTGACCAGAAAGCATTCCCAGTTTCAGGATTTCCATGAATTAGTCAAATAAATATACTGATCTTTTGTTAGCCTACATATTCTTGCATTCATTAGAATGAACAAAATGAATACTGCCAAAAAATAGTTTACCAGAAATACTTATATTTTTCTGCATAATTTAAATTTAGTGACAGTTAAAACAATCCCCCAAAATGTCTAAATTTTTTAAAACATTTATGAAAAAAATAATTCCACTCTTAATAATTCCATTTAATTCATTGTTGTTGTTGCTGCTGCTGTTATTGTTATTAAATAGGCAAAATGAATCTTATTATTTTCCTTAAGTGGATTCTGTGAATGGCAACACAAAGAGTCGAGACTTCCCAAAAAAGCACTCTACACATACAAGGAATTAAAAGGGAAGATTAGGACCAAAAAAATGGATAGACAACATAAAAGAAGATTTTAAAGAAAGACACCTGACAATTGCAGAAGGAGGAAAATTAACATTTGACAAAAAGGCCTAGAAATGTATTCTGACTAGCTATTGCCACTAATGAGTTGGCAGAGAGCAATTATGATGATGATGAATTTAAATTTAGTGACAGCTAAAAATAATCCCCCCAAAAGTTTAAATTTTTAAAAACATTTATGAAACAAAAAATAATTCCACTCTTTTTAGCACATAATTGAAAAACATTCTTGAAAGAATTGCATAATTATAATAATTATATTTCATTGCAATTTATGTGAATATATGGATAACTAATGATGATGCAATAAACTCAATTTAAACTCCAAATAAGAATAAATTTAATAAATATTTAAAATAATGACAAGGAATAAGAAAACCCAACAGCAGAAATTATTCTCAAACAAAATGAAGAATCATGAGCAATGTTCCCTCTAAATTTTTTTGAGTGTGTGCAGAAAAGTGTAGTGCCTGAGCGGCACACTTTCATGCCTGAGCACCTGAATTGTTTCACAGATGTCACCCAAAACAAAACACAACAAAATCAGTGTTTTTGAAACTCAGAATCAAATGGCCTCTGGAAATTTGCGATGACACGCGCGCGGTCACAAGAGCTTGGAACATTTTGAGCAAACATCACTGCTCGAGTAGAGTGTGCCAACAAGAAGCAAATCTTTTCGATGACACGGCTTGCATTTTCAGCTGAAAACATCGACGTAAAATCAAACATATCAACGTCCGGCTGTCCGGAATAGTTTGGAGCAAAGTCAAGACTCGGTAACTGATGGTTGGTGGAATAACTGGCCGCTTCACGTGCATAGCTGAGCAAGGATTCATGATTCAAGTTTTCCTTTAACAGCAACATTTCTAGGTCATCGTAATCCTAAAGAGCAAATCACGTGAGACCAATGTCATTTCAGAAAATCAAACATGAATTAACACTGTCCAACTCAACAATCAATCACAATTTATACAAATATTCTGAACTTCAAAAACAAAAAAGAACCTACATAACAATTTCAATCACACTGAAAGTGATTGCAACACTAATGCATTAACGACTCTCTCTCTCTCTCTCTCTCTCTCTCTCTCTCTCTCTCTCTCTCTCTCTCTCTCTCTCTCTCTCTCTCTCTCTCTCTCTCTCTCTCTCTCTCTCTCTCTCTCTCTCTCTCTGTCTCTCTCTCTCTCTCTTTGTGTTGCCATTCACAGAATCCACTTAAGGAAAATAATAAGATTCATTTTGCCTATTTAATAACAATAAACAGCAGCAGCAACAACAACAATGACAACAACATTAATACTGAATCTCTGACTACTTAAAGCCTTCGAATTAAATGGAATTATTAAGAGTGGAATTATTTTTTGTTTCATAAATGTTTTTAAAAATTTAGACATTTTGGGGGATTGTTTTAACTGTCACTAAATTTAAATTATGCAGAAAAATAGAAGTATTTCTGGTAAACTATTTTTTGGCAATATTCATTTTGTTCATCATCATCGACCTGCTTCAGAACTCCCTTCTTGAGGAGACTCTGTTTCTTGGCAGTCATCACAAAGTAGTGAGTCTCGTCCTTGTAGTAGACAATATTTTCCAGGTCAATTCCAGTTTCTTCATAAAGATCTCTGAAGAACTTCTGATTGAAGATAAAGGAAACTCCGCTTATCTCCTCCACAGATGCCTCTGCCTGAGTTTTACGATTGACAAAGTTAGCGGTTATTCCAATTGCAAACTTTCCACGAAGCTCCTTCCTCTTGAATTCTTTCAACAGAAAACATTAAATGAAAACAAAGTAATAATCCTATAAACTGTAAATCTGGAGAATTTAAATTGTCACAAAATCTTGTTTTACTGACTGGTGAAATTTAATAAAGGTCTGATAGTGCATGTTTTAGTTCCCATGCTAAATTAAACATAGGCAATATTTTATACTTAAAATTTATATAAAGAAAATAATATTTCTAAACAGTAAACCCAGAATATCATCAAAAGCCTTTCTTCCTCTAGAATATTGCATGAGAGAAAAGAGTCAAAACGTGATCATCACACAAATTTAAGCAAAAGTAATTATTGTAATAACAGAATGCACAGGTATATTCTTCTAATTTACAGGTGTAGACGTTTTGCAGAGGCAGAGGGGTCACCTTTCATTACCTGTCATTGTGTTTCGCTGTCCATCAGCACTAAAGCAGACATCGAAAATAAACTCAGACACCGGATGGCTGCCTGGAATGACTTTGGCACGCCAACCAGCATCTAAAAATAGCAAGAATAATTACTATTGTTATTGTCAGACAATTTTCTATAGTGCTGTAAGTGAGCTAAGAGCACAAAACAAGGATGCTTTGACAACTGTTACTGGTAACTGAGCTTAAATAAGTATTTTTAAGATGTGATAAATGTTGGGGCAGAGTTCACATTGGTCACACTGTCTGGCAGAGAGTTCCATAAGATCGGGTTTCCCCATGAGACAGATCTCTCACCAAATAATGAGAATATGAAGACATTTAGAGCACAACTCTAGTCAAAAGAATATATGACAAAGACTTCAAGCCACTAAAACTAGCACCCTGTCTGCCTATTAGGCTGGCAAATTCATCTAGATCTAACACACTGTCTGGACCGGCAGATGGCAACCTCAGCCAAAACATGATTTCAACCAATCAGAATTGTTCTTTGCTCCTAGTTCTCATTTCTAAATAGGACAAGTTCTGCTAGAAACTAAAGAAAACATTTTCCAGACAATTTTCAAGTGGGCAGATTTCCAGTGGACAATTGGACATCCTTAACATTTTCATCCAGGTCTCTTTTGCTTTCTAGTCATCTGGTTGTCAGAAAAATAGTCAATGTAAATTGGCTCTAAGCATGCATAACATTTTTTGGGGTCGATCTGTGAAGGTTTTAAACTGGAAAATGTTACTTAACCACGACACAATGCATCAGTGACAGTGAAACAATAGGAATCAAAAAATTGTAATCTAACTCATGGCACACTAGATAAAATAACTAAAAGCAATGCAAAATATCTGCAACACTTCATCAATTCAACTCTATTTGAAATTTAAGGAAATAATCCAATATAAAGTGCAGTGAAAACAAGATCCTTTTAAGTCTTACTTGCAACACTACACTTTCATTTGTCACTCATACAATTTTCCAATAAGTTACTAATCTTCAAAAGAACTTAGTACAAATAATTTCTTCTTATGGTAGGTGAACTCTTGTATTTGCCAAACCTGTTGTCTGTCAAACCTGATGCCTTACTGATCCAACAAGAAACTGCTTCAAATTAAATTTTTAGCAATTACTAACTTTCAGCATGTAAAACTCTAATAATACTGATTTACAATACCAATAAACAGGCAGAATTAAGTTGGTGCAGCCATAAGTATCATAAAAATTTTATATGCTCCCCTATATGCTAGTATATCACTGAAATTTATAGCACACTATGCTTAGATCTTGACAAGATGGCACACACCTTCATCGCCTGCATCATTTTGTGGCTCCAAAAATCCTTCAAAGGAGACTCCCGAATGAATTTCAACACCCATGAGAAGCGCAACCTTTAGCAAAATGCACTGCAGCGTACGAATACCTGAAACAAAATGTTCACTGGTGCACTGAACCAAACGACAAATGTACGACGAACATAGAATTATGTACCATAACAAATACGTGGAGCAATATGCAGTTATTATAAGAATAAATTGACCTAAACACAACAAAATACATCTAGATTATAACACCGTGTTTTCATTACTATTTCTTAATTCTTATTCGTTGATGCAAAATTCACATTGAACATGCTTTCAGCAGTTATTTAACTGAGACCAGGGGCGTCTTTACATGTAACAATTCGGGCACAGTGCCCTGGGCCCCGCGCATCTTAGGGGCCCCACGCCGCGCGCATACTACTTTTTTTTACGTACGATTACCTTCTTTTGCTTGCTTGTCAACATTCAAAAACGTTGGAGATGACCTTTTTTTGCTTGTCAACATTGATCTTCCCGTCTAGGGCCCCGCAGGCTGCCAGGTGCCCCGCAATGGTTAAAGACGCCCCTGACTGAGACAACAGACAAATGGATGCAAAATAAAACAAGAGATAAATTAAACAGGAACTCACTGATATGGTCAATTGCTCCGGCACAGAACTTGCCAAAGAACTTTTTTGCTCCGAGTGCCTTGAGGTCATGAATAAGGAAAGGCCAGAGATGAAGGACGTTGTTGCGTGAGAAGCTATCACGCTTCTCAACTACAACGGTCTTTGCACCTAAAAGCGCCATCTCTATGGCGACACGAAGGCCACATGGACCAGCTCCAATAACCAACACCTAACATAAATGATAAAATATAAAAAAGTGAGTACTATAAATGCTATACTGCAATCAAATGTAACACTGCAAAGTACTGCAGAAAAGTGAACATACTCTGCTCTTCTAAATAACAAGTGATCACAGATGCACTGATTACTTCATTCTGACAACTCATTCATCTATAAAAGTCATTTATATCCAATAATAATAATAATACTAAATAAAGTTCAACAGGGCATAAGATATGTGCCTATAGATTTCTCTGAGCATGGTGCCCAGTGCTGCTCACAGAGTAACTTTTAAAATATCAAGTGCTTTCATGACCAATCTCTTAAATCAAAACTTATTCAACATCAACATTGTTGGCATTTATGTAGAAACTATAAGTCATGATTAACTCTTCACTTCTGAATCAAACAGACCTTTATATTATTAAGTTGTTCTGTCAAGAAGCTGATAAAACAAAGCCAAGCTAATTGCAAAATTTCAACTTCTGACACACAAATGGCTGAATGTCTGTTTATTGTAAAGGCTCTTGGGGGGGGGATTATTTGTCGGTTGCCTCCAATTTTCACACATACATCCCTTGCCATTACAGGCTTTTTACAAGCTCAAGACATCATTTAAGGTCACAAATCCAATAAATTTGCAACATTATATGTAGGTACATGTTAGATGAGTGAAATTATGCTAACAAAGCAAGACAAGTATCACAGCACAATGACTTTTAGCAAGTAACTGTCGAATGCAAATATCACAAGAAAGCAGTTTCCACTACAACTGAAACGCAAGGTCCCAAAATAAGCATATACATGTACACCCGTTAGTGGAGCATTTGACGATCCGTCTCCACTACAGTCCTTCAGTTGCTGGTCAATGCTTTAGTGCTAACAAAACTGGACAATGGAAATGCCACCCTCGCGGGGACCTCCGGTCAGCTCATCAATCACCTTCAATCGGTACTGAACGCCGCCACACGTCTGATTCACCGATCTAGACGGTGATCTAGACCAATCTAGATCACAAAGCACATCAACTGGTAGATCTGCACTGGCTTTCAGTTCCAGAACGTATCAAATACAAGCTAGTGCTACTGGTATTCCACTATTCTGGCGTATGCATAGCATTGGTCCGGCATAACTAAAGACAGAACTGCACAGTGTTGCTGATCTTGATGGTCGACAACGTCTGAGATCAACCTCCACAGTAGCACTATTTGTCCCGCAAAACGCGTCTGTACTCCGTAGGCGATCGGGCATTCCCCGTGGCAGCAGCACGGGTCTGGGATGGTCTACCTCCAGCCATTCAACTTCACCATCACTAGACACTTTTAAGGAGCGCTTAAAGACCTGGCTATTTCAAATTAATTATGACATTCAATCCTAGGTTTTTTATTTGATCCTAGGCTGTAATGTGTGCCACATAGTCTGTCTGGATTAGTTACCACAGTAGTCTTAACTTTTACTATAACTATATAACTATAGTGATGACTCCATCTACCGTTGATTCAAATGTAGTCAATCTCATTTGTTGTCTTGCCATTGGGAGATGTCCATGTTGTTTTGTGTACCTTCCTGTGTTGGAAGAAAGCATTTCTAACACTCAGTCCAACTGTGCAGCACATCATGGTCACCCTTTCAACATAATCATTCAGTGTAGTGACAGAACCACGTGGCTCCATAGCCTGTTCCATTCCATGTCGTCTCTGGCCAATCTTAGCATTGCAATCACCAACTCCATATTGCAGCTTGGCACATTCCCAAGCACTTCCGGCAGCAACTCAAAAAACTTTCCTTTTCATCTTGTTTGGCATCTCTGTTGGTGCACAGACTTGGACTAGCATTGTTTTTACACAACTCGATTAAAATCTGCCTGTGACCATGTGGTCGCTCACGGTTTCCACTCTATCGGTGCTCTCTGTCAGAGGTTTTACTTAAAATGAAGCCAATTCCATGCTGATAATCACCTCCACCAGAGCACAGAATTGTCACTCCCTTGCTGGTGAAGTGATCCTGTCCAGTCCAGCACATCTCACTTATTCCAAAGTTGTAGAGGTTGTAGTCACATACAATTTTCAACACTGGTCCATTCTTCTGCATTGATATAGGGTAGGACGTTCCAAACGCCAATCCCTGTGATTGCTATGGCATTGAAGATCTGGTTTATCGGCCCCCACTGGGTTTTGCGGAGCTTTCACCCGACCACGTCACATAAACACTCTCCATTGAGTATATCCCTCGAATGTTGTTGATGTGGTCCTGGTCTGGTGTTGCGCCTTCACCTCACTGCCTGTTGCTACCTGGTTGGATTTTTCTCATAGTTTCTGTAGTGGTTGGTTTATCCGGTGTTGGGTTGTTGGCCTGATGCCCAACCTTCAGCTTGGAGGACATGGCTACCACTGCCCACATTTCAGAGTTCCTGCTAGACCTGCCCACCTTATATAATGCCCAAGGTGGTACTTTGGTGTTTAACACCTTCACCACTTATGGTATTGCCCAGCAGGCAATCCCCCACTTGGCCATTCACCACAGTGAGGCAGTGGGCTGGATTTGGTGGGATAAAGTGACATGACTTCATCTCACAAAGTCATGACAATTTCCCATTTTATAAGAAAGTCAAAACTATGCAATATACAAGAAAACCTCATCCATTGAAAAAGTCAAGACTGAGTCAATCGTATGATCACTGTCCCAATGCCTCAGTCAATTATGACACATGAGGTGTTATTTACCATTTGACAACCATCTTATAATTTCAGTATTATATGATACCGTATTACGTATTACGGCAACTATGTTCCCTTTGGTATCTATTTAATTACTCACAAAATCTCAAATATCAAACACATTCAATACACAACTTGATTAAACTGACATAAATTGACTGAAATTGATATTTCATTGTACTTATGGAAAATGTATCTTAAAATTATAAATACTCCTGGATATGCATTACAAGTATTGCATTATTATTATTATTATTATTATTATTATTATTATTATTATTATTATTATTATTATTATTATTCCAGGACAATTTATATAGCGCTGTACAATGTATGTAGTTAAGAAAATTTTTTTCTCTTTTTGATAATTTCTAATTTTTTTACTGTGAAAGTATCTAATAAACATTTTTCTAAGGGTTTTGTTTACCTGTCTGACCATCAGCACTTCTTCATGTTTGCCGTAACAGATTCAATGTGATTTAGTGACAAAGTAGTGAATTTTTAGTGTGCTTGTGTTTATTTTATGTTTGAATTTGAACATGAAATAAAGATTGATTGATTTGAATAATATTAATCATCATCATCATCATCATCATCATCATCATCATCATCATCATCATCATCATCATCATCATCATCATCATCATCATCATCATTTATGACATGCCTCTCTGGAGCGTAGCCGTCTCCACGATACGTCGTCAGTTCGTTCCGTCTCAAGCTCACCTCAAGGCGGTGAAGGGTCCAAGGTTTAGGGAAGCTAAGTCGGCTTCTATCGTCCTTGACCAGGCGATATGTTATCCTCCAACTGGACGCTTCCAGTGTTTAGTGTTTAGCATAATATTAAGCAATAATAACTTCTAAAACTCAGTTATTCATGGCCTTATCAATGTGTCATAGTTACCGTAACTATCCCTAAATGAAGCTGCTCATGGTCTTCTCATGTTATCCATTTGATCAAATAACTCAAGGTTTTTAAATGAAATTAATAATTAATTATTTAAAAATTCATTGTTTCACATGACTCACCCTAGTCTTATTACATGCTGTCCCATCCTTGTATTCTCTGTTGCTCGCTCGTTTATCCAACTTGAACCAAAGTGATTGAGCCCTCCACGACATCAGTTTCTTCTTTAGCTGCTGATAGAAGATGGCGTGATCTTTAGGACAGATTCCTGCAGCATGGCACAGCTGCTCAAAGAGATCGCTGATGTCGCGAAACGTATCAGCAACGCAAAACTGGTCAAAGATCTGAGACACAGGGTCATTGTCATTTGTGCTTGACAGCGATTGGGAATAATTCAACGGCATATGCGCACGAGGATTCAACCTCAACGACTGACTGTGTGTCATATTCACCGAACCTAAAATGGAAAACTATTATGCATTTAACGTTTTCATCATCATCATTCTAATATTATTATCATTATTACTACTACTACTACTACTACTACTACTACTACTACTACTATTATTATTATTATTATTACTCTTGTACTCTGAGAAAAAATGTGAAAAAGACTTCCAGTTCTACCTAAAGAATGCAAGGCAATTGGACTAACTACCGTAATCCATAGTCCTGAGAGAATTCTATCAATTACCAAACTTTGATAATTCTGTGGGGGAACTAATAGTAAATCACCACTGCTAGAGAAAAGCCTGAAATCTGACAATGGAACTCTTTATGGCTCCTGTAGAGAGTAGACACATAAGGACACTGTAGAGTGTGGATGTAACAATACGCACTCCATTCAAAGTGAAAGAGAGAATAGTTCATCGCAGTTTTTTGTCATGGTTTGAGAATGGTGCACTGCATGACATCTAATCTTTGATTGCTGAAATGCAATCAATTGCTCTGGCCCTGTGGCATTCACTCTCATGAGAGGCTTGACGATGATCATACGCAATAATCTGCATAGAAATGACAGTCGAGAATACTCTCGGTTATGGCTGTCATCGGGTATCCGAGGGTCCCGGGTACCCGAAGACAGTCCGGGTACCCGGGTAGTAAAAGTGGGAAGGATTACCCGTGAAAGCGTAGTAGCCATCTGGTGTACAATCTGCTGGAAAAACATTTTTCCGACTGACTGCTACAGATTGAACTTTACCTGTTTTAAATACATTTTTATTGTTGCTGACATTTGGCTTCATTTTAGTTTAGTTTATGTCATGATTTTTGCTTCATCATATTAAAAGTTAAAATAAGTTTATGTTGCACGTGACATATGCAGGTCATTATTAATATTAAGTAGGTCTAACTGGAAACGTACCTTTACTGTATGGAATAGGCAGCTTGTGTACAATTAATTTTGCAGCAATAACATTATGCTAATTTCCGAACGGGTACCCATTCGAAATCTTGACGGGTACCCAGGCCGATTTTTGGAAAAAATTGACATCCCTACTCTTGGTCCTCAAAAGACTTGACAGCATGAGTCACATGAGTCACATGAGTCACATGAACAGCACAGAGCATAAAAAGCAGAATCCAAGAACTGAGTTTTCAGGGAGAGGCTGATCCTATGTTATCATTATACAATACCAGTACACGTTCTACATATCTCACATAATAAATAAATAAATTATTTATTTATTTATTTATAATTGACAACTTATATACCGTAGTGCAATAAGCATGACAGGAGGTCAAAGTCAAGAGCACTTTACAACTCTCATATACGAAATATTAAATAAGTGAGTCTTGAGTCTTCTAGCAAACAGTTCAAGTAACGTCGTCCAGTAGCGCCCAGAATTAACAGAAACTTCTCATTTATAAACTATATTCTAAACGATCACAGTATGATGATTTCCTGTGCAGTTTGTGAATGATCTTATAATTCCTAAATTTCCTTTAAACCCTCAAATTTTTATATATAGAAACTGTGAATGGATCTTCAGTCTATCAGAAAAGTAAACCTTTACAATATTTCTCAAAATCCAATTATTTTAAAAGCCTTTTGCCTCTTGCTGTCAAAAATGTAACTAATTCAAATGCCAACGAAGGGTCCATTCACATATTACCAATGCAACGAGGGGTCGCAAATTTAAGAGCTTTGTGTACTGATGCATACGGGGAGGGGGTCTAGGCTGAATGTGCACATATGCACAAACACCAATTTATAAATAGCCCTCATAACAATTAAAAACTGCTCATGAGAATTGTTCACATGGTTATTAAATAATTGGAGGTAGACTTGGCAGAGGAGATGAGGCGATTGGCAAACGTTTAAACTGTCAATTAGGTGAACTTTCAAGTAGGCAGACATGGACAGTGTCTAACCTTAATAGTAGGCATACTGCAGCATCACAGACATTTGAATGTTCTATCGTATTTCTTTAATAAATAAATAAATAAATATATATATCAACATTAGAAAACACGATATTAAAACACTCTAATTTAATAGTAAAACAAATGCCTCAAGACTATGGCAAAAAAATTATTTTTCAATTGGGGGTAGAGAAACTAATTAGTACCTACGCATAGAGGGGGTCCAAAAAATGTAAGTGGTACAACAGGAGGTTGAAAATATGCCTTGCCTTTTTTGCTTACATAATATATGGATGGCCCTAAGCCAAATATGAATCATGCATTAAGGCTATCATTAAGGCCAAACTGGCTCTGCCATATTGGCACCTAGTGTTACATAATGATAAGTCTGATCTGAGAGACTAAAACCTATTATAGATTATAACTAAGAAGAAAATCATTACTGATATGATGATATCACAGTTAGATGCATTTAAAGTTTCAATTTAATACTGAAGGCAAATTTATATGATCATGTCAACAGTGCATTTACGATCCTCAATGGAAGACAGGCCAGCATTTCAAGGACACAGGGTACTGAGGGCGGTTCTCTGTCATTTCATTCAAATCATGAAGACTATAAATGTAGTAAACATGATTGCTTCAATTTCTGAAGAGTATAAATAAAGGCCTAGGCATCTAATGTTTTATAATCATATAGTTGATGGGCAACAGCATCAATGTACTGCAGCAGGCGTTGTACTTTGAAATGCCAATTCCGAAGTATGTATTTCGGAGGTGATGGAGAGTTTCATCGACAAACACGTATTTCACCTTCCTTCTTCGATGAGAGAGAACAATAGGAACATAAACCTCTTCTTTGTAATGACGGTACAGGAACTGACAGAACACCACTGGGTGACCGGGCAATTCGGAGCAGGACAATTTGGAGCAAAGAGAAAAAAGCAAGGTTTCACTGAGTTTAAATAAATGGGGTGACCGACATATGGGTTTCATCCGACATATGGGTTAGGGTTATACACATATAGACATATTTTTGAACTTTAACTTTTAAAGTCAGTGAAACTGCTTTTTTCTCTATGCTCCGAATTGTCCGTCTCCGAATTGTCCGTCTTCAAATTGCCCTAGAACCCACCACTGAGGGCAGTCCTTGCACAAGGGTGCACTGCGTTGCCTTCATCTATTCCAGAGGTGCACAACCCGCAGCCCACGGGCCGGATCCAGCCCGCCAAAGGTTTTTATCCGGTCCACGGACAATTTCGAACAACACAAGAAACAGGCCCTTCACTAAAATTCTTTGCAGAAAATATAGATCATGATCATTTTGTTGATACACTGCAATCCATGGACTATTAATATCCATTGGGCTACTAAAAATTGTGCGATATCTAACAACCGGACATGTTGGTAACGATAGGTGGGCAATAATAAATGCCTTAAAGCGCTCTTTGAGCATGTGCTTCTCTTGAAACTATAATATCTATTTCTATGATTATTGAAGATATCTCATCCCAAAGCGAAAAAGTGCAAAGTAGATTTCAATAAATGACAGTTTAATGATGAACGTAAACATCAGTATTTCATCGGTTCGCTTAACAGCAAATTAATGTGTTTCATGAATCAGCCAGCATCAATGAAGAATACAGTTGTAGGCGCCATTATGAAACAAAACATTCCGATACACTGTACTTATAATGACTTGCAAGGTGAGTTGAGAATACAAAAAATTGAGCAGTCAAAAAAGACTGTCGGTCGAGCAAAGTATTTCCACCAAGAAGGCTGACACGAATCCAAGTGTTTCACACGGGCCAACTACAAAGTGGTCCAGTAATTGCCAAGTCCTAACGGCTTTTCTCAGATGGAGAATTTGTTTTGAGAATATCTCTTAAACATTTGCACAGAAATATGTCCAGGAAAAGAGCATGTTCAGCAAAGTTCCGATACCATGGTTTGGGAGTACATATTTTCCGTGAGCAGACTCTCTTGATCATTAACCTGAATAAGACTAATTTGTGACCAAGCTTAACTTCCACTTTAAATGTTGCAACAACTGAACTAGAGCCAGACATTGAGAAATTAGTTAAAGGCATTCAGTCGCATACATCACATTAGATTAGAATTATTCGATCATTAGAATGATTCGTATCTTTGCAGATTGCACAATGATACGTCGATAGGAAAATAAGTAAAATACTGGTTATCATTTTATATTGACTCACTTTGATACAGTAGCATGAGTAGTTCAATTTACACATATATTACTGTAACGTATTTTTAGGTTACTGTTACACAACATGCATTTTTTGTTACGTCGATATGAAAATAAGTAAAATATCACTGGTTTTAATTTAATTTTGAGCCACAGCTATGTGAGAACATTGAATTTGGCCATCCACCTCAAAAGGTTGTGCACCCCTGATCTATTCATTCATTCATTCATTCATTCATTCATTCATGGACAATTTCTATAGCTCTGTAAGGCTGAGGCCTACAACAAAAGCGCTTTGACATCTCAACAACTATACCCCATCCTAATTCATTCCTAATCCTAATTCCTAACAAATTCGTCTTTAGGCTCTTGATGAAGTGCTCAGCAGTGCCAGCCATGGTGACGTCATCGGGAAGAGAGTTCCACAAGACAGGATTACCCCGAGTGAAGGATCTCTCTCCAAACTTAGCAGTCTTGGACGGAGCTCTGTACGTCAACCAGCATTTAAATTCTGCAGAGTTAGACAGTTTCCACAGAATTTACAAAACCATTTGTCAATAAAAATAATTAAGGCCTGAGATGTAAGTCCATGAGGCTATCTGATCACAGCACCTGTTGCATCATTTATTCAGACTTTAGCACATGAAGTCTGAGTTTAAATAAATATTACTTCTGCATATGAACTGGAGGATATAATGGTAATTAAGCATAAAATAAAATCAAAATTAATGCAAATCTCAATTGTATAAATTACATTTAAATTCTGTGCAGAGTTACCTGTCAGCATATGGCTAACTTTCTAACAGGACACATTAAATACTGGTCACTGTATCTCAAGCTGGAATACATTATGGACAATGTTTCTCAAAGGTTATAATTAAGAGTGTACATAGCCGTACAAACAGCCTCCTTCTGCCAAATGTCAAAACAAAGAACACAACCTCTCAAAGGCTTTCAAATGCAAATCCTTCGTTACAACCACCGGTTTGTTTTTAAATCAATGGCCAAGATGTTATCAGCATCATATTATCAGATCATATTATATACAAATAACTAAAAGTCAAGAAAATAATTGAAATAAATCCCTCTTATCAATCACAGTTCTAAGGTATTACCTGACTGAACTTTCATTTTAACCCAACAAATCAACAAAAGCTGTAGAACCAACAGATATTCATAATAAAGCTAACGTATAACATGAGCATCATCATTTCAAACAGCAAACATGAGCTTATATATTATACAGAATCACTTAAAAAACTACAAATCCATATATAGGCAACTGAGTTAGCGTCTGAGGGACACTGGATGTGTAGGACACTGTCCTTAAAAGGCCATGGCTCAAGACTAAATAGCGGCTGCATTGAAGATAGAGAGTAGATCGGCTCTTGACCTAGATAAGAACAAGCCATGAGAGATTCACTGAGGCAGCTAGAGGCCATTGAGCTTAAAGCTACCAAACTATAGATAATTATCAATCAGAAAGAATCACTGATAATTAATTATAATTATCAATGCTTCTCTCTCATCATATCATTCTTAAACTAAAAATATCTGGACAAAAGCAAAGCATAAATAAAGAAGCGAAATAAATGACTTCAAAAGTCTATGAAATCATAATATTATAATTAAAGAAAACAAATTTGTTCAAAAATAATGATTTTATATTTTTAAAATATGTCTTCTGTCCCGGTTCTAGTAGAAAAGAACAATAATCTTATTTAAGGAATTACAAATATTGTTAAGTAAATCAAGTCAAATTAAGTTAGCAGAATTAAGCCTGATGCTAACAAGGTCTTCCTTAACCCCTTAACTGGGCAACTATTTGTAACTCAATGTAAAATGGACAAGCGTTACTCGGAGCACCCAGTTAAGGGGTTAAATTATAATTATTATTAAAACATTGAAAGACTCCTGGGACTTCTGTTAGTCATCAAAATGAAGAAGATATTAGATAATGCAATGCACTGCCATGCTGTGTCTCAATTTAATTTACAACCTGGATTAGAAAATAGCTACCAAATGAAGTCCATAGAGAGAAAAAAATTACGAAAAAAATGAACAGAATATAAAGCACAATATGTGCTGCTGCTATATCAACTTACTTTCCCAACTGAAAGACAAGCAAGCAATAAAATGTTAAGAATCTCAGTCAGTCACACCCAAAGGGCATAAATGCAGCCAAACACCGGGCTATAGAATGTCTACTTACTGTAGTATTTACACCCAGCTAGTCAGATACAAGAGCCTGCAATGAATGACACCACTAAGTCTATTTAATCCTGCTACAAAGGCCAATTGGTCCGTTACTAATGCCATACAATGGTATGTAACTATGAAACTAATACAAACAATCAATCATAATTAGCCAAAGAATCAACTAAGGGTAATAACCCTGCATTAGGACTGGAGTGAATTTCTCAGACAAAGCTGCAAATGATCTTAGAAAAAAATTGGGATTTGACTACAGGCCAACAAGTATATTTACACTGTAACAGCTCTTGAATATTACCCATAAGTTTATTAATTTCATTTGCCTGATAAACACTGTTCTGTACACACTAAGTCATAAAAGAACACCAATCGTACACTATCTATCTATCTATCTATCTATCTATCTATCTATCTATCTATCTATCTATCTATCTATCTATCATCTATCTATCTATCTATCTATCTATCATCTATCTATCTATCTATCTATCTATCTATCTATCTATCTATCTATCTATCTATCTATCTATACATGATGATTTATAGAGCGCCGTAGACATGACAAAGGCCAAAAACAAAAGCGCTTTACATTCAACTAGCTAAATTGTACAAGGTCTTAAATAAGTGCGTCGTGCAAAAGTCCCAGCCGAGGTGGCCCATACTATAAGCAGATGCCATAGTGTACGTACAATCAGTGTACATAGTGTGCATTAAATCAGTGGAGCAATGCAAAGAAACAATACATTCATTATTTTTTATAGTTCATTAAATATTTATGCTAAAATAATAAAATCTGGACAGGAAGAAGTTTTGCAGCAGCAGCAATGGCTGCAAATAAATGCAACTCAATTGCACTTCATGGGCAAACAGTTCCTTGGCTGATGGCATTACAAATATGGTCGGGCGGGGGTGGGGGGCGGCAGAAGTGAATTTGGACAGATTCTTCTTCAAGTTCTCTGCAGAATGCAGGTCCTTCGGTAGGTTCACCACTCAACTCCATTCTGTGGTGCTCTTTTTCCTTGAGCCTCTTGCATAGAGCCACTGCTATTGATTGCAGTGTCCTCCATCATCCACAGCTCCAGGTTCTCAGTCTTTCTTTCACTTTTCAACTGCCATTCTAATATCATCCTGCATTGAGAATATGACTAAAGGGTAATTTATCAAACTGTTATCCTGTCTTAAAAGTTTACAATAATAATGCTTCACTCTTTCTCCACCATTCTTCCCTTGTGACTGAATCTGTTCAAGTGAACTCTTCCATTGCCTCCACCAAAATACTTTGATGTCTGTTTTCTTCACTGTCCATGTCTCTGTTGCATATAACTGCAATGCCAGATTCCACATTCAACGACTTCACAGGCCTCTGTTCTTCAATTCTTAATTTAATCATTTTTAGAAGATCTTTTGCAAAAATGAAGCTCATCCATTGCTGATCATTTCTTTATCTCAGTGAGACATCTAACATTTTCAGCAATTGGACTTCATGTTAATCAAACTCCACTGATCTGCTACAGTGCCATCACTTTCACCATCTATTTTTTGGTCTATTGGCTTTTTTGTTTTTGATATAGATGTCATTTTCTATTATATATTTCCATCACATTTTATCGGCTAAGAGATCTAATCACTCATCACTAAGTTTTTTTTCTACCACAAAGAATTAAATTCTAGATCTCATTCCCAAGCAGTGGCGGCTCTAGGACTTGGCAAGTGGGGGGGCCGTTGGGGTGGCAACTTCTAATCATGTGGAGCCGCCACTGTTCCCAAGTAATCTTATATGATTCGTGAGTCAAATTAAATTACATTACATTACACAGAATCTGTGCCTCTTGGTTAATCTGTTGGCAATAATTATAGATAACATTGGTACACAAAATAGACAATATTACATGCACCATATTCATAGTCATACATGTACAGTTTGAAAAATCAAGATGTGCCGACATTATTTTTTTAAAATTTGCATGCAAGATGTCTGGTATTGTACATGAAGACATAACAGCAAAAATGCTGTCTGACAAATCAGCCTCAAAAGCCAATTAATTCTCAAAACCGATTGAATTGACAGGCTGGCAGTTGAAAGAAGCATTCTCAAAAAGAGAAGTACCAGTAATCATCCTGCCCTGCAGTTTTGAATCGACACTTTAGTCAAGAAATTATCTTTAGAACTCACCTAAATGAAACTAAAATAATACGACAGCTAATAATGCACAATTACTTAAACAAGACTTAAACATGTACTTAAACATACTTAAACATGACTTGAACATACTTAAACATACTTAAACATACTTAAACATGACTTGAACATACTTTGATATTCAAATAACTATGACGTATTTCTTTTATTTCTTTTGCATCAATATTCTGTCAATGGTCACTATTTTCTACATTAATTAATATTCAATTCTATAATTAGGTATTTAAAATGATCAATATATTTTACAGTATGACTTATATACTTATGCTTTGAGTTTTTGAGCTAGAAATAAACTTCTGTTCTGTTCTGTTAAAAAAGTCAAACAGGGAAGTGCAAGGCAACGGTCTCTTTTAAAAATCAGAAACTCAGTAGCTGTTGAACAATTTCAAAAGTCAGGTCAGGTCTTTGTCCTCCAGCTGTGTCCAGCTATTGACTTCTCCAAGACATCCCTCCAAAGTTCTCTGTCCTTTGCTATTTCTTCCAAAGTCATTCGGTGTCTTCCGTCAGTTTTTCCATTGAGATTCAGTCCTGCCATGTGCAGATCCTCTTCCAATCCGTCCACCCATCGTCTTTTCGGTCTTCCTTTAGATCTTCTCCTCTACTAAAGGCCAGGTCTCCTGTACAAGGCAGGGTAAAAGTCACTTGTTTTAATACAAGGGATTCTATTAGAGGATTTACAGTATTATTCTTGTAAGCTTCACTTTTCCTTAGATAAAACTCCAGTTTAAAATAGTTTTCTATGCATATTCTCAACAACTAATTCAAATAGGCCTAATTCAATATGCCAAATCAGAAGGAAAAGACCCAACTGGTATAGACATGTCAACAGAATGGATGAAGGGAGACTACCATACAAAGCACTCTACGCTCAAATAGAAGGAAATAAAGGAAGAGGAAGACCCAGGAAAAAGTGAAATAGAAGGAAATAAAGGAAGAGGAAGACCCAGGAAAAAGTGAAATAGAAGGAAATAAAGGAAGAGGAAGACCCAGGAAAAAGTGAAATAGAAGGAAATAAAGGAAGAGGAAGACCCAGGAAAAAGTGAAATAGAAGGAAATAAAGGATGAGGAAGACCCAGGAAAAAGTGAAATAGAAGGAAATAAAGAAAGAGGAAGACCCAGGAAAAAGTGGATGGACAACATCAGATAAGATATGAACATGAAAGGAATTTCAATTGTGGAAGGAAGATGATTAACAGTAGATAGAACTTCTTGGAAACATTTTGTGTCTAGCTATTGCCGCTAAAGAGTTGGCAGAGAGCAAAATGATGATGATGATGATGAATTCAGTAAGCAATTTACACTAGTTAAGAATGCTAACAAGCCAAAATACAAGTCATTTTCACCAGTGGCGTCACTAGGGTTGGTGTCACCCAGTGCGGTAAAATCGTGGTGTCACCCATTTAGACTTGGGACCTCTTCTAAATCTTTCTTATTTTTCCTTCTCAAATACCGTGACAAGCAAAAAAAGGTCATCCTTGTTTGGTGTCACCCCCCTCTAGATGGTGTCACCCAGTGCGGTCCGCACCCCCCGCGCCCCCTCTCGACGCCACTGATTTTCACTTACTTGGTTGTCAAAGCCGTGGGCATAATCCATTCACTTCATAACATTGCTGTGCCTGTCAGCATTTCAAAGGGCAAAAACTCTATTCGTCTACATGTTTCTCAACTCTGTTATCTAATATTATTAAATCTCTAATATTTTTCTTCAGATCCAAAGTTTTTCATCATCGCATGAGATGCTTATTCAGTTGCACTAGTAATCATCCACTACTGGCAACTTATGAGGCATAATTTGACATTTGATGAAACATTTTATAGTCTTAGAAAATATCACAAGCAGCAACTGTGCAATTTAAAATGCGTTTTACTAACTGGATAACATATTCTGAAATTTAATTATTCCCTTATGAATGCTCAGCTTGTGTGCTTTCCAGGTATTGTAAAGTATCAGAAAATATGCATTATTATTACTAAGTCTGAATTTATGGCCTATCAGATGATGAATCACACTTGTCTACTATTTTTAAAGACTTGGCTGATGAATTCTGCCATTGTTCTTCATGCAGCTACACCACAATTGGGAGCCAATTGAAATATTAAATTTTGATAAATCACTATTATGCAAATGCACTTTAAATGACAATAGTCCTTTAAATTAACTGTCACGCTTTAAAGGTTATAGAGTCATCAGGTCTAAAAGAACAGTCTGTCTCCTAATAAGCTGTTGAATCCATACACACACCATAACATCTTAGGATCAGTGGCATAGCCGGGATTCCAGAATGGGGGAGGCACATAAAACAGTTTTGGGTCAAAAAATCGTACCCAACCAAAAAACATGTCATTGTGTCAAGCTCCAGAAACTCAAGTGCTTTTCACTTTTTTGTTCATTTTCATCATACTACCTAGCCCCTGCCGCCCCAAACTACTCAACAGTTTTGCATGAATCCTACGATCAGTCCCACCCCAAATATGTGGGCCGGTTTCACCCGTGGCTATTCCAATGCTTAGGATTGACCAATATAATTCAAATATCAACCAATAGAAACATCAATAGAAACATAGTGAGATAAGCACTAACAAAGATGCTTTAAATGAATATCACCCATGAAATCACAGTGGCATAAGAATGCCAGTATGCAAATCTATTTTAGAGCCACAACTGTTATTACCTACCAAAAGTTTTCAACACCAAAGCCATAATTACAGCACTAGATACAATACAATAATGCAAAACAAATCTCTCCAACAATAATCAATATCATCATCATGCATGCTAAGTGTTTTCAAAGAGTCCAATAAAATTCTAAGTGATTATGCTACAAAATATTGCCTAAGGCTCTAAGCATTAATTCCATGAACCCTGACTTTTAAAACTTTGGTGCCAAATGATCAGGAATTTAGCGCCAGAAACAAAGCACATATACATAATTTTTACATTTGAAGTTTCTCTCTCTTTCTCTCTCGCTCACTTGACATATTGTGTTGCGGTCAAAGCTCTTAGGACGCATTTTAAACCTTGGATTGTCAACAGCTGATTGTCATTCCATTTGATCTCCACCCACTCAGTCGATAAATCGGAAATTTATTCAGTCGTCCGAAATAAGCATATGCTCCGCTGCAGTCTTACCAGAGATTATCGCATATTAATTACCAGTTTTATAAAATATTTATTAATAATAATATTAACACCAACAGGTAAAATACATTGCCATTACCTTCTTTCTTAGTCAACGAAAACCCTATTGAAAGAAACGTTTATGGGATAAAAACGACGCATACTCCGCACTTCATCTTAACTCGAACAACGGAAAGACTGGATCAAACGACGAACGACTCCAAATAATCGAAATATTACAAAAATAATTACTAAAAATAACGCAAAATAAATCCCTCTAACGACCGACGCTGAATAAGCCAAAAAGCCACTGTGGTCTGTGGCTCCTCTTGGGCTGGCTCTTGTGCGCATTAAACCGCATTTTCAGAGAAACCGTCGGCCATCAATATTCGCAGAAAATAATTGAAAAAATGGTAGACAAGTTTCCGATGCTTTTGAACATCCGAATAGATTCAAACTTTCATATATTTCTTAATTATTCCTAAACTTAAGCGATTTTTGTTTCAATTTCAAATGTACTTTTAAGAAAATCGATCGTTTTTGAAAGTCTAATAATGATGTCTAAACGAAAATTTAATGAGCACCAGCTGCACCACTACCCACATAGCAAATAAAATTATTTGAAGAAAAATTCTGATAATTTTGAAATATCGGCCCCGCACTGCTAAAAGTTGGGTTTTATGTCAATATTAAAATTTTCAGAGATGACATGGGGATTCCAAGTAGAAGTTCAGTTTTGGAAGGGTTCAACTTTCAAGGAATGAAATTTTTACAATCAGCGATCCGCTGGGGTGGAGGCCGACAGGCCGTACCGGGCCAGGCGCCTGGGTACGGGCTACGGGCCCAAAATGTACTGGCTCCGTCCTTGTACTAAATTAATAGTTCTAATTTCTTACACAAGTAACGCTCCTGTTGGTCTAGTAATGAACATAGACACATAGAGGCTAACAAAATATCAATGTTTTATTAACAATTACACCATAGGCTGGTAAGGCTGCAATAGCTATGCAACTGTCAGGAGCATGGGTTGTACCCATGTAATAAAAGTAGAGGATAGAAAATATGCATCCTTAGGGGCTGTCCATTAATTACGTCAACAATTTAGGGGGAGGGGTTTGAAAAGTTTGACAGTTGTTGACAGGGGAAGGGGGGGTCAAGAGAAGTTGACGTCAACAATTTCACTTTTTGCAAATCAAAAAATAGGAAATTTCATGGAATACTACTTATTACAATGGAAAAAAACATGGCAAAAAGGCCATCACCACCACATTTTGACGCTCAATTAGCAAAAAATGGGAAATGGTTATCACCGCCAAAATAATAACCTTGTTATTGGGACCTGTCATTGATCTTAGAGGGGGTCAAATTAATTAATTATTAGTCATTGATCTTAGAGGAGGTCAAATTAATTAATTATTAATTATATGGGTAACTGAAAGTTGACAGTTGTTGACAAAAGGAAGAGGGTCAAAATAGCCCAAAAATTGTTGACATAATTAATGGACAGCCCCTTAGCACAGTGTTTATTCTAGCCACCTTGACATTGGGGGGATTTTGAAATGTTTGAGGGGGACAAGGTCTGAGTCACCACACTTTTGGGAAGAATTTCCATCTAACATATAAGAAATTTGGGGGATTTTAAAACTGGGGGGAATTCCCTCCCAGAGAAGGCCTAGAATAAACACTGCCCTTAGCAGCTCGCTCAAAAACCTCTTCACACCATATTTCCAGTGGCGTAACCACGCCCGGGCAATTACGGGCAATGCCCGGGTTACTTTGGTTTCTGCCCGGGTTGAAAAAATTCCGGGTTGAAACAATTTAAAATTATGGCGTTAATTTTTCGTTGTGCTTACTTTTGCACTGCCATTCATGTCATTGCAATACTATTTTAATAGTCAATCACAGTCTCTGGGAAGCGTGATTAACAGGTTACAGGTATCAGCTCAAAGTGCAGTAAATACTAGGCTACAGTTATTGTGTTTGACTGGTCTATGTATCTACGTGATATAGGCCTATCGAATTTCAGTTATAATATAATAATATAATATAATATAACAAGGTTTAAAGTGGTTCAGTAGGGACTGCCCTGTGTGAGAACCACTGTACGGTGGTTGTGAAGTGCCGACTGTTAGTTAACTCAATGGTTGAAGTTATCAAGTTTTATTACAACAACAAACGTCAGATTGATCGGATAGAGTTTTACAATCGCAGCGCGTGTGAACAGCTCCTTGCAGCCATCTTAACCGGAAGCGCCCGGCGCGCATGTCTATGTCAAAACATTTTATAGCGCATTTTATGGCGCTACAATCAATAATACAATGTTAACTAATAGCTAATACAATGTTAACTAATACAATGTTATGTTATAACAATGTTATGTTATAACATAACATAACAATCCTGACATCTTCCCCCTAAAAAATGTTAATTACTTTACAATATGTAATCCTTAAATCTAACAGGTCTTGTAATTGTTCTCCCAGATCTGGTTACTGGAATTGCGCAAGGCTCAGCAGTTGCTGGAATGTTATCAGGACTCTCGGACTGTTTTTCCGCCTGAGAAGCAGTCTGGGTTTCTGAGAAATCTGAACTGTCCATTTCTGGAACAACAGTCTCCGGAGAAATTGGCGGTTCCGCGGTCTTTATGAGATCCCGGCGGTTCCTGCGCAGTGTTGATCCTTCCTCAGTTTTAACAACGAATGATCTCGGAGCTGGATGTTCTTCTAGGACCACAGCCTTCTGCCATGATCCACCGTGACGAATTCTGACTGCCTCACCTTTCCTCAGTATTGGAAGGCGTCGAGTATGTCTGTCATAGAAATGCTTCTGAGATTGCTGACGACGTAACAGCTGATTACGATCTTCCACCGCTTGAGGAGACATACAGTCTGGAGCAACCGGAAGTCTTGATCGGAGAGCACGACCCATCAACAGCTGGGCCGGGCTGCGAGTCATGCCTGCTATAGGCGCATTGCGGAACTGCAGCATCGCGAGATAAGGGTCTGATCCATCGTGCTCAGCTTTCTGAAGAAGGCGCTTAACCGTCTGGATATTTCGTTCCGCGAGACCGTTTGATTGCGGATATCTAGGACTGGATGTGGTGATAGTGAAATCCCACTCCCTAGAGAAATTAATCATGACACCACTGTTAAATGGCATGTTGTCACAAATCATTTCAAGTGGAATGCCATATCTTGAGAACATTGATTTTAGAGCAGTCACTACTGATTCCGCAGTCTTGTTTGGCAAAAGATATACCTCCGGGTACTTTGAGTAATAGTCGACTAACAACAAATAATCCCGACCAAATAGTTGGAAAATATCCGCAGCGACTTTTTCCCATGGTCGATGAGGTACGGAGTGAGGCAAAAGAGGCTCTTTGGTTTGTTCTCTTTGAAATGTGTTGCATGTTGCGCATTTCCCAATAAAAATCTCCAGATCACGAGATAAGCCCGGCCAGTACATGCATGATCGAGCAAGACCTTTACATTTTTCAATACCCAAATGTCCTTCATGGAGCTTTAACAACATTTGATGGCGCAAAGAGGAAGGAACAACAATCTTCCGTGTACGAAAAGGATGCCGTTAAGCTCATATATGTCCTGCCAAATTTTAGCATATTGCTTGATTTCTGGGTGTAAGTCTCTAGTATCACCCGGAACACCTACCCGCAGGAGCTGGATTAGCTTAGCGAGCACCGGGTCACTTTGTGTCTCACGGCGAAATTCATTTAGTTTTTGCATCACTCGCCGGAAACTCACGAAGCAAGGTGTGAACTTGAACGTCAATATCTTCAGAAATCTCTCTAGCTGTATCATCAATACAGGTGACGGAAGCTCTAGATAGTGTGTCAGCGACTAACATTGTCTTTCCAGGAGCATACTGAACTACCACTTGATATTTAAGTAGTTGAAGGAGCATACGTTGAAGCCGAGGTGACGTGCTATTTATTGGTTTCTTGAAAATGGCTTCTAATGGTTTATGATCAGAGAGGACAAGTGTGCTGGTGCCATAAATGTAATGACAAAACTTCGTGCAAGCAAAGACAATAGCCAGCAGCTCTTTCTCTATTTGTGCATAATTTCGCTCTGCTGAGGTCAATGACCGAGAAGCGTAAGCAATCGGTTTACCTTGTTGCATCAGACATGACCCCAGACCGTCAGAGGATGCGTCTGTTTGAATGACACAGGGTTTGTTCCTGTCATAGTACTGCAGTATGGTGTCCTTGCTAATAGCCTCCTTGACTTGATTGAATGCGACACTGTGGGCTTCCTGCCAGTGCCAGCCAACGTCTTTCTTGAGTAACTGCCTGAGCTGACCAGTGAGAGCAGAAAAATTTGGAACAAATTTCGACAAATATGTCACCATGCCTAGGAAGCGTTGAAGACCAACTCTGTCAGTAGGGGTCGGCATGTCCAGGATGGCACATACCTTTTGTGGGTCAGGTCGGACTCCATCTTTAGAGATGACATGCCCTAGGTACTTTACTTCGGATACCTTTAGCTGCACCTTGCTCTCATTGAATTTGACCCCCGTCTCACGGGCGCGCTGTAAGACTTTTTTGAGAATGTAATCATGCTCTTGACCATCAACGGCTGCTATGATGAGATCATCAAAGACCACATGTACTCCCTCAATGTCGCCAAATATTTCATTACTACGTTTTTGGAACACTTCTGGCGCCGACGAAATTCCAAATGGAAGACGTCTCATACAGTACCTTCCAAAGGGGGTGTTGAACGTGCAAAGGCGGCTGCTTTCTTCATCTAGCTTGATTTGCCAGAATCCCTGCCTCATGTCAATGATTGTGAATATTTTCTTACCGTTGAGTTTGGCTAAAATATCTTCGCACGTGGGAATCCGATAGTGTTCCCTCTTGATTGCTCGGTTTAAATCGCGAGGATCAAGGCACAATCGCAATGTGCCGTCACGTTTTTCAACTACTAGTAGGCTGCTGACCCAGTCAGTAGGTTCATCAACTTTCCTAATCACTCCTTTTGTCTCCATATCCGCAAGGGTGTGTTTGAGCTTCGCTTCAAGAGACACCGGCACTCGACGTGGCGCGTGTACCACTGGCCGCACCGTGTCATCTATCACGATATGGTGTTCTCCTGGTAGTGCTCCTAGTCCCTGGAAGACATCCGAAAAGGTCTTCAGCAGGTCTTTAGAAGACTCTATAGGTTTCGGTGACTGTTTCGCCTCATCAACGCGCTTTACCAGATTCAGGGCTTGACATGTTGGTAGACCAAGGATAGTGGACGAATTGCCTTCCACCACAAAGAACTCTGCCACCGTAGAGGATTGCTTGGTGGCAATTTCAGTTCGGATTTTCCCCAATGTGCGTAGTCGTTGATTGCCATAAGCCTTTAGTGATACATTAGTTGTAGTTAATATCGGTTTGTTTGGCAAGGAATTGAATGTGACTGATGACATTACATTTACTTCTGCGCCAGTGTCCAGTTTGCAACGAATTATGGCACCATTTATCCTGGAGTTTTCCCACCAGCAAGAATCAGTCTGAGAACCTATGTGAACGACTCCGACAAAATATTCATCGTCACCTTCAACCTCTGCAACTGTGTTCGAGATTCTCGATGCGCTGTGTCGCTCATCTTGGATTTTTCTTGAAGATTGTCTGGATCTGGAAGAACGACAGCAGATGGAAAAGTGATTTAGCTTGAAACACGAATTGCACGTTTTGCCAAAAGCTGGGCAAGATCGTGGCTGATGCGCTTTTCCACAATTTCCGCATTGTCGGTGTTCAACAGAGTGCCCAGTGCTCATTGTTGTGTTCTTGCTTGACACAGGTTGATTCAATGCTTTACTGACTAGATGCACAGAGTCACCTTTAATTGTGCGTAGCTGCTCTCGTGTGGTCTCTGCAGCTCGACACAGAGACAATGTTTTGAGTAAATCAAGATCTGGTTCCCGTAGCAACCGCTCTTGCAGGCGGTCATCAGGACAGCCTATAACAATTCTGTCTCGGATGAGGCTTTCTTCTTGGTCTCCAAACCGACAGGATTTGGCTTTCGTGCGGAGTTTCGTTACGAATGCGTCAATTGATTCTCCAAAGGCCTGTTGCAATTGCCAGAATTGGAAGCGCTCGTACACCTCATTTTTCCGAGGCAGGCAGTACCCTTCCATCTTTTCCATTGCCACATCCAATTTCTCGACTTCATCATCAGAAAAACGAAAGGTGTTGTATACAGCAAGGCCTTCATCGCCAAGTACATGTAGGAATGTCGCCAACTGGACACGATCAGGTTTTTCAGAGATTCCGGAGGCCAGTAGGTAGTTTTTGAATTTCTGTTTCCACAGTTTCCACTCTGCCTCTAGATTGCCACCACTCAGGGGCAGTGGCCCAGGTTGCCTAAAGAACTCCATTGTTTAAACCGGAATTTCGTCGTGATAAATCAGTTATTTAAAAAACGGGAAAAGACTAACCAGATGTGTCAGGCGCTCAAGGAACTGTCGATCAGGTTCACAAAAATATCTTAGCTACCGTGTAAACGAATCCTGTTCACGACGCCATGTGAAGTGCCGACTGTTAGTTAACTCAATGGTTGAAGTTATCAAGTTTTATTACAACAACAAACGTCAGATTGATCGGATAGAGTTTTACAATCGCAGCGCGTGTGAACAGCTCCTTGCAGCCATCTTAACCGGAAGCGCCCGGCGCGCATGTCTATGTCAAAACATTTTATAGCGCATTTTATGGCGCTACAATCAATAATACAATGTTAACTAATAGCTAATACAATGTTAACTAATACAATGTTATGTTATAACAATGTTATGTTATAACATAACATAACAATCCTGACAGTGGTAATCGCCTGTTCGAGTGGACGATTTATTCCCTCTGCATCTTCCTCTACTCAATGGGACTCTGAAACTCTATCTAAGGTGATAATTGAAGCGTACGACGTTCGGGCGTCGCAGATGCTGAAGATTTATTAGCTGGTGACTGATAGGCAGTGATTGCAAGGGTAGCATGCAGATACCTGAGGCATCTTTGACCTGTGAGAGCTATACGAATGTGTTTGGAAACCCGTCCTAGCAGCAAAGTGGCAGCTGCTCTGGGATTTGACCTTCTTGACCCGCGAGGTCCAGCTCCGTTGTTTCCTAAAATTCCTTTGTAAAATGGCATCCGGAGCAAGAGCTTGTCACCTCTCTTGCGTTAATTTCCATCAACGAAATTTGGTCCAACTTGACAGCGTCGTTAATAAATTCAAGAGCTGCAGTGATCAGACACGCCGAATATATTGCTTTGACTTCATGGTAGTTTCGTTTATTGGCAATTAGTTAGTCATCTTTATCTATTAGTATTATAATTAATAATTAATTAACTCAGGGTCATTTATAAACTATAATCTAATATTATTGGATGCTTACTTGGTTATACGAATATACGTGTACCGGTTAAGGAGAGCACCCTTGAGATAAGAAGGCGCCCTGAGGTCGGAGCACCTTTGGTAGATGCACCCTAGGCGAGGTGCGGTGCTGAGCGGCAGGTGCTGAGCCATAGGTGCGGTGCGACAGGTGCGAAGACAGATAAGGTGCACGGAGAGAAGGAAGGTGCACGGCGAGAGGTAATTAGGTGCACGGAGAGCGATGAGGTGCACGGAAGAGAGATAAGGTGCACTGAAGGAGGAAGATAGAAGTACACGGAGAGCAGTACAGAGTATTCAGAGCTAGGAAGAGAGAAGGGAACGCTGAGAGTTAAGAACAGTACCTGAGATATAGGTGCTGTACGAAATGTCAGGTGCATTAAGAGTCGAGTGCGGAGATAAAAGGGCACTGGAAGAGAGGAACAGCGTGTGGAAGATCAGGCTATAGTGTATACAGGCGTGGTGCGCAGGGCAACGGGCGATAGTATGATAGTATGATTTCCGTAGTATCTTAGCCAAAAAGCTAAGACGAACGGACACGTGCCTTAAAGTGAGTCAGACCCCGTGTGACCGAACTGGGCGAAGCCATCTGGAGTTAAGGAGGCGTAGGAACCTCAAGGCCCGGTTCGCCACATTATTAACGGCTCCATACAATTACTAACTTCTGGTCTAAACTATAGGCAAAAGGTCTCTTATTTAGTATTGTTATTTGTGTAAAGCACGCGGTTCCAAATATCGATAAAACGAAAAGAACAGAAAGCCAGCGATAGAAGTGTCTTAATTAAAATAGAGATTTGAAGTCATTGACGTAAACGTGGAAGAAAAGTGGGAAGAGCCGGTCCTGTAACTTCCCCCATTCTCTATGACAGCCTCTCGAAAATGGGGGACTTGAACTCAGAGGCTTAAAAGTTTACGCCTGTGTTTGAAATGAAAACGAACGGCGACTTCATTTAAAGAGGTCATAGTTTTGCTTTATTGTGAAAAGATTCAAGATCTAGCAAATCGAATGGATCGATACAGGAGGTGCATGTCTGACATTTAGCGAAAACTGTGAACCGCAGTTTAGCTTTATGAATATGCTGAAGAACAAGAAAAGGAATCAATTAGAACAGGGTTTCCCAAACATTTTGGAACTGCGACCACCTTCAGCGGTTTTGTAACATGCGGCGACCCTAATAACAGCATGTAATATAAAAATACATTACGCCATCTAGCGAAGTTTGCGTCTGAGCTTGAAATAAATGGTAAAACAAAAGCTCTGATTCAATTCGAATGAAACATGCGACAAATATATTAGGCAGAATTATTCAAATTTTTGCCTAAGACGAAAGGAAAAAATAGATATCGACATTTCTTGAAAATTATCTCTTGCAAAATTTTGCCAGGAACATACCTTTGTTGCGCGTCTTAAAAATCCTATGAGTATGGGAAACTCGCTTAACTGCCAGGTTTTCATCCCTATTCAGCATAGGGATTCCAATTGTTATTGGAGTTTCAGAGCAAAATGCTCGCAACACGCTTTCTTGCGTCATTGCGAAATAAAATTAATTTTTAAAAGTACTAAAAGGCCAGGGTTTTACAAACTTTTGTAGTTATGTGACTCGCGTCAGCGGATTTGTAACATGCCGTGACCCTGCAAACTTATTGTCGACTAAAATTGGATAAAAGTTTCATAAAACACTAATCATTTTAATATAATACTAGAAAGATGCTCGCTTCGCTCGCGCTCGCTTCGCTCGCAGTGCAGGATAAATACTAATCCAATACCTATACCTAATACCCAATCATTGAATTCATGCTGAACAACATTTCAATGAAGTACACCGCCACCTAGCCAAGCTGTGCGCCACGTAATAATTAGGCCTATGTACGTTAAAATCACGCAACTGTGACCATTTGTGACGCTCTCACGTATTTTTGTGTACGTTAAAATTGCGCAACTTCCTCGAGCTACACTCATCAACGCATCGCGACGTTGTACACATTATGACGTTGCAATGAACAATTGAACGTACACTTCGTCAAATCGACTAAACCGTTTGATTACCAATAGCAACGTCGTCTTCGATCGCCCACCAACGAATCGCGACGTAAGGACTAAACGGTCTAAACCGTCTACCAATAGTCAACCAATCAGAACGCTTGAAGGTAACAGACAGAGAGACATACAGATAAGGATCTTAATAGTATAGATAGTATATGGAGGATTGCATATATATATATATATATATATATATATATATATATATATATATATAATTTCTTAAGACCTAAGCCTACTGCAACTCTCAAGGCTTGTGACGTTGTGGTATTGGTTAGAAAATGACACTTTGAATCTAATTTCGCGCTACCCCGCGACCCACTAGACTGAGCCCTGCGACCCACTTTTGAGTCGAAAGTTTGCAACCCACAGTTTGGGAAGCACTGAATTAGAGGAATGCCAAATAGACATGATGATGCGCATTAAGAGTCACCTTCTTGGATGAAGTGTTACTGACCTGGATCGAATGGGCACATAGTAAGGATCGAAGAGAAACTCTAAAGACATTAAAATCATAACCCCTTTGCAAATTTCTAATGCCTGATTTGTGATGCTTGAATTTTCAAACTAACGAGTGCCTTATGTGGTTAAATCGCACGTGTAATCATAGTCGTAGACTACTAATATTATAACTTTAGACTCGAGACCCAACTTTTTGAGAAACTACCATAGGAAAGGTGAAGATATGCATGTGTTTATATGATAGGCCTAATTAAACTGGTGAGGAAAATTGCAAAATCGGATCATTGACCGATAACAGTGTTCTGAGACAGATTAACTTGTTAGCAAATAAGTAATGTTGATTTTGGACAAATTCTCGGCGCGCACAGAAGTTGTGCAATTCTGCATACAAGAAATGTTATGTGCACACGGACTACAAAAGTTATAGGGAATATATTGCACCCGTCGGAGATCAAGCTTAAGCCCCAGAGGGAGGCCGTAGGCCCCACTGAGTGGCGCAGCCCCACGTGTGGGGCCGCACGTCCTATTGGGATGCAGCCATCAACCCCATCATGTGAGGCCGTAGGCCTTACTGGGGGCGCAGTCTCCCGTAGGGCGCAGCCCCACATGTGGGGCCGCAGGTCCTACTGGGGGCACAGCCCCATGTGAGGCCGTAGGCCTTGCTGGGGGCGAATCCTCCAGGAGGAGACCTAGCCCCCAGGGAGGCTTTATCCTACACTGGGGGCACAGCCTCTTGGGGAGAAAAATCCCAGCCATCCGTAGGAGACAAAGCCCCTTTGGGTCCGAAAGCCCAAAAGGAGCCGTATGCCCAAAAGGGACCGTAGGTAACACTGGAGGGCGCATCCACCATGGGAGACCAAATCTCAATGGAATCGTAGGGCGTTATGGTGTGCAGCCCCTTGGTGGGGAGGGGCAAGACCACCCAGTGAGCACATAGAAAAATTTTAAATGATAATCTACGCATTCACATTACATTTTCAGATTTTAAAAATTGTTATATGTAATAATACGAACTCTTGCAAAAAATCGGAGAAGGAGATAGCCACTCTCCCCCGTCATTTTTGACGGCTTAACAGCTAGTATAATATAATGATCAATATTGCTAAGAAAAAGGTAATGGCACTAAAGGACAAAAACTGTATTGCAGATTCCTTCTTTTCACATGTTGAGGAAACGTCTTTCCGTGCCTGACATTTTCAAAACCTCTTCGTTGGCTTTCCTATCTTTCCAACTTGTATGGTACGTAATGAGTACATTTCAAAAGCTTCTATTTTTCTCTGTATTTTTCTTTTCAGAGTCCCTATAATAAAGTATAAAAAGTATCTAGTAATCTAGTTATCTAGTAATCGCTAGGTGGCGCTGATGATAAGATAGATAGTTGATAGAATGAATAAATTAATAATAATCAGTGATGTTAACAAAAACCGACCCCAATGACGAGAATAAGGACAAGGACCAACCCCCAAAGACGAGGATAAAAACGAGATCGACCCTCCAAGGACGAGGACAAAGACGAGGACTTACCCCCCAAGCGCAAGGACCACAATGACTGACCTCTAAGGACAAGGATCAAGGACAAGGACAAGGACCGACTTCTGTCAAACAAAAAAGTCAGGTCAGAAACTAAAAAACCCAAAACAATTTCAATTCGAATGATCGAATCACAAAATTAGAAAAGCAAAAAAGTATGTTGTAAAACATAGTCTAGTCAACAGCAATGTTGCATTTCAAATAGACAAGTGTTTCCAGCAGCAGATCAGTCATGCGCGCACGATTAGGCCTAATTATGAGACCACTTTGCGAAAGGAAAAAATGACTACACATTTAGAGTAATTCAAAGCAAGTATGTAGCCTAAATATAAATCCACATACTACTCCTAACTTGTAACATAATTATCCGAACAATTGAAAATGGTATACAAGTAATTTGGAATTTTGGTCCTTATAAGGATTTTTCACAGACTAATTAGTTACAAGAACCAGGACAAGGACCGATCTGCAAGGACGAGGATAAAAACGAGGACCGAGTCCCCAAAGACGAGGATAAGGACGAGGCTGACTCCCCAATTAGGACCAGGACAAAGACTTCAAATTGGTCCTTAAGGAGTAAGGAGTCCTTAAAGATAGGACCAGGACAAGGATTGACATCACTGATAATAATAATAATAATAATAATAATAATAATAATAATAATAATAATAATAATAATAATAATAATAATAATAATAATAATAATAATAAGGGGTCGTCCATAAGTTACGTAACGCGGTTGGGGTGGAGTCCGGCTATTTGTTACGGAGTGTGACGACGGGGGGTCCGTAAATGTGACGTAACGCCAAAAACATTTTAAGTGATGACCTTTGACCCAGTGTTTAATCTAGGCCGTTTCCGGAAGGAAAATCGCCCTTTTTTCCCCGGAAATTTCAAATTCTCCCGGAAATTTTGGAATACTGCATGAACTAACAGCGGCCCCTAGCAGATTTTCCCCCGGCTTTGTCAGTTCCCCGGCTTTTTGAGTTCCTCCCGGAGTCCAGGAGTCTAGATTAAACACTGCCTTTGACATTTTTTCCTTGTCAGTGATTTTGGAGAGGACAAAAATACAAGGATGACCATTTTTGCTTGTCAAGACTTTTCGGAAGACGAAAATAGGGGGTCCGCCCGTTATTACGTCATATTTTAGGGGGTCTGACGTTTTGTTACGTCGCGTTTCGTAGCGGGGGAGGGGGTCAAAAAGTGCTAAAATCGCGTTACGTAATTTATGGACGACCCATAATAATAATAATAATGATAATAATATAATATATATAATATAATATAACAAGGTTTAAAGTGGTTCAGTAGGGACTGCCTGTGTGAGAACCACTGTTGTTCCCGTCCAATCTAAGACCCTAGACTACTGAGGTTTATTTTGAACTCGTTTACAGTTGTTTACAGTTAATAATGATAATAATGATAATAATGATAATAATGATAATAATGATAATAATAATGATGATGATGATGATGATAATAATAATAATAATAATAATAATAATAATAATAATAATAATAATAATAATAATAATAATAATAATAATAATAATAATAATAATAATAATAATAATAATAATAATAATAATAATAATAATAATAATAATAATAATAATAATAAAGTAAGGTCCCTTAGTTATAGTAACTGCCTAAGAAGTGTGTAAAAAGTCTATAGGGCGGTTAATCATAGTATGTTCAGTAGGAAATTGGAAGCGGCAGATATATGTGGTTTTATAGGAGGATGCTAAAGGTCCCATGGACCAGGGGCGGAGTTAAGGGTGTCCGGCTCCTGGGGACAAAACATATTGATGGCGCCCCCTCAAATTGACAAAAATCATAAGAAGCAAAAGAGGGCGCCGTTCTGTCCATTTTGGCACCCCTTCATTCTTTACTCAAGTTCGCGAATACCCTGAAAAGGAAAATAAGGTCATCGCCCGTAGCGGAACACCTTACCTTAAACCAATTTTAGCGCGCCCCTCACCTCGGCGCCCGGAACATCTGTAGCCCTCTGCACCCCCCGCCCCCTAGATCCGCCTCTGCCATGGACAGACAAAAGAACTAACGAAGAAATACTACAGATGTTGGAAGAGGGACAAACACTGATGACTACCATCAAGTTAAGACAGACGAAATTTTGGGGGCACGTGATGAGGAAAGAAGGATTAGAGAACTTGGCACTCAGAGGCGGATCTAGGGTATTCGGCGCCCTGGGACAAAGTGTACGTTGGCGCCCCTAACAACTGACAAACAAAAAAGGTCCTCACATCGTTTCCGGCGCCCCTCAAATCTCTCTAGTGCTGACCAGTGGCGGCTCCACCGGGGGAGCCAGGGGGCCCGTGCCCCCTACTGAGTGCCTGGCCCCCAGTGGCCCCCCGTTGGGACCCTATACTTAATGCTACATATATTAAACAACAAATGGTTGCCCCCATGATTAGAAGTTGCCACCCCAACGGCCCCCACTTGCCAAATCTTAGAGCCGCCACTGGTGCTGACGAGCAAAAAAGGTCCTCGCAAGTGTTTCTTCTACTTTATTGTGCATTTCACTTACCCAAATATCCAATTTTGGCGCCCCCTCACCTCGCGCCCGGGGACATTTGTACCTTCCTGCCCTTCCCTAGATCCGCCTCTGTTGGCACTTGGCAGTGACAGGCATGGTGGAGGACAAAAGATCAAGAGAAAAGCAAAAATTAAAATATACAGACAGAATGAGAGAGGAAATGGGAAAGGGGAAATAACATCGAACTCCTGAGTAGCACTAGAGATCGAGAGAAGTGGAAGTCCATGGCCGCCGACGCAGCAATTAATGCTTGGCACCTGAAAGAAGAAGAAGAATTCAGTAGGTGACTCTATATGCGTCATTGAGGGACAGGGGACATATGCCCCCGGGCGCCGAGGTGAGGGACGCCAAAATTAGGATTTTGGGGTCGGTTAAATACATAATAAATAAAAAGAATAGAAAGTGCGGCGACCTTTTTTCCTTTTTTGCTCGTCAGGAGTATAGGGAGAGGGGCGCCGCAGAGAGTTGGGGGAAGGGGGCGCAGAGAGAACGATATGTGACAACATTTTTTCTGCTCGTCAGCAGCTAGTGTTGGGAGCGCCAACGGTGCACTTTGCCCCCGGATGCCGGATACCCTCGCAAACGTCTCTGGTCTTATGGCCTACTGAATAGGCCTAATCTCAGTCTTTATACCCTTTGTCCTCTATAGTAGGCCTATAGTGCTGTTTTGCTGGGTTTTTTTTATTGTATTTGCCTATTGGCTGCAGCAAGTGCGATGTATAGGCTTATACAAACACACGTATAATGACTTGTATGTAGTCTACTAGCCTATGTGAATATATTTAACAACGCAAACTATCAGTTTTATAGATCTTTCACTGCAGAATCCAACGGTGTAGGCCTATAGGGGCTGCCATTAATTATGTCAACAATTTTTGGGCAATTTTTTACCCTCTCTCCCGGCCCCCTTGTCAACAACTGTCAACTTTCAGTGACCCCTTCTAATTATGTCAAAAACTTTTGACCGACCCCCCCCCACTAAGACCAGTGACGGGTGACGGGTCCCCTTAAAAAGTTCAGAAGGTTATTATTTTTGCAGCGATGAGACTTTTCCCCCTTTTTTTGTTCATCAAGCGTCATAATGTGGTGGCGATGGCCTTTTTTCTTGCTTGTCAGGCTTTTTCCGTTGTAATAAATATAGTAATAACTAATAAGCCTATTCCATGAAATTTCCTATTTTGGTATCATTTGCAAAAAAATGAAATTGTTGTCGTCAGCTTCTCTTGACTCCAGAGCCTTAGCTAGGGTTTTCGGCGCCCGGGGCAAGATTGATAGGGGCCTATTTTGCGCCCCTAAATTTCGGTGACGACCTTTTTTAGTCGTTTAATATGCAGTTTACGTATCCTCCATTTTTCGAGCTGATAACCTTTTTAGTGGTCATACAGTTTACTTTACTTATCCATTTTCGGGCTGATGAGCTTTTTTCTTTTCATTTATTTATTCCGCAGAGCTATTTATTTATTTATTTTTTCACATCCAAAATGACGTAATTGATGGACAGCCCCACTGTGGTTTTCACACGGTAGTAGTAGTAGTAGTAGTAGTAGTAGGGTAGGCTTGTCCTCTGCTTCTTTAGCGCCCCTAGTTACGGCTCTGCTTGACTCCCCTCCTCTGTCAACAACTGTTAAACATTTTCAAACCCCCTAATTTGCTGACGTAATTGATGGACAGCCCCTACTGTGGTTTTCACACAGACTTACTTAGCCTCCTAAAGTTCCCTAAACTATTATTATTTTAAATCATTATTATTATTATTATTATTATTATTATTATTATTATTATTATTATTATTATTAACAACATAGCGCCAGCCAGAGATAAACAAGGCTGACCCCTTCTTAGTAGAAGACGTCTTGCTTTTTTCGGCATTTTAGGCAGACAATGATAATTATAAATTCTATGACGAGCTCCTCGGGTCAGAACAATGAATTATAATAATAGGGTAAGTAGTAAGTAATAATTCATTGGGTCAGAATGAAAATGTTATGCGGCTATGCCCGATTGCCCGGCACGTTTTTAAATATCATTGCTGCTATTGCTATGTCCAATCGCGAGGCTCCATGTGTTCAAGTATGTCATTTCCGCACAGATGTGCCGTATGTAGCTAAATTAATTATCCAGCGATTGTCTCGTTGAAACCTAAGCCAGAGTTTTCTCTGATATTAATATGACATTTACAACTTTTAGAAGATTAGGTTCTGAGACTAATAAATTAAGCTCTTTCTTTCTGTTCCTCTGCGTATTCGCGGTTGGTTGTGATTTTTCTAAAGCACCCGGGCGTCAACAGCGTCAACTGGTGAGTTCAGCGGAAATTCTACGGTTGCGTGTTTTTTCTGTAGATTTGGTGAAAACCAGTTTCAGCGTTTATCAAGGAGAAGGACCCCGAACGAAGGACCCGATATCATCCACCGCTGCCGGCGCTGCCGTCTCTGGTCGGCCTCGATCGACGATGACGACGACGATTTTGTATCGGGTGCTGTTGGTCGTCGTGCATTTGACGATTTCGTTAAAGGAGTTGTTGGCCGTCTTCTGTTGTCGGATGATGAAACTCTTGACTTCGGGCGTCTGTGACGGCGAGCCCCGTTCTGTCCCGGCCATTAGACACGAGGCGTCCCGGCGTCTGAGGAGACTGCCCGTCCACCTCGGCATCGTCGTCGTCGAAGAAGACCTTCACGTCGTCGACGTCGTCAAGATCGTTGCTTGGTCGATGGCCGTTGGCATTTCATATATCACCATATATGATTACAAGGGTGAGAGAGTTTCACGGCACCGCACTGTCACGTGTATAAACACGGGGTCAAACCCCCGGTCATCAAAGCACTTGACTCTGTGTCATTGACTGGATTTTTTAAAGATCAGATAAAGAGTACCAGCAACTGATGCCTTCATGTATTAGAACTGGTGCTTTTAAAATGGGTAAATCTCCCAAAGAGATTTAAACCAGAATAATGATAAAGAATTTTGCCCCGTTAAATGAAAGCCAAAGCACATGTGAAGCTGCCAGTTTCTGCAGTTGAAATGGCCATCTTTATTCCACCATGTTTCTACTAGTCCTACTATTTCTAGTTTTATTCTTTTAAATTCGTTTTCAATCAAAGCTAGTTTACCCTGTCGTAGCAAACTTCTTATATTCCATATTCTTATCCATATTGATTCTTTTATAAGTTTCATCCTTTTCTGATCGCCGTAGTCCTTGAGCTGGATGTCATCCTCCGCTTGGCTTCCTGTACTGGGCTTTGACCAAGAAACTTCGGTTGTGCCCTCTTTGACCATCCACTCAGTTGAACCTTCAGACCTTTCCCCAGTAGCTGTCTGTTTGGTCGATACTCGGGGGGGGGGGGGTCAGCTCCGACTGAACATTTCCTATTTCTGAAGTTGTAGTTCATGCTATATTCATAGGGTTGTAGGACAGTAGGTCCCTGTCTTTCTGTTCTGCAGTTGGAGAGCCTTTATATTGGTTGCACTGATATCTTGCCTCTTTATTCATTGGCAGACTAAGGCCAAATAATTGGAAGTTATAGTATAATAATTAGAAAACAGTAATTCTAAAAAAATTAAATTCATTATATTATTGAAATAATTTTAATAGAATTTGGTTTCTCCTTGTTTATTTAGGGTGTGAGTGTGCTTATTTATGTGTGAATGCACTGCACTGCTGGTATTCCAGAGTTTACAGAAAATGTTTGTTACTTTGTATGTCAGAAGAATGAATATGTGAGCAGATTGGCAGTAGTATGATAGTAAATGTAAAAATGCAATGCAAACAAACTGAATACTGGTATATGAATTTGTTGTCAGTTGATTATAATTTCTGATGTAAGCCAAATCCTTGGCATTAAATGTTCTCTTCTTTATTAAACCATTTCTATGATTATGTGCAGCATTATAACTTTATCATATAAAGTCTTAAACTTTGTGTAGGTTTTGTGGAAACTTTGTGTACCTTAAAATTTGTGTAGGTTGGTGTAAAAAGAATAAAGCTTCCATCTTAAGATTGTTAGAAGAGCAAATAGAGCAAATGGAAAGAAATGGACAAAACAAGACAGACTGTTCAACTGTGAAAAACAGCAATGGTGTGATCAACCCACTGACTGGAGGTGGAGGTCAGTTTTGGCACATTGAGCTATGCATGATATATTTGTATAATTAAAATTAAAATTATTTTGAAAGTTTTTTGTGGTAATTTTGTAGGTTGTGGTTGTGAAGTTAATTTGGTTTTAAACATGTTTATGTTTATATCCAGGACAATTTATATATAGCGCTGTAACATAGTTAAATACCAAAATCAAAAGTGCTTTAACAACGCTGACATGTCAATGTAGATCCGAAGGTGGCGATGTTAAAAATCCGCTTGGATGATAGAAAGAACTCGCTGCCATGTAGAAATCTGGTGCTAAGTCCTTTAAAAGTGGTCCTTCACAGGAAAATTGTAGCCACATTGACAGGTCAATGAGGAACGGAAGATGATGTTAATGGGCCGCTGGTTGGTAGTAGTTCTCCGTAACATCAGCGGTGAAATCTGAAGAAGCGATCTTCCGTAAGCAAATAGTTTGTTGCCAAAATTGGCAAATTCGATGAAGATGGAGGTCCCAGCAAATTCCAGAATGACCGTCACACACAGTCACGTTGAAATTCTCGCAGCGGCCATTAATGGCCGACATTGGCGGACTCCTCAACATGGCAGCAGTCGACAACTAACATTCCAGAATGACGAGGAAAAGTAGAGGACGGCAAGAGACTCTTCGGAAAACCGATGAGTGGAATGCAGTCCTTGCAGTTGGTGCAAAACCAAGTGCAGAACATTGGTAAATAAATGCTGAAAACGAACGACGAAACCGTGGCACGTACAAGCACGTGCAGGCAGCCGTGTAGGCACCAAAACCCTGGTGTCCTATTACCCGAGCAGTAAAATTGGGTATGAGTTCCCATGGTAACATGACCATTATGTCACACTTCCCCTCTGTTCACTGCAACATAAGGAAAGAATCATCAGTGCAGAGCCCGGAGGGAGTGGGACATAATGGCGCCGTGTAGGCACCAAAAACTATGTTCTATGGTTCATTTAAGTGTTTGTTATTTTGTGAGTTAATAGAGTTAATACAGATCTGCTGACAGCATTTTCAGATGATTCTGAATGAGTTCTCATATTTTAGTACCAGGTTTTACAAAGATGTGGTTTGCATCATTGTTTAGCATTTTAAAAGTTGCCAGGGTACCATCCATCCATGCCAAAAAAAGAAATTAACAGGGGGTTGTGACCCTTTACACCCAACAAAATAATGACACTCCCAAAAATACCTCAAAGGTCAATAAAAATGTTTTTTCAACCATTATGTGACCCCCTTAGGTTGCGGCAAAGCAGCTAACAGTGGATGTCTTTGGAACAGATTAGTTCAAAAATTTTGAAGATTTTACCCAATTTATAGGAGTTATGGTGTTTCTGGGACCAATCACAATTAATTCTTGGAGATAGTGAAATTTTCTTAGAATCTTGAAATCTTTTGCTATATAGAAGCTACAAAGATGTGGTTTGCATCATTGTTTAGCATTTTTATTGTATTACAATCCATCCAGGCAAAAAGAAATCAAATCAAATCATGAAAACGTTTTTAGCATGTACCATGGTTGATGGAAAAGAATCTGACGTTTTAAAAATCAAAACATATGATTTAGACAACGATTTTAAAACTCCAACCCCTCTTTAACATTCTACAGTATTAGATTACATCCCATTAGACAGATTGAAAATGCAAGTGGGTTGGGAACATTTTTAAAGCCAGGAGATATAGATGATGCAGAATATGTTAATGATACATGTCTGTTGGCAGAATGTCTCTCAATGGTTGTAGAATTAAAATTGGCCTTAATAAGCCTTAATTAATTAGAAGATTGTTGGAAAATTTGGTTAATTAAAAATAAACACTAATAAAAAACAAAATTAATGCCAATTACAAAGAAAGTTGGAAAATGGCCAATAATAACACACAACGGAAAAGAAATTGAAATGGTGAAGAACTTGAAGAACTCCATTTACTTAGGATCATGGGCAATAGTGACAGGGGGTATATCGGTATACATACCCCCAAAAATCAGTATGTATATATAATACAGTATATATATATAATTATATATATATATACCCCACATTTATCCCCAATTGAATTTTGGTCTATGCCCCTGCTTAGGAAGTGAATTGGAAGCAGAGGGAAGTTCGGATTTGGAGATTAAAAGAAGAATAGAAATGGCAGGATCCACATTCAACAGGCTACATACCCAAATTTTCAAAAGACATGACATTGGGATGAAAACAAAAATAAGAATTCTCAACACTTGTGTAATTTCAATAATAGCTTATGGATGTGAATCTTCAACCATAAAAAAGATTTTGAGGAAAAATATTAGCAACAGAAAATAAATGGCTTAGAAGAATACTAAGGATTGGATACAAAGAACATATAACAAATGAAGAAGTTAGAGAGAGAACGCAGCAACAGCAACCGAGCATCATGGAAGTAATCAGAAAGAGAAGAATTAAATGGACCATACTCTGGATGGAAGAAATAAGAAACCCAAAACAAATTTTCAACTACAATCCAGAGGGTAGAAAATCTAAAGGAAGACCTAAAAGACGATGGGTGGACAGATTGGAAGAGGATCTGCACATGGCAGGACTGAATCTCAATGGAAAAACTGACAGAAGACACCAAATGACTTTAAAAGAAATAGCAAAGGACAGAGAACATCAGAGAGATGTCATGGAGAAGTCGATAGCTGGACACAGCTGGAGGACGAAGACCTGACCTGACCTGATTATTGGTGCAATTCTTGACTGTTCCATGCCTTAAGAGAACTTGCTTGCTTGATTTGAAACTTTTGCTAGTTCCTTTATAATATGAAGTTAAATCTGAATTCTGTTTACGGAAAAAATAGACAAGAAATTTAAGCTGTTAAAAACAAATGTGTTTATGGAGAAATTGATATTGCAATAGAAGTTGCTCATTCCTCTTCAAAGTTCACATTTGTTTTAATGCCAGAACTCTGATTCCCAGTAATTTCAATGCCAAGAATTTCAGTATTTCTTATTAGTTTTGTTTGATATCACACAGTTTGAGCAGATTCTTAAAATGGACTTGACTGCAATATGGAGATCATCAGCTATTTTATGAGTTCATAGGATTTTATAGAGGCAACAGTATATCATATCCTCTCAGCAGAGTATAAATCAAAGAGATATGTGAAGCATTTGATGAAATGCCTGTCTTGTTATCTTATCATTTCTGGAACAGCTATGAGTTAAGCTCAAAGATTGTGACTGTATTGATATGTTGTTAGACTTTGCTTATTTGGTTTGTGAGTAATTTTAAGTATTGCCTTTTGTGTTGTGCCATAGACTGTCAGCGACAAAAACCAAAGCTTCAGATTGTTGGTCCAGAAGATGGACGGCAGCATTTAATCAGTGTCGCAAGACATCTCAGTCATCAGGTCGTGAATTGTGAGATTAAAAATGACGACATCATTGTTCCATTTGTAGATGCTGTAATACGTGGTATGCATGAGCATTGACATTCTTCACATTACATGTTTTATTACGCTGTGGCTGTAGGTTGTATGAGTTTTGTAATATGCGTTTTCCATTTGAAGTAAAGTTGTGTCTAACATGAAATTATCAATTTGCTTAAAGAACTACCTGATGCTGTTTTTATCAGGTGTTTGACCTTTTGATGAAAGTGGCTTTATGACTTTGGTAATTTAGAGATTTTGCTAAAATTAATGCTTCTGTTAGCGTTTGTTTGTCCATTAGTATAATTAAGATTTGAAAAGGGAGGTGATTTCACTGCACATTGCGTGCTTGATTGCTGACTACTTGTGAGTCCTGAGGAGCGTCAGGATTACCATGTCTGTTGTAATTCCTGAAGTTTCAGGCAAATGTTAATCACATTTGAGATTTAGAAGCAAATCCTTTATTTTCTGAAACATTTTAATCTTTGGTGCTGTGGATCAGCATTCATTTAAGTCTGTGACCATGTCAGTTCTGAGTTCTATTATATCCTTGACCTTCAGTGATTAAGATAACGTGCTCAGACTGCTCCTTCATTTTATTTCATCGTGCTGTGTAAAGCACTTGACGCCTGTTGAGGCATTCAGAGTAGGTTTAATGTACTTATTGGTGTGCATGATGTTGTCGCAGGAAACGATTTGGATCCGGATCCAGATTTAGTGATGAAATTTGGCGCTGTTAACAGTCTTCTAGGCTTTCTGCCATGGCAGACTCGATTAACAGAAATTATGTAAGTTGTTTGGTCTGCTAATATTTGAAACATCGTCTGAACAATTTTGTTGTGCACTGTGCTCCAGCCGCGCATTTCATAGCGTGATTTCTGTGTAACAAGCTTAATATCAAATCGTTTTATTATTGGTTTTGTTTGGAGTGAAATAGGATCACATTAACTAGCAAGATTATTTGAGTGATTGTTTATCTTTGATTCTGCATCCAACTGTTCCCGCTGACACCGTGTTGGTCAGCACTCTTGTCTGTGTTAGATGATAAGGTAAAGTCCTTCTTGAGCTCTCAGGCAAACCTCAAGGCTCCTCCTAGAGTGGTGCTGATCTCTGTTTCAGGGCCCTCAGCCAGGCAACTGGTGCAGATTACAGGATACAGGGCCAGTGTTCTCATGCAATGCACCTCTTTGCTCCATGATTAATCTGCTACTCAGTTGCCACTGCCATCTGGTGTGAATGAAGTCTTAGTCGACCTTAAGGCTCCTGCAGGTCTCGAACCCATGACCTTTTGCTCTATATGTTGTTACCACTCTGCTAACTTCCTGTATTAGATGATAACAATGCATAACAGAAGTGTGGCATATGTTGAAGTCATATTATAGCATTATATCTTCTTGTTGTTTGAACTTTAAAGATTTTGAGTTTTAAAATGTCTATTGATTTTGCTTTCAGATCATTACCAACCCATCATCGAATAGACTTTGCCAGTTTTTTTACTGCATTAGATCAATTTGGTTATACAGAACAGCGGTGTGGAAAATGATGATGTGACATTCTTATTGTATAAATGTGTGTAATGTTCAGGTTCTATCATGTTTGAGACACAGCCATAGATCATATTTCACAACTCTGAAATCTATCTGACATTTCTTTAATTTTATTTAAAAGGATCTCCTAGCAAGATAATTCTTTATGATTTTGTTAGACCTAATATTCATTCCAATATGCATGCAATTTACGAGGTGTTTTGGAAATTAATTCTAAGAGGTCATCCATATATTAGGTCATTAAATTTTTGGCCATTGTTACCCACTGTCATCAAACATCATCAGGTATTGAATTCTTTCCTTGGATGACATCATCATTGCAGCATTATGTTTATCATGATATAATATTACTAACAACATCAGATTTTCGGCCTCTATGAGAACTTAGAAAATCTTGGAGTATTATTAGGTCATGGGCAATTTCTATGCAATACCGGTACTTTTGGCATTTGAATATGTAGGTCAACTTATTGAAATGCATGTACAAATTCTATAGTTAATTTATGATAGTCAATTTGCAATATTTTACCTGATTTATGATTTCTGGTTACCAAGAGTACCCGGTAACCCTTTTGAGAATAACAATGTACAGTAGATGGTTGAAATGACTTGTTTTGGAGTCAGTTATTACCACATTAAAATTTAATAGGTGAAGGGTATTCATTCTGCAAAAAGTATGCAAACAAGCTATAGTCCCATACTCAGCATTACCCTTCAGAATTTTCAATGGGAGTTTGTTCCAATTTCTGACATAATTAGATAACTTTTGTGGCCACGATGTCGTTTAAGAGTTCTCAAAGTCATATACATGAACATGTATTAGCAAAACTGATGAATTTATTATTGAACTGCTGTGACATTGTGCACTTACTGTATGGAAGTGAAATGGAAAAATTCTCTCCACTTAGACAGATTATGTACTTAGGAGAGGTAAAGTATGGGTAGGTGCTATATAAATTGTAAGAAAATTGAGCAGACAAAGAATCCAAATGAGGAATTTTTAAAAATTGGGTAAAACCTCTGTTGGGAGGGGGCATACCTTGGCATTGGTGTAGTCATGGGGCAAGGAGGCCCCAGAGCTTGATACACTATGTTTTTTGCTCATCATGATAACTTGGCCCCGGGCATCAACCAGCCTTTGCACTCCACTGCTCTTATGTGGGTTCAGTTCAACAGGAGAGTTTGATATGCTTTCTTATAATATAGTTGTCAATTACTTAGTTGATGTATATACAGACACCATCTTCAATTGAATTGTCAGAAGTTATTAGACATACAGTACAAATGAAATTCAAATATCATTTAATGGCTTATTTTTCTTACAATTGAGAATCCATGCATGTTGTCTTAACCATGCTGTCCTTTTACGCAACTTACGGTAAGTATCCCACTATCCCAGTACATGTCCCAGTAACATATCTCTTAGTGAACATATCAGTGGCGGCTCTAGGATTTGGAACGTTTGCAGCTTTAATCATGGGGGAATTTGTTGTTTAATGTATGTAGCATTGTATAGGGTATAACTGGGGCCAGGCACTCACGGCCGGTAAGCCACTTTCAAGGGAAGGGAATATGCTACAGACACTAAGAAGTTTAGCCTACCTGCCTCAATGATAAGCTGGCATTAAACAACGAATGCTCCACTTAAAAAATATATCTGCAGAGTTGAATTAAATTGTGTGTTTGACTGCACCACCTGCTCATCTTAAATGATGCCTATTTTGAGTGGTGTGCATATTGCACCAAATATAATTATGCACTTCTATAGCACCATTTCTAATATCCGAGAGTATCAATTGGTGGTAGGCCTACTTCAAATCCATCTGCAAAAGAAAAGGTCATTCCAGACAGGGTTTAATCTAGGCCGTTTCCGGGAGGAAATTGCCTTTTTTCCCGGAAATTTAAATTCCCCAGAAATTTTGGCATACATCAACTAACAGCAGCCCCTAGTAGAATTCCCCAGTTTTGTCAGTTCCCCCGGAGTCAAGGAGTCTAGATTAAACACTGATTCCAGAGATCAGTCCGAGGGAAGCAGCAAGGCAGACTATGGAGGAAATGCTAATCGGAAGAGATGTGTTTTAAGCCTACAGATCTGAAAATGCTCAGTTTATTCAAACTTTATTGGAAGATCTGACAACCAGAGGGAGAGTTCCAGATTTAGGCCCAGAAATATAAAAAGCCCTCTTACCAATTTCAGTGTTTGTTCTAGGTAGGCCTACATTTAACAATGAATCAGCAAATCTTGTTGAATGATAATGTTTCGGATCTTCCACGGCCTGCTTCCCTCTCCTAACGCGCCGCGGTCTTATTTTTTGACGGGGCACAACCCCTGCCCTTGGAAAACCGCTTGGTTTACTTTGGAAATGTAGTACCTCGAAGGTACCTCCACCTATTCGGCACTTCCAAGTCAAAACTCAGTGGGTGGCCATCTGAGGGACCTCTATTTATAGGACTCTGATACTACCTTTAAAGAGGTGTGCTAAACTGCAATTCTTCAACTATCTATTGGGCTATAACTCAACAAAACCTAGCGCCCTCTACTGGATATTCTATGCCTAACCTCCATAGACCTTTCACCTATTTATTATATAGTTATTATTATTAAAGGTCCTTTATTATTATTATTATTATTATTAATTTATTCCTTAGTTAAACTACCTAACTGGCCATCAGTGCCATCTAGCGATTACCTTATAAACTATCTTATATTTTATTATTGATCTCATACTTGCTATTATCAATTTAATACAATATATATATATATATATATATATATATATATATATATATATATCCAAAATCAGTCTACCTTAAAGGTTTTTATGTGATTTACATGTGGTTATATTATGTGGTTTATATATAGTTTATGTGGGTTATAGTCAGTGATGTTAACAAGGACCGACCCCCAAGGACGAGGATAAGAACATGCAAGGACCGACTCCTAGGACGAGGATAAGGACAAGGACCGAACCCCAAGGACGAGGATAAGGACGAGGACCGACCCTCCAAGGACGAGGACTTACCCCGCAAGCACAAGGACCACAAGGACTGACCCCCAAGGACAATTAAGGATCAAGGACAAGGACCAACCTCTGTCAGACAAAAAAGTCGGATAGGAAAAAACCAAACACAATTTCAATTCGAATCACAAAATTAGAAAAGCAAAATTTAAAAAAAACAATGTGGTCAACAGCAATGCTGCATTTCAAATGCACCTTGACTTTAGCCACCTAGATATGTTACTGCGCTTAAGAAATTGTCAAGTTTAATAATAATAATAATAATAATAATAATAATAATAATAATAATAATAATAATAATAATAACTAGAAAGATGCTCGCTTCGCTCGCAGTGCAGGATAATACTAATCCAATACCTATACCTAATACCCAATCATTGAATTCATGCTGAACAACATTTCAATGACTGCACATACGCCACCTAGCCAAGCTCTGCGCCACGTAATAATTAGGCCTATGTACGTTAAAATCACGCAACTGTGACCATTTGTGACGCTGTACACGTATTTTTTGTGTACGTTAAAATGTACGTTAAAATTGCGCAAGGCTGCGAACAATTGTTACCAATAGCAACGTCGTCGCACGCCCACCCCTCTGACGCTGCAATGACTCGACTAAACCGGTTCTACGAACAATTGTTACCAATAGCAACGTCGTCTTCGAACATCGTCCACCAACGCATCGCGACGTTAGGACTAAACCGTCTACCAATAGTCAACGCTCGCCCACTAACGCATCGCGACGTAAGGACTAAACGGTCTAAACCGTCTACCAATAGTCAACCAATCAGAACGCTTGAAGGTAACAGACAGAAAGACACACAGATAAGAATCTTAATATTATAGATAATAAATGAAAAAGTGTTTCCAGCAGCTGATCAGTCATGCACTGTATTATTGCACACACGGTGAGGTCTAATTATGAGACCACTTTGCGAAAACACTCGTTCAACTGGAGCCGACGTCGCAGGGAAACAAAGAATTCTGCTAAAGAATCAACCGGTATTATAAAGGAAACAATGACTAAACATTTAGAGTAACTCAACGCAAGAATGTAGCCAAAATATAAATCCACATACTACTCTTACCTTGGAACATAATTATCAGCTCAATTGAAAATGGTATACAAGTAATTTGGTCCTTATATAAGGACTTTTCAAGGACTAAGTTACAAGGACCAGGACAAGGACCGATCTGGAAGGACGAGGATAAGGACGAGGACCGAACCCCAAAGGACGAGGATAAGGACAAGGACTGACTTCCCAAGGACAAGGACAAGGACTTCAAATTGGTCCTTAAGGAGTCCTTAAGGACAAGGACCAGGACAATTAAGGCCGGATTAACATCACTGGTTATAGTTCAAATTTATACCCACCCAAAATATTTATACCCTCTCAAATCAAATTCCTGGCTACGCCCCTGGTGAGAGAGGGTCTAGTAGTCCTCGGCGGAGTCTGAAAAAACGTTAATAAAAATTAGGCATAGGCCCCCTATATATTTTCCATGTGACAAATCTGAAAAGCGCGACAAGCAAAAAAGGTTATCATCCCAGAAAGGTCATCGATCAGCACCGTTTATGTGTAGCCTAGGCCTATTTTTTGCATTTTCAACGTGAAGCAGTCTGACAAGCAAAAACAAAAAGGTCATTAGGGCCTACCGCTTTTTAGGAGTAGATGACTGCTCAATTTATCAGATGGTCCCCGAGAAATTTTGAACTTCTAAAGTGGTCCGCGAGGCAAAAGGGTCTGAGAACCACTGTTATAATGCATCGAGATTGCAGAGAGAAAGAGAGAGAGAGAGAGAGAGAGAGAGAGAGAGAGAGAGAGAGAGAGAGAGAGAGAGAGAAGAGGAGAGAGAGACTGTTTTCTTACTTGCTGTTGGCATTGCAGGTGGCGCCACAGTTCGTCATCTGAAGCGGACAAAATGGAAGACAGTCGCTGTTGCAACGAGGTAAACGATTTAACAGCAACAGACTCTTCTAATCCATTTTAATTTCTCAGAGAGAAAAGATTAGAGACTTTATACGACAGGCAGTGTTTTGGAGTATTGGCCAAATATTTTCTAATTATTGCGTAGTTTCTTTTATCAAATTTTCAATTGATGTTACGCTTTTCATTTCAAGCTCTAAGGTGCAATTTGACCGGTTAAAATTAAAATTCAAAGCGACGGCCCGTTTGACAGACTGTCCCTTAATTCCCAGGTTCACAAAGGAGTGCGTCCATTTAAAATGTTGAATTCACGACTAAGGGTGTTTGCATCATTGGAATGTTTGCAGGAGTGGAATGAATGCTGAAAATTGTATCTTAGTCTCCACAAGACATGCTGCTGATAAATAAGTTTTATGCTAAGCAAAAACAAAATAATTGTTGAAATAATGAGATATGATATGATTTGTTTGTTTTTCATATTTGCAGAAGATTGCTTTGATAACGGAAGTTGTAGATTCAGTTGCTATGAATGGAGGCAAAACGTTGCCAGATGGTGTTAAAGGTGATGAAGACTCTCCAGAACATGCAATTAATCAAGAACTGAGTGTTGAATCAAGTGCCGATGACTGCTGTAATCCCATTCCAGTTGAAGATCTGGATAAGACACAGTGCATTGAAGGAGGAGACATATTGATGACATCAAACTCTGCAAACCAAGCTAAGAAGAAAGCAAAGAAAAGAGAAGACCGAGGGATTGGTGAGTGTTTATTTTCTTCAGTTTTCCTAATTTTTCTATAATTAGTTGCAGCTAACGGAGGGAGAGTGTGACAGCGGTCATATTTTCATGGGTACCCGTACCCAATTTTACTGCCTGGTAATAGGACGGTATCCAGGTTCCCAGGTACCTGTTGACACCCCTAACAGTATGCTATTCAGTAGAGATGGTATGGTATCTGACCTGAAATTTAAAATTTCTCCAATTTTTGGCAGATTCTGCCCTGGTTACAGAGATCTTCTATGTCTATTCTGGCAAAATAGCAAGCACGATTCCAATTGCTGCTGCTGAATATTTGTTCATCATTTTAAACAAGTGGTTACAAACAGGCTGACAAAAAGCAAGTTGAGTTACTGCAGAATATTTGTGGCAGTTCAGTAACATCAGGCTGAACATGCTATTCAGCAAGTATTCTCCATAAACATCTCCATATCCAGGTTTTTGCTTCTTCTTGAGTGGACCAACAGCATCATCAAATTAGATTGGCACTCATCACTATTCATCATGATATACAAATAAGTCTTAACTTGTTTAAAAGTGATGAACAGGTGCTCAGCAGCAGCAATTGGAATTGTGCTAGCTATTCTTGCCAAGCGGCTTAATTCATAGAAGGCATCTCTGTATCCATCTGCAAAGTTTGTAAATTGAAGAGGTTGTTGTCCTGGAGTAGCGATTTCGGGGTATATTCCCACCGCATTCATCTGTTGAATCATTTCAGTTCATTTGCCATGAAAGGTCTTCATTGGCTTTGTATAGTGCTTAGCATTTACAGCATAACTGTTTAGCAAATGCTTACTAGGGGCTCAAACACTGCAAAATTTTGATTAACAATAACACTTTCTTGTGATAGCCAAGTGTTTAACTGTACTAAAGCCTTATCAATGATGGAGAAGTATATTTCTTTGTGTATGAATGATGTCTTGTTGTTATTGTCTAAAACTGACTCACTTCTTCTGATATTTTCTGTCACTGTGACATACCCTTGTAAAGAAGGTGGACGATTTTGTTTCCTGGATGATCAATCAATCAATCAATCAATCAATCAATCAATCAATCAATCAATCAATCATAAATTGTTAGTTATACGAAGTGATATTGATAATGAATTCCAGAGCTTAGGGCCACACACTGAGAAACAGTGACAATTGACTGCTAGAATAAGGAACAAATGAAAGTCCTGCTGAATACCCAGTGGAGTGAGTAAGTAGGTCGAGGGATAAGTCGCAAGATTGAGTTACAGTGAATGATACTTCTAGTTTTTCTCATTGTTCTTCAGCACTGACTACATTTAAGTATCACACTCACCATTGTTTGCCATTCAGTCTCACTTTTACAACACTGCATTGCTTATATTTAGATTTCTGATCAGAATGATTTTTAACCCTTAAACTGCCTAAACCAAATATTTTCAGTTAATTGCATATAGTTACAAAGTATCTGATTGTTTTAGGTTAAAATTTTAGCTTATTGGCCTAGCTTATTGGCCTAAGTCGATTGTGAATGTTTGTTTGTCGGGGGGGGCAATGCAAAGCCCAAGGCCGACCAAAGTTGGCAGGTCTAAACCCTGCTTTGTGTATTGCTAGTACTGACACTGGATCAAACCTCTGTTCATTTCTTTCTCCTTGTATAAGTGCCATATTTTATTTTTGAGAGGATTTTGTATGAAAGGTCTCAAAACAATTACGACGTATTTTTGACACTTGTCATGAAAGTTCATAAAAAGTTTTGTCAGCAACAAGACATTATAAGCAAACTACCTGCAACATGTACACATATGTAGTAAACATTAAAAATTATATAAAATGTCATATTTTAGTTTAGAAAGGATCTTGTGTGAAAGGTCTCAAAGCAATTACGACATACATATTTTTGACAGATGTCAGAGAAGTTTGCAGACTTGGTTTTTTATACTGCCCAGCAGAATTTTTTAGTCTTTGCTGTCATCAGGTTTAGAAATATTTATGTCATCAAAATTACCATTTTTTCTCTCCAAAAGCTACTGTTGAATAAAACTTCTGCCTCAACAAGCAGCTGTATTTAACCGCTCATCTTGTGAAGAAAAATGATCTTATGCCAAAGAACCAGTCAGTCCTTTTGAGTTATCCATTGCTTCTGGAGGACATAGACCATTCATTAAGAATCTGAAGGACAACAAGCAATCATTGACAATTGGATGTGTCAATAATAGCTGTTCTTTGCCATCCAATAGGAGACAGACCTCCCACTTGCATACCATACCACACTTCTAGAGAACAATGAACCCTCATTACCGCGTCTTGAAATATCTTGTCACAGAAGCAAGGTCTTGATCCTGGCTCAGCCGACCCAAATGCCTGCAGAATGCAGTCGCATACCTTTGTAACGGCGATAAGGCTTTCAGCATCATATTCCTTGACCGGGTAGTGGTATGCTCAAACAGGTGGCTCTTTTGTGACCTGGAGCAGTGGGTTGCTGATGTTGAGCTTGGGAATGTAGTTGTTGGAAGATGCAGCAGTAGGGGTGCAGTTGGCAGTGGGGAATTCCCCCTTCTGTCAAATCGCGCCCTCGCTCAAACCACTAAGGAGGATATTCTATGCTTAAGTAAACTCAGTTCATGGATGTCATAATTTATCCAGCGTAAATAATAATAAATAGTCTAAATTCCTGAATAGTGACATCCCCGTCTGAGAAAGAGATCCCGAATTATATTATATTATATTATATCAAATCATATTACATTATAATATATATGTATTATATTATATATATATATTATACGGTATATATATATATATATATATATATATATATATATATATAATATATATATATATATATATATATATATATATATATGAATCAAAAGCACTTTCGACCAGAAGTGGTACTGGTCGCCCAATAAGTTGCTGGAAACTCTGATCTTCGAACAATCTTATTTCTTGTAGCTTATTGTATACATGCATATGACTGCAGGTGTCTAAACTTACAATGGATTCAAATAACTTTTTGTATTTCTTATTTCTGGTGGCTTATTGTATACATGCATATTTGAAATGCCCTTTCAGCATCTGAAGTGATTGAATTGTCGTGAAGCAGTGGCGAGAGCCAGGATTTCGGAAGGGAGGTTTTGAAAAAGGTCATTGATAACCACCAAGGAGAGGTTTTCACCCCAAAATCGCCTCAAAAATAAAAATTGCCTGGGAATCAAATCATAACATATCGGGCCGTCCAAAACCTAACTGTCCTAACCCCCAAACCCCCTCCCGTGGCTACGCCACTGTCGTGAAGGCATACCAGCAAACAAGTAACGTTAACATGATACTAATAGCAGGTGTCGAATAATTGCCATAAACCCATTTTGCCTGAAGAAGGGATATCTCGGGAAAGAATGACAGGAGGCGGGCACGCCTGAATGGAGGCATTGTTTGGTATGTTCCTTCAGAAAGAATGTGACGCTCTGGGAACAGAATTCAGTGAAAGAATATAACGCCTCCTGGCTCTTATAAGTCGATGCTATTGGACACTCTAAAATTTCTTTAGTTGTCCAATGCTCTTCTGCTAAAACAGCAAACCATTATTGTTTTGCTGAATTGTGTGACATATGGGCAGGTGCTTCAGAACAATGTAAGAAATCAAAAAGCATCCCCATAATTTCCCCCAGGAGGCCAGGGTTTATGGAACGGACGCCCAAGACTAATAGGGGTGAGAGAGTTAAAATTTAAATGCCAGAAGGACCGCAAATCTCGCCAACAAATCAATATAATTTTGCAGTCAAACTCACGAAACAAGCCGTTTTCGCACGTTTTAGAAGTGAGCATGCTAACTTCCATTGGAATTACCCTAGATCATAAAAGTAAAAGTCTATATTTAGAAGTGAGTGCGTTTTTGATGTGCGGTCGTTTTCGACCGCAATGTCTGCGGAGGAGTTAATATTTTAATGTCTTACTGGCTGAATATTATAAATGAATTATGGTGCACTGTTATTCTTGTTAAAGGTATTTTCCGATTGAAATATTTGGTGAGCATAATAAGTTGGAGGCTTCTTTTGATTGGGCCAATGATGAGTTAAAATCTATACTTAAGCCATAGAGCAGATTAAAATCTTGATTTTAAGTGGCAAGTTCAGATTTTAAGTGAGACAGTGTAAATATCAGAATGATTTATTGATCCAACGAAATTCCTCATGGCAATGCACTGAATGGCTGGATAGTTTCAGTTCTTTTTCTACATTTTGATACTTTCCTTTTCTGTCTGTCATTCACTATTTATTATTATTGTTTCTAAGTATCTTAATGTTTTTGAAATTAATATATATATATATATATATATATATATATATATATATTAGGGGTGGGTGAAAACTATATTTTTGAAGTTGAAGCTCTAACATGTGTAGAAAGTTGATCCTGAATATACTGATTCTGAAAAGCCTTATTTTTTCCCAATCGGACAATGTCTTCCACTCCCAACTTTCACTTGAATAGGTAGCATCCTTTTGTAAAAGCTAGAGATTTTATTAAATATTTGAATTTAGAATACTTTAAAACAATCAATTATTTTTTCAAATCATACTTATTTTACTTATATTTCCATGACTAAAATGTACTGTCACTTGTCGAGTAAACTCAGCGGTGCAGCCATTATAGGGACTAGAGGTTGGTCCTTCCAACATACCACATGTGGCTACAACTATGAGAAAACTGACTAAACTTTTAAAAAGTAGCGGACAGGAACTTTTCAAAATTTTCCCTTGAGAAACTGAAAAAAGCACAACAAATAGTCATAATTAAAAGTCATATATATTTAGAATGCCAGCAAAGCCGAAGGTTACTTTTCTTCTGTCATTGATTTACACGAGTCACGAGAAATCTGCTTTGCTATCAATCCTATAGGCAATTCCAGTTGCGACACTTTGCATTGTAATATCATGCCATGTCTCGCTTTTTGTACATATAAACTTTTGAACTGGCGGCAGTTATATCTTTGATTGCTCTTTCTACAGCTTGTGCATGGCACTTTATATGAGGCAGTATACTTGGTTTGTCAGAAGTAAGTTGCTCATAAGCTGGATATCTGGACTTGTATCACGACCTTCTTGTACTGCTAAGCATGACTTTAGGAAATACAGCCGATCTCAATTTAGGTCTGTTTCTAATAGTTTCGTCAATATCCAAAACCTTTCCTGAAATGGGTAAGAAGTTAGTTATAGGCAGGTCCTTCGTCGTCTTCAGGTGTAATTGCATCTGTTCTTTACTGTGATTCGTGTTCTTTTGGATCACAGTAAAGAACAGATGCAATTACACCTGAAGACGACGAAGGACCTGTAGTAGTTCCGCCATCTAGTGTTGCAAAGTACTTTCTAAAAGGAAGTTCATTAAAATGCAGCATGCACACAAGCCACTGCAAGGGCTTTCCTAAACTCTTTTCCAACCTTCTGATGATTCCATTAAGTTTTCCAGTATTATTATTTGTACCATCGCATACTAAAGCTGAAAGGCTTTCTATTGAATCTGTATCATTTATAACATACAGAATCTCATGAACAGCATCTTCTGATTTACTACCGCTAGGTACAACATGATGTATACAGTTATCTCCTGGAAAAGATACAATGAAATAGTGTTCGTCCTTTATAGTCCTTCGTGACCCTGAAGCATTTACCCACGTAACATTCTGCTTTCCATCAAAACCAATACAGTGTAGTTTCTGCTTCTCATCATTATGCTCAACATTAACATTCTTCCTAAAAAAAACCTTTGGCGTCGCAACTTAGCCACTGTTGCTGGAGACAACATGTTAAGGTCTGTAATAACTGCATTAGCAATAAGGCATGCATCGTGGTCACTTATTTTGCAGGGATCAACTGATTTCCAGCCTTTTCCAGCCTTGAGGTTCCAACAGTATGCTTTAGAAACGTGGACTCCTGACAGCAAGTCAACAAGTCTAAAAACTCCTCATTTTGCTTGTCACTTTTGACGAAACGGTGTTGCGATTCTCAAAAACTAGTGACGACCTTTTTTTGCTTGTCGCCGTTTTTCCCGCTGTTTATGATGTCATCCGCGCCCAGGCTCCCCTTTAACTCGTCGGGCTTCTATGCATATGACATGTCGACCTCCTGTTTCTTATTCCTGTTAATAAATCATCTTCATCATTGGGGCCTCTCTCGGCCCCTCTCGGTGGCCCTGCTGCTGGTCCGAACACAGAGTGTTCTACAACACTCACTTGTACAAATCGACGCCATGTTGGCTCATAAAGAAATAAAAAATGATTTTTATAATCCAATGAAACCTAAAAGATAACAATAATAAATGTTTCTCGGACGTAATGAAAGCAAATAAATATATAAGTAAAACATATGAACATCACATATTGCATTATAACATATAACAATGTATAAGAAAATTGCAAATATTTAAGCCAAAGTTGGGACCTAAAATATATCAACATTTACTTTCTTTTGCATTTTAGCAATACACTGATGTAAGAGCAACTTTTTAATCATGTTAGAACAAAACAAAATTTTCTGAACCTAATATATATATATATATATATATATATATATATATAATTATACAGGGTGTAAAAGTGAAAAGGGCACCCTTTATGATATTTAATATCTCGGCTGCGTGTATTTCAATGAAATTTATAGGCCATATACCCAAGAATGTTTCTGATGTAATTGCCAAATTTCATGCTGATAGCTTTAGAGTTTGCTAAAATATGGTCAAAAAACTAAAGAGACCAAAATTTTAAAATTGACAAACATAAGATAACGTCATAGTAATTTGTATCGTTTTTAAGTCTAAAATAGCATCGTTGTCATCGCGCCAGACAAGGTCAAGGGTTACTTACGGCCAACAGATAAACACAGCAGCATTATGATTGGCTGCAGGACTGTCATGAAATGCTTGGAGAAGATTTCATATTCCGGCAAGACGGAACACCTGCACACTCTGCTCTCATGCAGGACCCAGAATTTTCTGTAGCAACATTGTCCAGATTTCATCAAGAAAGATGACTGGCCACCCAACTCCCCAGATATCAATCCACTTGACTTCCACGTCTGGGGAATCATGCTCGACAGATATCAAAAGTATCAGCCAAAGCTACAAAACATCACTGAGTTGAAGACGGTGCTGAAGAATATCTGGGAGAGTTTGCCTGAGAACCAGATCAAGAAGTCGATAGTGTCAGTGAAGAAGCGCTTGTCGGCATGTGTAAAGGCTGAGAGGGGGCATTTTGAGCACCTGCTCCCGTAGCAAATCATCTGAAATCTCCTTTAAAACGGCCCTTTTCAGGGTCAAATAAATAAAAAAATAATTTTGTTATCACTTTATTATGACGTTATATTCCAATGTCAATTTTAAAATGTGGGTCTCTTTAGTTTTTTGGCCATATTTCAGCAAAGACTAAAGATATCAGCATGAAATTTGGCAATTACATCAGAAACATTCCCAAGTATATGGCCTATAAATTTCATTGAAATCGCTATACACGCAGCCGAGATATTAAATATCATAAAGGGGTGCTCTTTTCACTTTTACACCCTGTATATATATCTATGATTGAAAACTTGTGAGAAGTTTGTCACTTAAGCTTTCTCTCCTCCTCTCTAAATGGTGGACTGAAAACAGTGGGAATGCAGACCTCCTTATTTGTGGTTGATGGGACTTGTATGTGTTCCTTTGGTATAATTTTAAACTGATTAAGTACCTCTGTAGTATTGTCATGCAAGATTGACGATTGCTGTACAGTAATTCAGACAGCCTAACCTGCTTGGTGCATGTCAGGACTTGTTGAGAATTAATTCTGATAGAAATAATGTGTGGTGCTATGCTTTAGCCAGGAGTCACAAATACCAACTGATTCTGTTGTTTGCACAGTGGCACTTGGCCGGGTTCTCTCCACACGTTCAGTGCTAGACAGCTAGACATGTGCTATTGATTGACTGATAGCCTGGGGCAGTAGTGGCTTTCCTAACTGTTATTGCTGAAGATTGTAAATATAATTAAGATGATATTTGTTTACTGTTGATGTGCTGTAAGATGTTATAAGTAAAAATTTATATTTTCCAGTTTTAGATTTAAGATTTTAGTGTATCGAATAAAAAATAAGAACTTCCATTAACTTCAATATCATGAATCAGTTGAATATTTACAGAGATTCAGTATTCTGCCATGAATGCTTTTGAACTTAGAGAAATCTGCCACTTGTAGTCGACCTATTTTATCCTTCTTCACTGTCTAATAAATAATTATTAGATGTGATATGCTTATCTTACAATTTTGTTTTCAGCTTTTCTCAGAGGCTGCATTTTCAGAATTTTCTTTCTTCATTGGATAATATAATAAGAGAGAACTGTTAAAGTATCTGATAGGGAACATGATTTAACTCAGAATAATTTTGTTGATTATTATGTTCAGTTACTTACCTGGTAGTTCGATGCTAAAACAGTAGAGTTATATGGATGTTGAAAGGAAGACTGGCGAGACACATGTACAGCCTGAGTTTACACACACACACACACACACACACACACACACACACACAAACTCAGGCTGTATGTATGTATGTATGTATGTGTGTGTATATAATATATATATATATATATATATATATATATATATATATATATATATATATATATATATATATATATATATATATATATATTCCTCTGTACTTCATTCCCAAAGGTCTTATGAGAGAAAAAAAAAAAAAATTGAGAGAGAGAGAGAGAGAGAGAGAGAGAGAGAGAGAGAGAGAGAGAGAGAGAGAGAGAGAGAGAGAGAGAGAGAGAGAGAGAGAGAGAGAGAGAGGCATAGAAAAGGGGGAGAGAAGTCTGGGCTTGGCTTGGCTGGAGCAACTATAGAGTTGTGTGGAAAGCGGCTAGGATTGGTTCCTGTTGATTCCAGCTGCCTGTGCTTTCACAGCAGTAGCAGTCCTGGTATTAACAAGACAGTTTGGATGTGTGCTGTACAGGGCCTTCAGCCAGCCTGGTATTTGGAAGGTTGTACTGCTTTTCTTGGTGGTATCTAGTATTTGAAAATAAAAAGTAAAAATGTCAGGAGGTGGAATTGAATTAGTTTGTGAGAAGCCAAAGGAACGCGTGAATCCAGGTAGAGTATAATTCTTGAGATATTTGTCAGATTTTGTCTAATTTTTACATGTGTGTGTATATATATATATAATATATTTAGGGTGATTCTAAAAAATAAAATTTTGAATTTTAAACATATTTTTCCATTTGATATTAATGACTTGTGGTAATTATTTCAGATTTTTAAAAGAACATTTAGGACTATTACAATCACAGTGAAGTTTTAATATGAGTCATTCCAAGTCAATTCAACAAATGGCTCCAGGTTGACCATCTCAAAAATTATGAAATTCACCACATATGTTCCTCAAGCATCCAAGTGAAAGTTTACAAAATTTTAGCCTGCTCTCTTGAGTAGTTTTTGAGATATTCAACTTTTATTGCATCTTGAGGGCTGTTTTTACCATTGAGCAATTTCTCACAAATTCAGACCCCTATAACTTCAGAAATATCATAGCTAGAAGGTTGAAACTTTCTGGACTTATTCACTACTAGTAGTATTTTACAAAACAAGAGCATAACTTTGTCTGTTGACAAACCTGTACTCCCTGCAGAGTCACAAAAATAGAAGAAAAAATTTGACCTTTCCTGCTATTCAATGTTTAGCTCTACAAAGGAGCCTTTCTCTTTATTTCAGAGTTGTGACTTTTATTCCATAAACTGTCCAGTAGCTATATTTTCTTTCAGTGCAAACAGATAATTACTCCCTGAATTTTTACTGGTTCTTAAAAATAATGAATATTGGCTTAGAGTGTGAAAACGGCCATGTGGGACAGGTGGTTTAAAATGAATGGTATCACTAAATAGAGCACATTCATTGCTACAATATATTCCAAATGTGTTATGGTACTTTTTCATTAAGATTTTTAATAAATTTTCAAATATAGGCCCTACGACTTTTTTAAAAGTTAAGTTTAGCACATCGTGTTTTAGATGTGATTCAAGGAGACCACAAACTCCACTTTAACTCCTGTGTTTGAAGTAGTGGTATCAAAACATATTTTGAAGTGATCTTGCAATCCCCATTCATTCACAGTATTTATGGTTGCATTAGTCATGCACTCAATTTCCACTGTTAGTTTAGGAACAGAGAGCAGTTTAATGATGTCATCACCAGCTACAAAAATTGGCAAGCAATCTACATGTTCTTTGCCAATTGCCAGAGCAGTTAAATCATCCATAATTTTAACATCCCAGGGCAAGACTAGTGGTGCCATTGGCTTGAGACTAGATTTAATTGCTAACGCTATTTCCTTGGTGTATCTCATCCTTGCATGCCGGATAGCACTATAGCTAGTTATTAGATGTGAAGAAACTTTTGAAGCCGACTTGTTGATGTCATGGCAACAAATGCTGCATTTCAATTACTGGTGTTACAGCTTATGCGGTTACTACCGGAACTTTGCCTCGATTTTCATAATAGTTAACGTGGGGTGCAACTCTGCTTCTTGCTGTCTTTCTCCCTTGCTGGCTTTAAATGAATTTTGACAACTGTTTTTGTGATACAGCAGACTACTTTAGCTGTTCTTGCTACCTCAACCACTTTTCACTTCAGAACACGATCTTCTTTGTGTGCAAGCTTGCAATCAACCCCCACCATGGAACCATGACGACCTTTTTTCTTTGTGCGGCCAGAAACTTGGGGTCTTCGTAATCTTTGATCATTGCTGTGGCATTTTGGTGTGCTATGCCAAATAGGTCAAGCAGGCTTTCTTAAAACAAACTCGAATTGGACACATTTTTCTGAGATTTACGATTTACTAGTTTCTTCATGCCCTTTCACTCGCTGTGTAGCTTTCTAAATGCTCAGTCACATGATTGGGTGCTTTTGTCGTAATTCTAGCCTTTCACCAAATTGAAAGTAGTAGTTCAGTTGTTTTTTAATACTGTCTTTGAGAAACATTGTATTAATTATCGTCATGAAAATGAAACAAGACTTGGAGCACTTCTCCACGAAGAAGGAAGCTTAGCATTGTTGAAGTCCTCTCTCGTATTTCTAACAAGCCAGATGGTGCAAGCTGAAGGATTGCTTTTCAGTTTCAATATTGACATGTCAGACATGCAAACCACAAAGTTTTTTAATCTAATTACAAATTACATGTTTTTATTCCAGTAATAAGAAATAACATGAAAATGCTATAATGTTGCTTTGATTGCTTTGTGCCAGTCCTAAACATTGAAATACTTGAGGGTTTTTTTCTTTTCTGTTAATGTTGTATCAAATGTAAAAATATTTGGCCAAATAAAAAAACATAGAAATTTTTTTTTTTGCAGTAAGAATCACCTAATATTATTATATATAATATATATATATATATATATATATATATATATATATATATATATATATAATAGTCTAGTGCCTGTTTGCTGGGTATGTGTATGACTTATGGCTATACTCTGAATGCCTGTTTTTACCATTGAGCAGCTCATTATTTTTAGTGCTTAAAATATGCAGTTGTACTGTAGTTTGAAAGTTAGCAGAGGAACAGTTATGTTATGAATGCACATCACAAGTGAGTTTGATGCATGAATTACTAGAGAGGTTTCACTGTTGAATGGCTGCTCTAACACTTTTATCATAGAAAAATCTTTTGAAAAATGTTCCAAAATTGTGTATTTTTTAAGTTAATAATATCATTGTCTTGTTGTTTTGACAATGAAAAACAATAGTTGTCAAGACTAATATTAGTGCAATATAGAAGTTATGGGGATCTTAAAACTACACAGAGATTGTTCAATTTCAATTATTTATGAGCGGTTTTATGCTGGCTACACTAAGAAATGTTGATTAATAGCAGGTATTTCACTTTATTTTGGTGTTTTCAATAAATTAACACTAGGACAAGTTGACTTGACTCCACGGCACATTGACAGCTTTTTACATGAGAACAAGATAACTCGTGATGCACGGTCTCGGTGATAGCTGTGGCGACGAGTTATCTCAGGTGCTCGGTAAAAGGGTTACCGGTAACTGCTGGCAGCTGTATTTTGAGCTTAAAAGAATGTATGTTTTAGATGTTCAATTTGTAACTTGTGAACATGTTTGTTGGTAACCTGCATGGTTTATTTTATTTTGTAATTTAATGAATCGATTACCTTAAAATTAGGTAGCGCAATGAACATACTTAGTGAAGAAGTGAAAGACAGTCTTCAATATGTCATTAGGCAATTGCTTACTGTGGCAGTGTTGTTATTAGACGATTTATTTGGCCATTTCGTCGATGTTATAAATGATTTCAGAGCATATTCTGAAGATGCTGCAGAACTTGGAAACAAGTGAAGAGAAATTGACGGCTCTTTGCAAGAAATATGCAGAACTTCAGGAAGACCATCGTACAATGCAAAACACTGTTAAGCAGAACCAAAGAACCATCACTGTGGTCAGTTCTTGAAGTCATTATCATTTATCTTTTTTAAAATATTGTGCTTTCACGGCTCTTTCTTATTTGATTCTCCATCTTTTGACATATGAAAGGGACATTGCAGAATATTTGTTTTGGCCAAACTTTCATATTTGCACAGGTATAATTCCAAAATAAGTTAAAGAAATTCAAAATTAATTGGATACCCTGAAGGGCATCATTGACTTAGTATTTGTAGAAAGTTTGAGGTTGATATCTTGAATGGCTCTTGGGATGCTGCACTTTAAAACTGAAAAATGTCCACTTTCACAATCACAGCTCAAGTTTGAGTGATTCAGCATTTCTCCAAAAGTGCTTGGAATTAAGTCTTGAAGTTTTGCATGCCTTCCTCTTATACATTTCCCTACAAATGGGCCGACATTTAATCAAGTCATGAGATGGTGACATGGTAAGGCAAAAGGTTTTCCATACTCGACTTTTTTGGTCAAATTTTTGCGTCCCTACCCCAATTTTTTGGTCTCTAGTTTGGATGGATAGAACACAGCTGGCTTATACCGTTTATCTAGAGTAGGTTGCCATTTGTACTCTAGACCTACATTTCACCTACAAAGCTTAACACTTCTCCTAATTTTACCACTGCCTTCTAGTGATTAACCCTGAGTCAGCCTTATGAGTTCCATTAATTGTGACTACTGGTAGTTCCATGTTCCTTCAGCATGCCACTCTAGTGTGTCACCAGTCTGCCATCATCCCACCCCATGGTGACCTGGAAAACGTCTTTAATTTGGTTGAATTGCCAAAGGACGATCCAAATGCATTTTGACCTTTTTAAAAAAATTATTCAGCTCTTAGTTATAGAGTAATATCTCTAAGACTCTTTTAAAGACATTTTTATGCCATGTGGACTATGATTTTATAAAGATTTAACTGTTCATAATTTATTGATTCAATATTAGCAATTTCTCTCTTAATGAAATGAGCATCTTTCAAAGCGTGAATTCCTGCAGAATCTCATTGTCCCTATTTGTTACAATTTTTCTGGCTGTAGACATTATTAATGAGGAGTATTCTCTGATTTGACGGGTTCAATTTTTAATTACTTTAGCTTATTATTTAGTGAAGTTGATAAAAATTTTGTGTAGTTATCTCGTGAGAAAGATCAGTTGCAGAGTGAACACAGCAAGGCTGTCCTTGCGAAAAGTCGACTTGAGGGACTCTGCCGTGAACTTCAGAAGCACAATAAACTCATTAAGGTTTCAAAAACTGTTCAAAGTGGTCTTTTGTGTTGTATTTGGAATTGTTTCATATCATTTGAACTGAACAGACTGGTCTAAGATTTTATGCAGATATTTAACATTGCTTGATCATTGAAACTGCTTTTATAGTAAGATCTTTCAATTGATAAATGGCTGCCTTGTCAACAATATGACTGTTGTCTATGGAGTCATCTGTTTAATGGTGTTTTCTCTCTAGGACGAAAGCACTGCTCGAGCCAAGGAAGATGAGGAGAAACGAAAAGAGATTTCTACCAAATTTCAGGTTTGCTTTTAAAAACTATTTGCAATATTTTGAGCTGTCAGATGCCTTTGGAAATATAATCAAGGCTTGGCAATGGCCACTGTGGGCAGCAAATTGGCTGACCATTCCAGTGCCTTTGGACAACTTTAATGTATTTTCTTTTTGATTTGAAGACTTAGAGTCTGTTATGTATCTGTTATAGACAACCATCAATGAGATTCAGCAGCAGATGAACGACCATTACCAGAAAAATACTTCTTTACGTGAGGAGAATTTAGACTTAGCCAATAAGCTGAAGGGTCTCATAGAGCAGTATGAACTACGCGAAGCGGTAGGAATCACAGCCCACTGCTTCATTTTGTTTCATGCATTCTAACAATTTGACTCTGACACTCAAACAACTGATTTATTGTAGTTTCAGCAGTTCAGTTTTTCCTCTTGTTATTTGTTACTATTTTATGCTCATGTCTTTTATTATTTAATACACATGGAATCGTAGACCCAAACCGTAGTCGTAGGTTCCATTATGGTGTGCAGCCCCTGTGGTGGGGAGGGGGGCAAGACCACCCAGCGAGCACATAGGAAAAATTTTAAATGATAATCTACGCATTCACTTAGCATTTTCAGATTTAAACAATTGTTATATGTAATAATACGAACTTTTGCAGAAAAATCGGGGAAGGAGATAAAGCCTCCTCTCACGGGTTAATTTTATATATATATGTGTGTGGTTAACTATATAGTATATATTATATATAATATGCTACTTTATTTAGAGACCATTTAACTTTAGCACAGCATTGTTTTGATCTTTTAAGTGATGAATCATTGTCTTACTTGCTTATTTTAATTTTTGGCCATGACACTTTGTTTTGGTATGAGTATAATACTTTCTTTAATCTGCATTGATTGTCTTTGAGGCAGAATATAGAAAAGATTCTAAAAACAAAGGATATTGAAGGGCAGTTGTATGACGCCAAGCTACAGCAGGCGGCTTTGCAATTGGCAGAAGAAAAGGAAAAGTCTCTACAGGAAAAGCAGAAGGTATTTCACTCAGATACTGCAGAACTCGGTTGGAACTGCCTGATGCCCTACGTGCAATGCTAGACTAGAGAGATGACCAGTTAGTTCAAGAGAACTGTATTCGTATTTAGGAAACCCATTCTCTCATTTATTTATTTTGGGAGTTTCTTGTTTGCCTATAGTTTGTTGTTGATTCTCAATTTTTATGCTATATTTTAGACTTATGGCATGATAGGTTACAGTGTAAAGCAACTAGTTGAAGTAAGTAGTTGAGAAGTCTGGATATGAGTAATGAAATGTGTAAAGTGTTCTGATGATGTCCTCTGGTGTGAAATTGAACAGCTTTTGCAAGAAGTGATGGAAGCTCAGAAGAGGATTACCCTACTAGAACATCAGGAGGAACAGCTTAAGGCTCAGGTATGCATAATGTATTGATCAGTTTTTTTATCATCTGTGAGTTCATTTGTGTTTTGTGCAAATGGTGATGTGCAGGTATTTCAAAGGCATTTGTAAACGATCAAGAAATGCAGAAGTGTTGCTGTTTTGCATAGAGGTCTTGAGAGTTGACTGCATATTTTAGTTATTTATTTTAAACTTGTTATTTTGGATAATATATCCTGCTGTAGTTGTCGTACATCTGAAGATTTCTTATTACGCATTGTTCTGTTTGTGTATTATGTTCAGCTGAATTTATACTCGGAGAAGTATGAAGATTTTCAGTCGACCCTCACAAAGAGTAGCAGTGTATTTGAAACCTTTAAATCTGAAATGGAAAAGGCAAGTTTCGTGTGGAATTGTTGACATGCTTTGGAAACTTTCTTGTTTTGTCAAATACTGTTTTGCTGCCTTGGACTTAACATATACTAGTACTCAAGATATACCCATGAGTCTACTTGTTCCACTTGTTCTGTTTTTGCAGTTTGCATGCTGCATATGATGAATTAATTCATAAGTATCCACCCAAATAGGAGACTTATCACAATTTGCTTTCAAGAATCCATTCATATCTTGTATTTGGATGATTTCATCTTGTCTAAACTATGGGGCTGATGATGAATTCAATGTCAACGCTGAATCAAACGTGTTGTAGGCTGCTGGCAAACATTGGCTCTCGTCTATTGTGTAGTCTATAAACAAGAAGACTTGTCCGAGTGCAGTCAGCTTCTTTGCATTCTTTTGCATTTGGGACAGAATGCACCAGTGACTTCCTTAATTCTTTGAACTCATCGATCCATATAACCAATAGGTTATGAATCCAAAATATCAGCCTTTTGGGGCGAAAGGAAACAGCAAACCCTGTCAGCTCATGATCTTTTACATTATAACTCCTACTAATGTACGAACGATATCAGATTCTTGCAGATACATGTGCACCAAGGGAATTTTTGTGAAAGAACACATGATAATCCAACTGGACCATTTTAGTGCAAATAGAGTTCATCTTTGGCTTAGTTTTCATATAATGAATAATTATAATCGATGTTTGGCCATTTGTATTTTTCTCTTAAGCTAATTGACAACTAGAATAGCAAATGTGAGCAAGCGTCTGACGTCCTTTGTTTTCTGCTTGGTGTTTGAAATGCATTAAATAAGTTGCAGATGATTTTTAACTATTGTGTTGTCAGAATTTGGACTGGAATTTGCAGTATCTACGACTGAATGGAAATGGAATAGTGTTCTGTTGTTTGCCTGTAGTCAGGAGGACAGGAGCTATACTTTTATAATTATCCAAATTGCTTTCGGTGCAGTTCCATTTATTCGACCAGATCCTCATCTGCACTAGTTCTCTCCCCCCTCTCTCTCTCTCTCTCTCTCTCTCTCTCTCTCTCTCTCTCTCTCTCCCTCTCTCATACTCGGACAATCTTGGTACTTGTGCTTTCTCAGTGGCCACCCTCAAACTCTGGAACTTGTTGCCTCAGCCTCATACGTGCATTGCAAATTCATTACAGATTTTTAGAACAATATTAAACCCCCATCTTTTTGACCTGACTTATCCACCATAGACTGTCACCCGTTTGTATGGCCGGATACCCTGGATTTGACCTGGATCTTAAATGATTTTGATTTAGTGTGCCATAGGCTGACACTCCTGTGCATTATGAAGTGGCACTATAGAAGTTTAAGATTCATCATCATCATAATTGTTCTCTGCCAACTCATTAGTGGCAATAGCTAGTCTGAATACATTTCCAGGCTTTTTTGTCGCACTGTCTATGATAAATGCTGTCTTGGATGATTGCAGTGATGTATTTCAGTTTTCTTAAGTGAAGATGTTGTTGGTAGCATTAGCTGAATGGGCTGTCTGGTGATCTTCAGTGTGTCATTGACTTTGTATATTGTGCAGATTGTTGCTGATCAATAGTGATCATGATGATGTATTTGTTGTTTGTTAAAACTGTGTTTATTGCATTTGATTTGAGTGCCTTCCTTCAAGTGGAAATGACATTTTCAGATGACTAAAAAGATCAAGAAGCTGGAGAAGGAAACAACCACTTGGCGCCAGAAGTGGGAGAGCAGCAACAAGGCGCTGTTGACGCTGGCAGAGGAGGTGAGGCGTCATTTTGCAACAATTGGAAATTGTTGTGCTGGTCTATCTACAATGTTTGATTTTTGCACTTGAGCCATTTATAAACATTATTTCCAAATCTAACTTTAATAAAGGTTGTAATTGTGTGAGATTTATCATCTGCCTCCTTTGCTATTATTTCCTTTGAAAACCATTTAATTTAAGCAACTGTCTTCTTTTTTGGTACATTCTCGGCAGATTATTAACTATTCAGATGTGCTCCATATAAATGTTTGTAGTCAGTTGAAATTGATTTGATCATTGCAGAATGTCTGCTATTTGGCCAAATTATTTTCTGGTTTAGGCATATCCTTTGTTTCAGAATGTCCTCTTAACTAGCTGCTGGAATTTTCGCCCAATTTGGCACTTTTTCAGTACTTTTTCTCACTGATTTCCACTTTGTGTGGTTTTGTAATTTCAGTTGAGCATTCTGGTTATTTATTGATGCTCTTTGTTGCAGAAATCTTTAAGTCAGAAGGAAGTGTCTCTTCTTCAAAACAAGGTCACCACACTAGAGAGCCTGTGTCGAGCATTGCAGGAAGAGAGACGAAAGCCAACATGCGTCACTGGTCGGTGCTTCCTCTTCTGCCATCTTAACGAAGTTAATCTCCAACAAAACACTGTTACATAGTCGTGATAAATATGGTTTCTGCAGATGAATGAGTTTCTTATTAGTGGCATGGTAATGAAATTGTTTAAGAGCGTGTTCAATTTGTTATGGCCATCGGTATGGTAAATAAGTGTTTGCAAATGAAATTGTCATTATGAGTGAGTGCAGTTAAAAGGTCTTTTTGTAGATTCAACATTTTACTCTATACAAATACCTAATTGATTCAATATGGTATTAGTAAATGACAGCTGTCTTATAATATCCTTTCTCTTAGATTTTTGTTCTTTTGAGATTTGTCTGCATCACTTTAACTCACCTGTTTGTTGCTCCTATACTTTGGCCTATTCTTAGAACTACACTTATTGATTACTAAATATTTCAGTTCTGTTAGGGGAGCATTCCTTAATTACAGTCAATGTTCCCTCTAATTTTTTTAAGTGTGCGTGCAAAAGTATAGTGCCTGAGCGCCTGAATTTTTTCACAGATGTCACCCAAGACCACAACAAAATCAGTGTTATTTGAAACCTAAAATCACTGCACAGCAGTTAGAAGCTGCTGTACAGCGTTTTATTGTCACGTGCACGGACGCGCAGCGTAGAAGGAACATTGATTACAGTAATAGATTAGTTCAGCTGCCAGTGTTTAAAATTTCAGAGGCATATTTTTCTACATAATTTTTACAATGTTTTCTATGGTATGTTAAATTTGATGAATGTGTGCTTGTGGGTGTATGTGTGTATTACTGAGATGGCTTAATCTTATTGGAGAGTAAATACTACTAATATGAAAGGACAGAAGACGCTAAATTATTCTGTGCCATCGGTCATTCTATATTTGTTTGATATTGTTAAAGATGTTCCAGAAGTAACTTCACCAAAGTCAGTAGCAGCGGCGACAAATTCCCCAGGCAGTGGATTGTTGTTAGGTTCTGACACGGTCATCAACAGCGTACCTGTTTCTGTTGACCATGCTGCTGAACAACCGGTTGTGGAGAACTCTGCTGAAGCAGATCATCGACAGAAGGAAACGTCTGCCTCTGTAGACATTGGCGCTGCTCTTGTAGAAAATTCTTCTGATCACCCTGAAGCTAGTACTGAAGATGCTTCTGAACTTACAGCCAAAGCCGTGGAATTCCCAAAGACTTCAGGGACCTTGGTAGAGGAAACAGCAGCAATAGTTACAAGTCAAACTGCCTCTGACGAGAAAAATGAAGAGACTCTATCACAGCCTTCATTGACCGATAATCTCTGATTATTTATAAATCAAGCCTCATTGATATATGTTATAATCATTTTCTGGCTTGTTTTTGGATCAGGTGAGGTTAGGTATTCCCACTAATAATCTTATCTGGAGCTTTATTGCTGAGAGAAGTCTTTTCACTCAATGACTTCTTCATTTGTGGTGGGCAAATCTTTAAAATTGCTTTGATTTCTATTACTCTGTGGACAAAACACCATATGAACATGATCGATTTAAAACCAACTCTTGAGTGCTACACTAATTTAAGAATTAAGAAAGGTCTTTATAATCATTGCTTTGCTTTTGTTTACTGTGTAATGTACATGTATAAGTTAATCAGTGTGCACATATTGCACTTGATGTTCATCATTTCACAGCATGAAGTTTATGCCAGTCGCAAGGTTTCTAGGTTTGTAGTAGAGGTGCACAATAATAATCGGCCAATTATCGGTATCGCCCCAGTGGCCGTTTATTTGGTATTGGCCATTTGACAATTGTCAAATTGATGATTAATGCACAATCATTCATGATGTTAATGATAGTTATAATAGAAATTAGAAATTATTGTGAAAGTAGAGCAGCAGAAACATGTAAACCTACGAGTAACATGAAATGTTGAATGGAGGAAGGTTGCATAGCCCTCAGTGCACTAATTTCACTACAACCAGTGCATAGTACAGTGTAACCAGTGGCAGGTGAGAGATTAGCACCGAGATCTCTTTGGATCATGTCGTCTCCCTCCTCCTCCTCCTCCTCCTCCTTATTGGGCACTGCAATTAGTGACTGGTGGCATCTGCTGTATACTTGCTGCCAGTAACTGTGAGAAGGAAACACGTTTGTTTTTTATCTCTGAGACTGGCATTGATTGGAAGGAACGTCATCTGACCATCGCTCATGAAGAAGGTGGCTGCTGCACGGCATTCTTCAATCTGCCTCAGTGCCGCCTTGGGATGCACCACAGCACTGGTGCAGCCCAAGGGGACACTGAGGCTGTCTGTGTTGCCACCAGCAGTTTGTGACCAGTAGAGGGGAGCTTATGCATTCTTGCCCTTTTCACTACAATGCACCTAGCCCAGCAGCAGCAAGAAATGTGTTCTGTTGCCTGCGACAGTAACCTCGACCAAATATATTTGGCAGTAAGAAATTATGTGAATGAGATGTTTCATATCCTAACAAATATATTGAAAATTTGGTTGGAAGCCATTTTGTGGTGTTTTTAGGTATGTGTGTATTTATGTATGACAACTATCATTTTTGAATCCTCAGTGATCTTGTTTCGATCTCAAGGTTTGATGCTCTAATTTTTATCCTAGCTATTTGTCTAATCTATGATTAGCATTTATGTCCAGCACTTGTAGAAAAGACCTCTGGCATGATTGCACCAAGAAATAAATTCATTGATTGATGAGCATTTATTAGTCTCTTTGTCTGTTGCTAAAGAGTGCGTCATGCTTTTGCGACTTATTCTGGATCGGTTCTTGTGCATTTCTCTATCTGCGCCCGTTGTATTGGCAATTAAGATGTCTGTGGCCCTTTTAATCTCTTCGTCTGTGTACTGAATGCCCCTTCGGAATATTCCTTGCGCTTTTTCGCGTGTAACACTGTCATGCTCCTGAATGCCACAGATGATTGCCTCAGGGATCCAGACATCCATCGCATATTGCATACTCTCCAGTCTGTCAGATTGGCCGTCAAGTTCACTGACGAAGTTCACCAACAATCTTTCAACACCAAAGTTGTTTCATATTGGAATGGGTCTTGGGTCACGATTACTGTACAAACTGCTTGTTTTGTGTCTTATGTGGCTTTTTAAAATTTGTCTGGAAAGTCGAGTATTTCTGCTCCAGTCTTACAGCTTTCAAATGTTCCTTGACTGAGCTGGATCTGACGATGTGTTCTAAGAGACCTTCCTCCTTTCTGTGCCTTTCTTCAATGCATTTACGCATTTCCTCAGAATATTGTTCATCTTATTTATTCCTTAGCTTCGTTTCTTCAATGTTGCCCGCCTCAGAATTTTCACCAACAGATGATTCAATGGAATTGTCACCTAATTCTAAATTGAAATTACTGCCTCAGCTGATTTCATACAATATAAATATTCCATACTTCTATTTTACACTCATCTTATTGAGTAATATTGTACTGCATTTGCTTGTGTCAGCTCAGGCAAGGAAAAATTGCAGATGTGATTACCAATAGTATAAAAATAAATGATCCCCAGTTATCACATAATCAGACACTGGATATACTATGTGTGTGTGTATATATACAGTAAAACCTCTTTATCGCCATTGGTGGGTCAAGAACGGATTTCCACTATAAAATAACTCATTTAGTCGCCAAACTCGCCGCTCGCCGTCGCCACAACTTTCAAAATATGCCTATGTATTATGATATATAGCAACTTTATTTATCTGTTTGACCGTTTATATGACCGACTGTTTATAATGACCCCTCCTCCCCTCCCCGTTGAATACATCGGTGTTGATAATATAATCAGCTATTAACCTGTCTTTGGAATTGGGACGAATATGCATTTTAAGAAATCCTCCGGTATGTCTCCTGTTTTATATATTACGTTTATTAGCTCTGTGATTATTTATATCCTACCGGCCCCAAGTTTTTATAAGTTCTGGCAAATTCCATCTTCTCCTGTTGCTTTCTTTTTGATTTCTTTATAATCTGTCTTATTTCTTCTTCAGTTATAATCGTTTCTTCCTTTGAGTGATTAATTTTTGGAATTTCTCCTCTATTGTCATTGTACAAGGATTCAACGTATTCTTTCCATCTGATCAGTACGTCCTCCTTTTTTACCAGTAATTTCCCATTCTTATCTCTGATAACGTGGTTTGGGTTGTTTCTCTGTATGTTCAGCTCCTTGATTTTTTATATACTAGAGGGTTGTGCCTTTTGTCTAAACTCTTCTATTTCCTTGCACTTCTCATTGATAAATTTGTTTTTGTGTCTCTGCACATTTTTGTATTTCATGTTTTAGTTGTAAATACGTTTGTTTGATTTGTCAGAATCCTTATTTTTATGCTTCTTCCTTTCCTCCATTTTATTCAGTATTTCCGTTGTTATCCATGACTGCTTCATGTGTTGTTCTTGCTTTCCGCATAAGTTGTCCCAATTCCAAAGATAAACAAAGCACAAGACTGCGACGACTACAGAATTATAAGCTTGATATCGCATGCATCCAAAATCTTACTACAAGTAATAAAGAACAGAATCACACCATTAGCAGAATCAATATTATCAGAAAATCAACTGGGCTTCAGAAAAGGTAAGGGAACCAGAGATGCCATCTTTCAATTAAGGATACTTTTGAAAACGCCCAAAAAATGGGAAAGAAATTATATGCTTCATTGATTATAAAAAGCATTCGACAGAATAAATCATCAAAAGCTATTGAGACACTAAAATGGGCAGGAATACCAAAACTGGAGCAAAAGTTAATCTGTAACTTATACTGGAATGAATACGCCACCATAAGAATAAAAGAGGAGGAATCTGAGAAGATACAAATAAAAAAAGGAGTCATGACTGCAGACAAGGATGCATACTATCCCCTTTACTATTTCTATATACAGAGCTGTTAATAAAGGAAGCATTAGAACAAACTCCTGGAATGAATATCAATGGAACAATCTATAACATACTCAGATATGCAGATGCGGTAATCTTTGCAGAAAAAGAGGAAGTCCAACTCATAATTAACAAGCTAAACGACAAAAGCAAAGAATACGGGATGAAATTAACAGAAAGAAAAACAAAAACGATGATAGTAAGCAAACACAAAAATTAGCACTAAGTTGGAACAAGTAAAGGAATACAAATATCTGGGCAGTTTCATAACAGAAAATGGACGATGTAAGAGACATAAACGCCAGAATATGGCCAAAGAAGCCTTTTGGAAACAAAAAGAACTACTAAGAAGAAACCTAGGTGGTTATCACATTCTCCTGCGAATGCTGGACTCTAACAAAGCAGTTGAAAAAATAAAATACAGGCCTTTGAAATGTGGTGCTTCAGAAGAATCTTGAAAATTAGCTGGCAAGAGAGAATAACAAATGAAGAGGTACTAAAGAAAATTGGAGAAAAGAGACAACTCCTGACAGAAATTATAAACAGGAAAACTCAGTATGCTGGACACATAATCAAGCACAGAACAAGCAAAAGTCCTATTAAGGGCAGATATGAGGGAAACAGGGCCAGAGGAAGACCTCAGAAGAGACTGGCTGGACGACGTTAAGGAACACATACAGGAAAAGAACTATGGAAGACTAAAAAGGATTGCTGAAGACAGAACGATTCATGACCGTCAACCTTCAGATATGAAGATGACACATGATGATGATGATTAACCTGTCAGCTAATGACTGGTGAAGGGATTGTGGTAGAGGTCTGCACGGGGGGGGGAAGGGGGCAAGAATCTGACCCGACAGTTGACCTCCCTCCCGCCACTCTCGCCCCACCCTGCGATGGCCAATCCCGCTCCCGTGGCTTTTGTCTCCAACCCAGCAGTCCCCATGGCAGCAGACAATGGATCGGATTTACAAAACTTTTCACCTGTAGGGCGTAGGCCTGTATGCTGCTGTATTACATCAGCAGCAGGTACTCTGGTCTGCATTATCAACAATACGAAACACCGAAGCAGCCATGGACTACTAGATTTAAATCTAGTAGTCCATGAAGCAGCCTACTAGCTTAGAGTCTTTTCCTTTACAAGTTTACAGTTTCTTGTAGCCGACCTGCTGTCTATACGTGAATATATAGCAACTTGTCATTTGTTCATGAGCTGACCCGTCCATACTGGTATCCGCGGGGCACCCAAAATGGGGGGAAGCCTACTGTAGTTTCAGTAGTGAGCATTGTATGAGTTAAGCCGCCAAACTCGCCCCTCGCCAAACTTTCACCCTTGACCAATAGTGGCGTGGTTAAAGAGGTTTTACTGTATATATATATATATATATATATATATATATATATAAACATACATACATATACAGTAGAACCTTGTTATATCGAAGTTCAAGGGACCGTGATAAATACTTCAATATATCTGAGGTTCGATATATCTGATTCCTGTATCATTAGCACTGTTTTGGCGGGACTGGCGCTCAAACTTCGATATAAACGTGATTTTGATATAACTAGGTTCTACTGTACAGTGCTTTTTTCCAGTGGGAACGTACAGGAACAGCGTTCCCACACCTTTTTGCCAGATTAGTTTATATCGAGTTTAAAAGCAACAAGCTACATCGTATATAAATATACCAAGTACAGTAAGTACTGTTATTCTACTAATACCTATGGTATGCTTCTTAGTTCTTACGACAAAACATGTGAAATGAGTTCCCAAATACATGTAAAAAGCTATATATAATTATATATATTTATTTATGGTGTACCTATTTATGAGAGATGGCTAACTAGTAGCTATATCACTTTTGATTTAAAACACAATTCAAACATTTTGATTCAAGATAATTTTTACATGATTATCATAAATATTGCTCTACCATTCTACACATAAATGTCAGTTTGCAATCATGCAAGTTTTAAAAAACTTAACTGTACCATTTATAACATAGCACAAGGATGTGAATACTATCAATTCCTGTGCAATTGGGATGCATGTGGGTTGAGAGACGAGTCCAAATTACAAGGGTTTTTGTAAATCTCTATCGATAATTTCAGTAGTTAACAGTTTTCATACAGTGATGCAATTTACACAATAATGATTATCAGTGCTTTGCACTTCTCTGAATATCATTAAACAAAGGTCAAGGTACTTGGCACTATCCATTTTAATGTGCAATATAACTGTTTTACTATAAACCCAAATAAATACAATGAGAATCATTGCTCTCTGAAATATATCTATTAATCTGTTGTGAATAACTGCCATTTGGCAGTTATTCACAACAGATTAAAACCCCAAAACTAAATATACAGGGGCAGAAGATGGCAGAGTGGGTTACGTGCTGGAGTGTCAGGCTGATGGAGTGGGTTCAAGCCCCATTAGTGCCCCTAGTGGCTTTCACAGAGGCAGTAATGCCTGCTAAGCCACTTTAAATCATGCTAAGTTTAAGTTTAATTGCACCAGTCTTAATACATAAAGGTATCAATCATACTTGATATCAAAATGTTTGGGGTCCAGAGTAGAATATGAAAAGGATGAGAAATTGAAATAATAATGCTGGTATCCTAAAATGAAAGCAGGCATGAATTTCTCATTTGTTATTGGAAAATTAGCACAATTTTATTACACCAGAAAATGATTTAATAGTGACATTTTCCTGATAACATTTTTTTAAAAATCAGAATATACATGCTGTATAAAATATAATATGTAAAAACATCATGTGTGCACATGTACACAGTCTGGCAAACATGAGAAGAGAAAAGAAATTCATGTGACTAAACAATTTATGGTGCTAAAATCAAACCAAATGTATTAATCTCACTCTAAGCAGAGGATGAAATCATTTAAACATTGACAATAATTAGATGTGTTAAAATGCACAGAAATACACTTCAGTCTTAGTTAATATGACTAATGATGTACTTCTTCATTCTTCATCATTAGAATAAGAAGCATTTTCCATCATTCTAATGGAAACTACAACACATCACCAATTCTCTTAAGAAATATTGCACTATCTCTTTGGACATTGATATTGTAATGGCACAGGCACTTGATAGTCAAATATCAAAATAAATCCTCGCATTCTGAAATGCACCAAGTGCCCTCGTACAACAAACAGGAGAGATAAACAAGAACTTGATCAAACAATTTACAAGTTCAAATCAGTCTTCTAACTAAGCGTTTGTCCAGATTAAATGAATTTTTACAAGAGACAAAACAGCTGATAAAATATTTCCAGCACAGAAAACTGATAAATATTGCAAATATATCGTTTATAAGTGATACTCAGAAACAAAAGTAGAGACTTCAAATCATAAATCAAAGGCATCAAGATGCCTGGCTGCCTGTTCCATCTTTGCTGCTACAATTGAATCAAATTCCATCTGTAAAATATTTGGCAACATTGTTCTCACATAGAAAAACAAACGTGATGTTATAACAACTGAACTGCAAACTCATCGCAACTAAAACTTGATAATCACAACAAATAAGTGTTAGCTGTAGCCATCAACAATGTTCATTGGGTCTCCAAAAGCAGTTCCTTTTTACAAAATTGCCAACAACATGGATGATGAATGGCAGAAAGTCTTCTTGATTAGTCTTATAAACTCTGTTGCTGCCTAATTGTTTCTTTTCAGTGTTATTCTCAGAAACAACTTAAATTACTTAATATTCTCATGAAAATTCTGATGTCATCAACTGTATCAGTCCTGAAAAGAAGGAGACAAGCAATCATGTCAATAAATAACTGAAATAATCCACAAACTATGAAAGGTAACATTTGTTGCAGTAGTAGAAAGGCAGTTATTGATAGAATATGGGGTCACAACGTTAATTTATTGGTAAAAACCAGATACATTTAATAAATTTATAAAACTAACCTTCCAAGTGCCTAAGAATAAGAAGCTATTAAGGCATGACTTTTAGAAAGTTCAATATAACTCGTATCAAACTCATCGTCATCATAGATGATGGAAGAAGAATGAGATAGTTGGCACTTCACAGGTGGCATGTCAGTAAGCAGTCACATTGACAGCCACATATGACTGGAATTGAATCAATTAATATTGAAATTAATAAGTGAGTAAAGCATAATGCTCACGATAGAAAACAATAAAGACTGCTAATAGTTGGTAGGCATGCAGACTTGGATACAGCTATGGAATAGGATCAATGATGACCTTTGTTAGTCAATAATAGCATGGTTACATTATATGTACATGTATAATGAAAGTCAGACTTGATTGCTATCATCATAACTTTCTTTTGTCCTGTTCTTTGAAAGCAAATTAGCAAGCATATCGTCATCACTTCAAAAGTCTCTTGTCACTTTCTCAAGCTGACCATTTCAGTAATCGTTTTCATCACCTTTCTCCAGTTCAACCACAGTGTCTTTGCTTCTCAGTCCTGTGTTATTGTGACGTCCTCTCCGCTGTACATGCTTGCGTATAGGCACATAGTCACTGATAGTCATCATCATCATCATCAGATATTCATTATAATGACCCTTCTTGGTAAATAGTTTAGCTGTCTACTAGCTGATCAAAGCAAAACTCAACACATCACAGAGATCATATTCAGCTCCACTCTGGCACATACGTGTGCATGTCCAAGATACGAAAAGCTCTCATGCAGACCTGATCATTATTATTATTATTACACGGTTGTTAATTCACAGAATGAAGAATCATAAGTCAGAGGTGTCCCACTTGCCCAAAGGTCACTACGCAGTGTCTAGAATCAGCTTTGAACCCGCCAACCTCCAGTTGCAAGGCAAGAATCCTACTGCTACACTACTGTGCCCTCTGATCATCAATTGGTACGTTAAGCTTGATGTTTTGAATAACTCAGCCATCATATTTTTTTAATGAATGCAGTGTTAATTCCACAATTTCTTCATTAACTTAATTATGTCAAACCCACAAACCTCAAACACAATGTGACAGGAATACTACAAAGCAAAAATCAAGCAGAAAGAATATTTATGGAGATGAACAAACACAAAGAACAGAAAGAGAAAGAAATGAAGACAATTTTATGACTACATTTAGAACTCTTCTCTGACTGTATAAAATCTACGGCATTTCAATATTTCTATTGATAAGCACAGCATTATGTACGAAGAAAATGTAGGCACTGACTTTGATTTATTTGAAGGAAAAGATGGCCTTCAGAGAAAGATGATCAGATGGAAATACAACATTTGGAACGCCACCTTTAATCTCCTCCTCGGATACTGTTTCCAGTATGCCTTTCACTTGCAGCGTATTGCTGCTGAACCAAATGTAATCAACACTGCGCACAACACCGTCCGAATGAAAGCGGCTTGTCAACGGTTCCTTCCCCTGCAAATAAATACAAAACAAAGATTATTTATCACAAAGCAACTTAAAAAGTTCCACTTGTTTTCATTTCAACATGCCTACAGGCCAAAGTTATATGACAAAATGTTACTAAATGTCTCTAACACTTATAGACTCACTTTCTTGTCTCCTGTTCTGTAATAAAAATAGATAGTCTATCCCATTTACTTTTAAAATAGTAACTGATTAGACTTCTAATAAATATTAACCACATTAAAACTCAGAATGACAATAATGCTTCTAACATTCAGAATAAAATCTGACAAAATCTTAAGTTCTGCTAATGCTTAGTGTGGAACTGGAGATTTCTACCATAAAATGTCATGCATACAGTCAAACTGTAACTTATGGAAGCAAGCGAAAACATTGTCTTTTTTAGCAATTCGTTGGTGGATCACAAGATATATGCCTACCAGAACCTCCATGTATGCACTCTGAAGATTGTCGGCTGGTGAACACTGAAATCCTTCAGACCAATAGTTAACCAAAGGTGCCAACTAGTCAAATAAAAATTGGTAAAGTATGTTCACATGGCTATCGGGAAATCAAGGACCTTTTATTTATTTGCAAGAAATCAGAATTACATAATATACCTTCATGAAATGTAAAACGTACAAGTAAAATCCTTCCTAAGCTCTCTCTAGGCTCTTGGGGCACCACCGTTTCAAGGCTCTTAGCCAGGCGACTGGTGTAAGTTATACGATACGGGGCCAGTGTTCTCATGTAATGCCCCTGTTTACGGATTAATCTGCTCTACTCAGTTGCCATCTGACGAATGAAGGCTGAGTTAACTTTAGGGGCTCCAGCAGGATCAGATCCCATCCTGTGTCCATCACTATGCCTGTCTACCTCCCACCACAGATCTATGCAATTTAGTCTATAAAGATCATGATCTATATTTTAATGGACTCAGTCAAAAACAAATGGCAAGACTTGTCTTCTCTCCTTCTATAACACATACAATCAATGCACTCATTTATAGTTGAATTGATTGGAAACATTTCGTGGATATCTAGTTTTAATCTGGGTCTCAATTCAGCTTTCTAAGCAGTGAACTAACTACTAGATGATCATATGGCTCATGGTATACTATAATGCAACCAATAATATTAGCTTGTGGTGCTGAATTTTATTATAGTAACTGGTTTTAATCCATCTCCTGCACTCCAATACAAGTGCAAAATTTCGTCATAATATTGTTCAATTTGAGTTGTCCATTAACAAGTAAAAGTGGTGGCAGGTCTCAAGTTTCAATCATTATTTTCTAAACTATAATAGCAAATCAAAATATTTTAAATAAATTTTAATCCTCACTGAAAATCTCAATCAGCATCAGAAACTAAAAACAACTGCTACCAAATAATCAAGAATAATTTCTTAACTGAAAAACGTTTGCCTCTGATATATTCATTCAAGTGCTTAAATTGCACATTTGAGAAGCACTATTACACTTTTATTGAAGAGTTAAAATTAGAAACTGAATCAATTGTTGTCCAAAATGAATCGTTTCTACTTCAGTTCAACGCCCTGATTGCTCTGAATTGTGTTTTGGATCAAATTGCAAACTGACATTTCTGTCAAAAACTGCCAAAATTTTTATAGAAATAAAAGAAAACCATCTGAACATTGAAACAAACCTGACCATCAGCCTGACTAATTGTGTTTATGAACTGCAATGCAGTCAGACTCTTCTCACTCAAGTGACCGTCGTGAACCAGTTGATAAGGGGGAGAGTCTGGCCATGCGTTGAAATCACCACAGATGAAATGTGGCTTATCAGGTCCACCAGCAAATTTCACTAGCTCACGAATGGCACAGGCCAACTACCAGGAACATAATAGACAAGACTAAACAGCATAAGATTCGTGACAAAATGCAAGCATAAACACAAACAGCTCAATCAAATAAATCTAAACTACTCTAATTACAAACAAAGAAAAAGTAAACAAAGAAGAAGTAGAAGGAGTCAAAGTTGGTGGACAGAACATCAATAATCTAAGATTTGCAGATGATGCAGCCCTGATGGCAGGTTCACAACAAAAATTGCAGGAACTGCTAAATCAAGTAAATACATCTGCCTAGTGATATCCAAGAAGAAAGACATTCCGAAATGCGATATCAACATAAATGGAGAGAAAATTAAACAAGTCATGTCATTTAAATATCTAGGAAGCTGGTTCACCAGTGATGCGAAAAGTGAATCAGACATAAAAGCAAAAATAGGAATGGCCAAAGCAGCCTTTGGGAATTTAAAACACATACTAACAAACCAACATTTAACAATGAAAACAAGGATTAGGGTTCTAGAATGCTATGTTTGGCCAGTCATGTTTTATGGGGCAGAAACGTGGACTATCTCTAAAGTCATGAAGAAAAAGCTTCAAGCTGCAGAGATGTGTTTCTTAAGAAAAATGTTGAAAATATCTTGGACTGAAAAGAAAACAAATGAATTAGTACTCGAAATGGCAGGTACACAAAGAAAATTGCTATCTACAATGCGTAAAAGACAACTTCAATTTTTTTGGACATATAATGAGGAAGAAAGGCATAGAAAACCTGGTAACTACTGGAAAAGTCGAAGGCAAAAGATCAAGAGGAAGACAAAGAATGACGTATATCAGCAGCTTACTGACTGATGTAAAAGGGGTGACTACAGAATTGGAATTAATACAAGCAACACACAACAGAGAGAAATGGAAGTCCATAGTCGTCAACGTAGAAATACATGACACCTGAAGAAGAAGAAGACTCTAATTACTCAGTCTGTTGATTGAAATCAAGTTAGACATCGACGTACTGATGAATTATAAACAACTGCAAAATCTCAAAAGTGAAATAATTTTCTAGCAGATGATTCAGACAATTAGCCTTCTCAGCTTTAACTCTTCAGCGGCGAATGCGGTCGATTTCGACCGTATATGAAAAGCGCACCCATTTCTAAATATAGACCGCTATATTTAGAATTTAAGGCTATTCCAACAAAAGCCAACATGCTTTCGCTTCTAAAACGTGCAAAAAAACCGTTTATTTCGCGATTTTGACTGCAAAAATATGTCGATTTGTAGGCGAGATTTGCGGTCCTTCTGGCATTTAAATTTTAAATACCCTCCTATACACAGGGTCAGAAGTTTTATTCAACTAAGGAAGTTTTGGGAGCAATTGAAAATAGTAAAATTGATGACATGGGTATTTTCAGGTGCGATGACAATGAAAATGAACAAATTCTGCTGGAAAGTATAAAAAACCAAGTCTTTGAACTTATGTGACATGTGTCAAATATATGTATGTCATAATTGCTTCAACATCTTTCACACAAGATCCTTTCTAAACTAAAATATCACATTTTACATAATTTCTAATGTCTATTACATATATGTACGTGTTTCAGATAGTTTGCCACTAATGTCTTGTTGCTAAAAATTTTTAGCAACTTTTGTGAAAAGTCCCAAAAATACATTTGTTATAATTGCTTTGAGACCATTCATACAAAATCCTCTCTAAAATAAAATATAACACTTATACATCTATATATAATTTTTAAAATGTTTATAACATATGTGTACATGTTTCTGATAGCTTACTTACACTGTGTTGTTGCTGGCAAATTTTTGATGAACTTCAAAGTCCAATTTTAATTTTTATTTTTTTAAATTTTTATTTATTCTCATGAAATATGAAGAATGTAATTGTAAATTTTACATGTTTCTTTTCATATTCTTGTAGATAATCAAAAACCCTTTCCATTGAGATATACATTGTCAATATTGCTGTGATATTTGATTTAAAATATTTTGGGAAACTGTTGAGGGGTAAATTCTGTGAAAACAACATAGCCGCCAAAGAGTTAATAGCCAAAGCCGACTGCACCAACAGTCACAAAATTCTAATTTAGAAGAAGCCGTGAAGGAACTGACCTGAAGACACTGCTTGTCCTGACGCTTAAACTTATCATAAGCAACGTGTATGTTGGCACAAGTGACAGAAGTTTCACTATTGAGACACTTGAATCGCGTCAGAAGAGCCACTGCATAGCTTTCAACAGACTCCTTCACTGAATTTTTCACATCTGGTTCAATACCACTTTCATCAATTTCCTACAAATATGACACAAATATATGTCAAATAGACGAATACAAGTAACAAACCAATAATCTTAAATAATATTTCTTTACAATATAAGGCAAGTCCCTTGGCAATCCAAAACACCATTACATTTTAAAGGATTGTTACAAGAATAGAATTATATGTACCGTGTGGTCCTCCATACTTTCCAATAAAACAAGTCACATTCTACGTAAGAAATATCAAAGTTCTCCCAATCAGTGAAGTTACTCAAATGTTAACTCTAAGCACAATGATGAGCCATGATTTACGCAGTTTGAATAACCAACATAAAACCCTGAGTCAATTTACTCAAACCTTAACGTTTGGGCAAACACATGAGATATTACTGCCTCAATGTTAACAGTGAATGAAGAGCATCAATTAGAAAGTGATTATAATGCAAAAATATTCTGAATAACTGAAATAAATACAAGGAACTACGGTAAAGCCATAGAACATATACCTTCTCGGCTACTTGACTAAGAATGAGAGATTCACTCGATTCCAGGCTGAAATGTTTAGTACGAAAAAATGTTGCTTCTCCTTCGCTGTATATTGTCTTATGTCTTGGAACATAAAGACCGTTGTAACCCAGCCTAGAGTAAACAACATCAACAGGATTGAATACTTTGTTTAGAATTAGAGACAGAGTTGGCGAGTTCTGACAGCAGAAGAATGTCAATGTGTGTGTGTGTATGACCTACTTACTCTGCCATGGCTGGCTTTAGCATAGAAGTGAAATAGTCCGTTCCAACTTCCTGAAAGCAAACGATGTCAGCATCAAGAAAGAGAATCTCCTTCATGATTCGTTCATGTCTGTAGTCAATCGCCAGATGTTCCTTCGCAATCCAGCTGCCTGGCTCTGCATAGTCTCTCTGGGCATGACAGTCAGCTAAGATATTATACGAAACAACGGCAAATGCCGAACGCAAATCGGACGACGTCAGTTCGTGCCCTTGAAACCAGACGATCTTCCTTGAGCAAAGCACGTCACTGGTTCCATTGCTAAGTGCATCTGCAGTTTTATCAGATGAAGACGTTGCCTTCTGAGCATCTTTAGAGACATCCAATTTAAAAGCAACTGTCTCTGATGAATTGGATTCCATCATCACTTCATCCGTCTGTCCAAGCCCATTCTCCGTGACATCAACAGCATCGGCATCAGCAGCACCAGCAGCAGCAGCAGCAGCAGCAGAAGCAGCAGCAGAAGCAGAAGCAGTCTCGGAGGCAGAATGCGTCTCTCCAGGCTCGGCTTTTTCATCCAAATAAGTCTTTTCACATTCCAAAATCTTAGGATCACTTGATGATATATCTGGCTGTTGCTTTTCTTCCTCCAGTATTTCAGTTGGTCCTTCTCCAAAATCCTTAGGGTTTCCTGCACCTTGAGTGTCAATTTCCATCTTCTCCACATTTACGTCTTCCACATTTTCAGTTTTCTGCTTTTTTGTTAAGTTATCTGCATCCTCGTTCTCTTGTCTACAGTCATCATCATCTCCTCTCTTCCACTTTGTGCCTTGGCATGAAGTGGAAACTGCTTGAGAAGCTTCTTCCGTTGCTTCTTTTCCACGACCTCTAGCACACCTTCTAGGCGTTGGAGTCTTGTCACTGGGAGGAGTGACTGCTGTGTCACTTCGCCTCTGTCTTCGTGTTGGCGGCGTTGCCTGATTGTCTTTCAAATCTTCTTCCTTTGCACCCTTCGCACTTTCACCGCTGTCTTTTTCTGATTCCTTCTTTCCATCTGCTTCTTTATCCTTTGCATTGACGGAACCACTTTTGCTTTTAGCTTGTCGACCTCTCTTTTTGTGACCATCGCCCAAGTCTTCGTTTCTTGGTTCTTCTAAGATATAAAATGCATTGCAGCTTTTTAATATAATTTTCAAAGCAATCATATTTAACCAGACAAAACAAACTGGTCCATAGCAAAAGATAATCATTTGCGGCTCCAAAATTTAATCATGTAAATTTTCAAACATACAACTGTGATAATTTTTAAAAAGACTGATCAATTGCTCATCTGCAATCAGCCACACAAGACTCTTATCAATAACAGTTCTTCCAAAAATAATTCTTTATCATTATTCAAAGAATTTTTAACCCAACATTCAGCTCAAGGAAATAAAAGTTAAAGTTAAAAGTTAAAGTTTAACAGTCCATACGTCAGAAGAACCAGCGCAGCTGACAAAGTCAGATGGAAAATGTTTAAACAAGCCTCACACTGATCCCATAGAAACTTGAAGAATGCACAGTCTGGGATGTTTCTGTCTCGAATATGCCGGCTAATTCGTGCAGCTCAGTCACCTCACAGACACCCGGCAATGCAGCAGATCTGTCCACTGACGGGAAGAAAGTCAAGTACAGCCGTCTGTCCGGAAGACACACAGTGGTGCCAAACGTCATTGAGTCTTTGGGACCCATTTGCTGAGAACTCTTCTTGAATGATCTTGGCCAGCAGTGGCCAGTCTTTGATTACCGATGACAAGAAAGCCTTTACCAGAGACACCCTGTTGCCATGCAGCCCTTCAACTGAATACTATTCATGAACTCCTTCCTTGTTATTAACATCATCAATGAATAATCATCATCATCATCATCATCATCATCATCATCAAACTTAAGGTGAACAATATATCAAATGTATTTCAGCAAGGTTCATAATAGGACACGCCTACTATTACACACCAAAGTCCACTAAACATAACAAGTAACAATCATAAATTCAAACAATAGGAGCCCATAGTGAAAACACTACATGTTGCAACAAGAATGCTGAAACAAAAAGCAAAACCTTTGCTTTGTTCCTCTTCTGCTTTGACTTCTTTTACGGCTTCATTCTCCACCTTTGTTTTTCCACGAGATGCTGCCTTAGAAGAACTGGCAGTTGCTTTTGTCCTAACCAGTGAGACAATGGAAGCCATGTTACAACAGCTGGATATACCCCACATACAGTAATAATCCCATTAAAACTGACTCAATCATGGAAGTAGCAATTCTGTGCTCAACTGATGAAGTGATCATGTATCTAAAATCTCTGTAAATTAGGTTCAATTGACTGACACAGTGACTTATGACGTGGCTCACTGTCAAGCTATAAAGAGTCAGTCACTGGGATGGGTGACCCTCCCAAGTTCCTGCTGCAATAAACACAGTATAACAAAAGCACAGATCTGAATATGACATGAGCATTACCTTTCTTATGACTCCACATGAATAAAGCATCAAACAATTTTAGTTACACTGCAAATATTCCTTCCAACATAATCAGTAGCACTTTGCACATTCTTTTGTTTACAAATGTATAGCAGACAATCTTAATTTTTTCATGAAATCTTTGGCAAATGAAATTAATTACATCCCTGCAGTCAAAAATGTTTATTTATAATACAAAGTACAACAAATTAATAAACTTGCACAACGATTTGAACAATTCTAACCCTGAAGGTGATGATAAAGTCTTTGAAGGTGAGATGGCTGCAACTTTCGTCACACTGTCTTTGCCAGAAGACTTCAACAATTCAGGTGAAGCAACTGATGAGGCAGACAGCCTCACACTTCGACGAGTGACAGGTCTTTCTGCTGCAGCTTCAGCTGGCTTCTCGTTCTGAGACTTTCTCGGCATGTTGCATCTGATGAATGCCGCTGTTTAGTTCAGAGAATTTACTCTTCAAAATCAGTCAAAAATAAGTAAACATTGTATCAATATCAGGACTTGTTCAATCAAATTGGTCAAAGCAAAAAGGTCCCAAATAAAGGCTCAAGACAGCAGTTTTTCTCAAATGTTTCAAGCATCCTGAAGCTTCCTGTGAAACCTTCTAGACTACCAGGTAACTGGACACATTCACTATGTCAAATGATGGAATTCTTAAAAATCTGGATAAACTGTTTCCCCCTTGGCTACCTAAAAACTTTTGTACTCTGAACCGACTTGTACACATCAAGAGTCAAGTAATGTAAAACAAAGAAAGTTTTGAAAATCTCTGCACAAAATGAAATCATATTTCCCCTTGTTTGCTGAATTTTTAATGTGGTGCATATTGTTAGGGGTAGTGTATAGTAGCATATAGTTTAATGTTAAGTGCACATGAATTCTGTACAAGTGCCGTGAATTCTGTACAAGTGCCGACAGTTGTTGACAAAGGGGGGGGGTCAAAAATTATGTTGACATAATTAATGGACAGCCCCTATGATTTAAGCAACTCATAGCGTAAACTTTATTTACATTTTAAATAACTAGAACGGAAACGCTAGGTGTGGTGTGCAGATTTTCACCGCGAAATTTCTACGAGGCACCTAAACTACGAGTCATCTTATGGATCAACAGACTGAAATCCAATTTATCGTGCCACAATTTTGACAACTAAATATTTAAGCCAAATTCGGGCGATAATCGGTGCACCTCTAAGTCCCTTGCTTATTAATTCGTTCAATGCCAACTTCATATGAACGCATTCAAAGATTTCGCAGGGCCAGTAGTTCACACCAGAACAGAGGAATCAGCTCTCTGCTTCTGGCAATATAAATGCTGTCACTGTTAATGGGCGGACTATCTGTTATCATTCTGTATTACATAGAATCAATAGACGGAAAGCGCAAATTACGACAAGCCGAACTGTTCTAGCAAAATTTACGGCGCTGAAAAATAGTCAAAATATGTAAAAAAAAATAATTAAAATCAAAGAAGAACAAATGTTGAACCTTTTCGATCAAAATCCTTTCAAGATTTTCGTGACCATTTAATTAAAATACCGCACACAATAGCCTCGCATAAGTCGTATTGCAGCCGCTAATGGCCATTGGCCAAAATTTCCCACAAAAGTTTCCGAATTTAAAAGTATTACCATTGGAAATTGTCAACAACATTTGCAAATTTATTGTAAGGAAAATAAAATTGTCAGTGATGTAAAAGATTTGAACAAAGTTTTTCACCTTGTTGAGACAAGGTGAGATTCTATTGCGACAGAAATTGTTGACAAGTAGATAATGGTAGATAATGCTGGAGGCTTCATGGAAGTTCATGATTGGCGGAAAGACCGTAAGCAATCTCTGATCAGAGCCGAACTATATCCCCAGGCCACCGCGCTCGATATGCTCCGCCCACTAGGCGGAGGGATCCCGTCTATTCAATTCAATGTAAATAGCAGTGATTTGAAGGTTATTTTAGCAAAAATGATGATAAAAGACATATATACAGGAACTGACATGCAAGCAAACTCAAGGACAGTGGAGACAGTCATGTAGACAGAATGAGAGACATATAGATTGAGAGGAAAGCCATTAGCGATGCAACTTAAAACTAGTTTTCAAAATTTGCTCATTTGCACAAGTTATCTTTTTTATGACTGACTGTATATCTCAATCCCTCCAAAACAGAATTTCTCTTATTTGGACTGCCACAACAACTGAAAAAAATTGAAAATCCCACACTGATTTTAGCCCCAGATACAATAATAACCCCTGTTCCAACTGCAAAAAATCTTGGATTTAGGCCTACTTTTGACTCCTCCCTAAATTTTGAAGCTCACATATCTCAACTATCAAAAACCTGTTATGCTCACATTCGTGATCTACGTCGCCTTCGCCCCTACCTTGATATTAAAACTGCTTCCACTATTGCCACTTCAATATAGTTCACTCTAAGTTAGACTACTGCAACTCACTGTTTCACAATCTTCCAAAGGCTTCCATATGTAAACTCCAATCGATTCAAAATGCCTTAGCTCGTGCAGTAACTAAATCGCCTAAGTTTTGCCACATTACACCATTACTCAAATCTCTCCACTGGCTCAAGATAACAGAACGCATTGAATATAAAATAATATCGATGACTTATAACTCACTCCATACATCAAAACCAGTCTACCTAAGAAATCTCTTAATTCCACAACAACCTGGATCTACTAGATCCTCTTCTCATGTAACTCTCCTTCGACCTCTGAATCAATCATCTCTCAAAATTTGCAATCGTGCTTTTTCATATGCGGCACCTGAGCTTTGGAACTCAATTCCAATATCCCATCGTTGTCTACATCAAAGCCAAATAACAAACTCTGAGTCACAATTTTCTCCCCTTCTTGCAACATCTCCTCATGTTTTTCTTTCCAAACTAAAATCATTTCTCTTTATAAAATCATTTCCTCCATAGCTATAGCGTCCTGCCCAC